>OZ010574.1:112212473-112244973 GCA_963932145.1 Acanthosepion lycidas
TACTGAGGAAAGTGCATTTAATCTTTCAGGATTCATAGTGATCCTTCGAAAAATTCTTATTCTTTTCAGTGTGGAAAAGCAACGTTCTGGCTCTGATGCAGTTATGAGAATTGTCAAGAGGATTTTTATCAGTCTCGTAATTTTACTAAGAACGTCAACTAGATTATTTTCCAAGATAAACTTCAGCAACTCAATTAATTTGCAATATTCTTGCATATTGAATATACAATAGAATCCTTTTAGTTCCCTTTCAAGCTTTTCTTTGTCAATCATGGGACATTCTTCAGTGGTCAGTACTATCTCTTCTGAAGGCAGTTCATTCTTAAAATTAGTGAAGCTTTTCTATTTGAATAATATAGAAGCTACTAAGTGTTTCATGGAAGAATATATGTCCATTATATCAACACATATGCAGTCAAACACTTCCTTTGCTTCTGCCATGAGTGTATTTGAAGGATTCTCATAGTACTTTGAGTTTCTTATTTCCAAAATAGCAGTTTTGAAATCTGTTATATATTGATTGTCTTTAAAGACACTAATTTCTTGATATTGCATTTGGTTATGAATTACTTCAAAATGAGGCACACTTTAAGGATAAAGCTCTAAACAAAATATGAAATTATCATCATTCAGGTATTGCAAAATTCCTGTTGCTTCTGCAGTGGTTGGTATTTGCATTTGATGTTGAGTGAATTCCAGTAAGCTATTTTTTTTAAAGGTTGTATGTTTTCATGAATTCTGTTCACGCCCCGTATGTTAAAGTTCCACTTTGTAGAGAATGCACGTAAAATGCTGACATCTATATGCTTCTTAAGAATGGATACACCCTGTGAGAAAAATGGTGGAATAGCCAAAATGTTAGAGAAAAATATTCTTGCGTTCTGTGCACTACTTGCCACATTTCATTCTTAAATGAATTTGATGTGCATAACAGTGAATGAAATATGCACTACTATAAACTGTTTTCATTTTGCCTTGAAGAACTATTGTCCTAGAATATGTTATGATATGCTATCTGCAGTTTGATTTTCTGGAATAAAGTATCCCCACCAAACGCTTTATTATTCCTTCATTCAAGACGTACCGTAGAAAAATGAGCATTTGAACGTGTTCCGAAACATCTGATCCCATCAGCCATGATGACTACAAAGCAAAAGTTATGTCCTTATCTCCTGATGGTATATTTGTAGGAAGAAGTATCTCATTCAGAATGGTGTTAGAAGCACCTTTGAAAACTGTACTGGTTTCTAAATACTTCTGAATTATCATTTTTCATCATGTCTACGTAATAGTTTCAAGGGTTCCACAAAATAAAATACAGTTTATTATTTTGGATAAAATGTCACGGTTTATATTATGCTGATTGAAAAGCTGTATGCCTCACCAAGTTTCTCCTTAATATTTACATTTCCTAAAAGTGAGAGTGAAACCACATTTTCAAAATTCTTCTTTGACTTCTCATGTTTTTTTACTTTTTCTTTTCTTTTGTTTATATTTGTAAAACCGTCTTTTGTGCAGGTTACGCCACCTCCAAACAGCAAACACAGGAAGCAAAACATTGCATTTTCATTTTGAGTCAACTTTTCTTTTGGTACCATTCAGAATTAAAGATACGAATATACTTCTTGTTACTTATTCTTGGTTAATACACTTGAATATCAGGTGTTGAACGGCCTCTTTTCTTAACTGTAATTTTCTCATGAAGAGAAAACTCTAAAAATTTATGTTGTTGAAGTTCCCTTATTGTCACAGAATTTATTTCTTGAAGGTTCAAAGAAGACATGGTTAAATTATTAAAATGTTCTGTACAACCGAAAAAAACACAATGAATTAAAATAGAATAGCAGGAAGCATGTAGTCATTTACAGTTTATCACATTCAAGAATATGTTAAACGGATTTTTGCACAACACACACTGAGTAAAAAATAAATACTACCTTACACTCGGGCAACAAGGTCGGCACTACGTGAGCATCAGTTCTCTCTATAAGCAAAGGGTAAAATATATGTATATATATGTCCAGGTATGTTTTGTATGTATATTTCAATTTACGTGTACTTCTCTATGCATGTAAATGTTATTTAAAAAAACGATTCTAACTTAACTTTTATAAAAACAAAATAAATAGAATAACATAAGTATTTTTTCCCTTGGTAATTTTATAATTTGAAAACTTAATAGAGATTAAATTTAAATTTTAAAATTGCTAATTTTTAATTTCAAATTTTATCGTATAATTTAATACTTATTAGTTAGAATAAAATCTATTTTAATCTAACCCCAACATAAAGACATTAAATAGTTATTATAACCTTAGTTTGTTCTTAATTTTTTTTTTGGGGGGGGGGTTCTCGTATACTTGTATTTTGATTGGTCAGTTTAGCTTATGTAACAGCGTTTCCCCTTTGAAGGGGTGGTTATGCAAGTATATACCTATTTTATGTGTGTGTATATATATATATATGGATTTGTATATGTGTATATATGTAGACATATATATGTTTAAGTTTCCGTTTATATACGTTTTTTTATATATATGCGTGTGTTTTATATGTGTATGTGTGTATATATGCATGCTTGTTTCAGTTTATATATGTATATGTATATATATATATATATATATATATATATATATATATATATATATATATATATATGTGTGTATTTGTGTGTGTGTGTAGGTATATATATATGTGTATCTGTTTGGATAAATCTTGTTCTTGTGTCCATCGTCTTTGTCATGTTCAATTGATGTTAATTATATTTTATGAATATGTCCTGAAGATGGTTTATTAAACCGAAACGTCTGACGTTGACATATTAACATTAAAACAGCATAATTGCATATAAGGATTTTTGTTTGTTTTTTCCGTATATTTTTCTTCATACTGTCGGATCTATATCCATATATTTGCCTACATATGTGTATGTGTAAGTTTCCGCTTATATATGATTTTTATATACATGCGTGAGTTTGTATATGTGTATGTGTATATATATATATATATATATATGTGTGTATGTGTGTGTGTGTGTGTTTGTTTCAGTTTCTGTATATATATATATATATATATATATATATATGTAAATATATATATGTGTGTGTGTGCGGGTGTATGTGTATGCATGTATATATATTTATTTTGTTTACGTTTTTACGTTTCTGTGTGGCTTGATATATTTATGCTTGCTTCTGTATGTGTATATATGCATCTGCGCATGTGTAGATATATATATGTGTGTGTATGTGTGTATACATGTACATGTATATATGTGTGTATACGTTTGTCTGTAGGTAGGACTTTCTGTGTTTCTGTCTGTAGTGAGGAATGTGTATATCTCTAGGTAGTTTTTTTTTATTTTCTTTCACCTACCGTGCAGTAGTGCGTATGTATATATATATGAAAGATTTATATATATTTGTGTGTTTAGAATTTTCGTTTTTATATATTAAATGGTGTTATTTCTATACGTATATATCTGTTTTAATGTCCTTTCTTTGCCTTTATTTGTTTCTCTGTTCTGTTAGACCATTTTTATCTATGTATATTTGCCCGTATACGTTATATTTTAATAAGTGGTTAGAATTCGTTTAATAACACTTTCAATCTTAAATATTTCTTGGCTGTTGTAACGGAATGCCTATGTCAATGTATGTGGATGTATGTACGTGTCTTTACCGGTGTCTGTGTGTATGATAACTTGGATGCACCTTTCATTGTGTATGTATTTTGTTTTTTGTTTTTTTTTTGTAAAGTGTCGTGGAGATATTTCCTGTCTCGTCACTTATTTGTGTGTATATATCTAAATATGTCTGCGTGCTTATGTATTATAATCTGATGGTGTATATTGTCTTTTGCAAGATGTCAAATCTCCCCTACCTATATTTAGAATTCAAATGTATCTAAGTTGTCAAGAAGTTGATATTAACGATCGTTCCAACTTAATTTCTATAAAAACAAAATAAATAGAATAACATATGTATTTTTCTTTTTTCCTCGGTAATTTTATAATTTTAAAACTTAATAGAGATTAAATTTAAATTTTAAAATTGGTAATCTTTAATTTTCAATTTCAAATTTTATCGTATAATTTAATACTTATTAGTTAGAATAAATTCTATTTTAATCTAACCCCAACATAAAGACATTAAATAGTTATTATAACCTTAGTTTCTTCTCAAGTTTTTTGAATTCTTGTACACTTGTATTTTGATTGGTCATTCCAGCTTATGTAACAGCGTTTCCCCTATCAAGAGGTTGTTAATTGATTTGAACCTTTTAAAACCCTTTATTCTATATTTAACATCATCACTTGATAAGACACCAGAGGTGTTGAAACAAAATGGCTATTTTTATAGTGATTTTATGACATATTTATGTTATAATTTTCGAATAAATAATTACATTCGCTCTACTCTTTTGAGAATAGTAATTGTTGGTTGTTGGAACTTATTCCGTATACACCAATCCTATACTTGTATATATATATATATATATATATATATATATATATATATATATATATATATATATATATATATATATATATATAACCGTAAACAAGGAAAACAAAACGTTGGAAATTGTATAAATGACTGTACCAGCAGACCGCTAGAAAAAGAGAAAGTGAAAAATTAGAAATAAACCTAGAACTTTTAAAAACAGAGAAAAGTGTGAATATAATTTTCATATAGGAAGAAAATGAGTAACTACCGACATCGAGGTTCGAACGTGACACTCTGGACTTATGAATATATGTTTTCCTTGAGCTGTATAAATAGTGGTATCAGGCTGCTGACTGAGTGATTGTTGAGTGACTATTGAGTGGGACTATCCAGTCGAATTAGTGTGAATTATTGTGCGTCGATGATTTGGGATTTGATTTAGAATTTACCAACCGTTAGCCGAGCTATGCTGCTAACAAGGTATTCACTGAAATGTTTATTTATCTTTTGGTTGACTTCTTTGATCTTGTTAAGCATTATTTGCGGTTATAATTAAATAATGCTTTAATGACATTAAAGTATTCAGTTATACTTAATTATTAACGGCCTCCGTACGTCAGAAAAATAATATTTTGCGTCGTGCTTATTAGATTTAGAGTGCTTAATTTTATGTATCATTGAGTTAATTGTTTAATATCTTAATCAGTCTTTTAAAATTAAATTTGAAACTATTAAGAAACTACTTGACTCAAACATAGATATGGATACTTATATTTAAATCTGTAAGTATTTATTGGTACATTGCCCTTTTGGTGGGATTTACCCATCAGAAGGAGATCCGATCAGTGTATTCTACTCTCTACTGACAAAGAAATTTGCTTGTATACTGGAGAATATTCGGCGATTATATTTGTTTCAATAATCGTTAACAGATTCCGATATAGGTAAACAGTTATCGATTATACTTGAGTCGGTAGGTATTTACTTGCTTCAGAGAATTAGATAAAGATAAATATTGATCGTTTAGATTTTAGTCTCTATTTACTTGATATATTGCTTCTTGGGTGAGTAGGGTTTGCATTTACTCTTTTGTAGTAGATTTAATAAGCGTATTCTAGGCGAAAATGTCATCAGAATTTCCTCGTAGATGTTCATTCATTTCGAACTGATACCAAATCATCAGACTCGCGATGTGATGAACGGGACATTCGAGAAACAAATAAAGAGCACAAGTGCCATTCAAGGTCCTTGTTCTGTTGAGTCACAGTAGAAGTTCAAAGCAAGAAACCTCCTTGAGAATAAAACTGTTCATCATAGAAGGCGAAAATTCAGGGTCTGCTCGATGGTGATGAAATGTTACTTAGCTTAATGTTGGAAGTACTGAATGTTACGAGTCACTTCCCTCCCACACCCAGATTCCCTAGACATAAATTAACTATCTGACTAGAGCCTGGCATATGATCTTTCCCTAAAGATCATATGCCAGGCTCTAGTCCTTTAGTATTTGAAGCTGAACCCATAATGGTCTGGCCATGAAGTGATTTATTATTCTCTACCATTCAACCCTTATCTCAGAGATGAAACGTTGCTAGGCTCTCGCTACGCTATTGTTATTACTGTGACAGATGTTTGAACGAGTTAGTTCCACCAACTCAGGCCTTTACAGATAGGATACGCCATGCCATATTCACGGTGTCAAATTACCCCCATTTCCACTGAGGAGAAGTAAATTCCACCAAGATAATATCTTTCCCAGAACTGTCATCTTTTTAGCTGATAACTGTTATGGGTCCACCCCTTTTTCATATGTAGACTCTACCAAGTGTACCTGGACTGCTGTCGTTAAATACCCAGAGTTACAGTCAGTCGGCAGTCGTATGGCAATCGGAGAGTGAGAGAATATACGAACGGAGATAGTGTGAGATAACCTCTTGTAGAAGTCAGTTACAAGCACTTAGACTCTAAGGAAGTCCTACTTCGAGACTATATATATCTATCTGTATTTGCTACTAACCACGTTCCTGGACTTACTAACAGTATTACTCTTTGTATGATTGTGTAAATACATTTTATTTCATATATTTAATTATTGCGTTTGTCATTCCTTGGAGACCGAATTCATCTCGGAATCCACAACAACTTGGCGAACGAGGATTCTAACTCACGCGGATAACCACAACAATAACTATTATATTGGTTTTTTCAACGCCAGAGCCAACCGAGATCTATAGGTAAACGTCTTTGTAATGCGTACTTATTAATCCTTTCTTCTTTTACTGCCTTACGATAATTCTTATGGTCTGGTTCCTTGTACCACGGTGATAGTCCAAGGTAGAACCAATAAAGAAGAACTCGACCACAGGTATGGAATAACACAGATATATTACAAACAGGATATATACAAAGAAGTAGAAGTGTTAGTATGAACAATCAGGTTTAGTAGAGAGAACAATGTAGTCTCGACCAGTATCACTATTCCAATGTCTTGCAGTAATTGTCTGAACGCGACTCTGTTTCGGATTGCCTCTGACACGACTCTTGACTCGACTTGAACTACTGACTATATTTAGTCACGCCCACACGTGAGCATCATGTGGCACAAGGCCGGTTTAACGTGGGATCTCCGAGCCCGTGGGATCTCCGAGCCCGTGGGATCTCCGAGCCCGTGGGCTCGGCCCATAAATATGCCCATTGAACCCGTATAAACGGGTTCAGGGCCGGTTTACCTCCACGAAAGAGAATCCACCCTTCGGCGTAGCCTCCTTCGGGTGGGGAGGAACCCGAAGGAAGAGAGTTCAACCGAACAGCCGGTCAGAACTTGAGCGACTGACGGTATTGTCACGCCCCCCACTGGGGCCTCATGTGGCACAAGGCCGTTTTTAACGTGGGATTTCAACGATATGCCCATTGAACCCGTATAAACGGGTTCAGGGCGGGTTTACCTCCCCGCCCGAAGGCAGAGAGTTCAACCGAACAGCCGGTCAAGACTTGAACGACTGACGATATTCAGTCACCCCCCCCCCAACTAGGACATCATGTGGCACAAGGGCGGTTATTTAATGTGTGATCTCCGAGCCCGTGGGATCGGCCCAAAAATAAGCCCATTGAACCCGGATAAACGGGTTCAGGGCCGGTTTACCTCCCCGAAAGAGACTCCGCGCTTCGGCGTAGCCTCCTTCGGGTTCCTCCCCGCCCGAATGCAGAGAGTCCAACTGAACAGCCGGCCAGAAAATGAACGACTGACGATATTCTAGTGAGGCATCATGTGGCACAAGGCCGTTTTTAAAGTGGGTTCCCCGAGCCAGTGGGCTCGGCCCAAATATAAGCCCATTGAACTCGTATAAACGGGGTCAGGTCCGGTTTACCTCCCCGAACGTGACTCCGCCTCTCGGTGGAGCCCCGTTCGGATACCTCCCAGCCCCAAGGCAGAGAGTTCAACCGAACAGTCGGTTCAGAAGTGAACGACTTACGATATTCAGTCACCCCCCCACACACACACACTAGGGTATCATGTGACACAAGGTTGGTTTCTTTATTGTGG
The DNA here is from genome assembly GCA_963932145.1 of Acanthosepion lycidas. NCBI lineage: Eukaryota > Metazoa > Mollusca > Cephalopoda > Sepiida > Sepiidae > Acanthosepion > Acanthosepion lycidas. The sequence continues at coordinate 112,220,463 of OZ010574.1, forward strand.
GTTCTGCGAGCCCGTGGGCTCGGCCCCAAAATATGCCCATTGAACCCGTATAAACGGTCTCAGGGCCGGTTTACCTCCCTGAACGAAACTCCGCCCGGCGGGTTCCTAAAAAAGGCAGAGAGTCCAACCGAACAGCCGGTCAGGAGGTGAACGACTGTCTCCTTGCCTACTCCTGAGGCGCAGTATTTATTAAGTATGGAATAGTTCGTTATTATTATTATGGATAAGATCCCATAGCAATAATCTTACCCAGTAATCCTTGAAAGTGAGTCGTCATTTTACCTTGTATAAGGTGGACTAAAAATAAAAAAGAAATTTAGTTACATGATAAATATAACGCCTTATCTTGATCGCATTGCTACAGCGCCTCTCTACCAGATTGTAGTCCTACACATCGCTAACCATGACTCCAGATCTCAACCCACTAGAACAGTACCGGAACAGTTAAAACAATGTGTTTATGCTCTAGATTTCCTACTGTGTGATATCTGAGATCTCTGTGTTGCATTATTTGATCTGCTTAGTGCCACACGACAAATAAATATCCTGTGATAAGGGAATATGAGCCGGAAATATCAGGCAGCGATCGATGCCAAGACTGGAACCATGTTTTCAAATTTTACATTTAAGCGGCGTTGGATTAACCAATAAATATTGTTATCGGTTACTGTGTCCTTTGCACTGCAAAATAAGTATATGAAAAACGTTCGGCCGAGAGACATTCATTACTTCCACCAGTTCAAAGCTTCACAAGTAAAACCCGTCATGCCATGTTCTCAGGAGGGAATCATCCTCATTCCCTTCGTATTTCATTAGAAAAAAGAAAATTCCATTCGGCAAACTTCTTCCCAAGTACCACTATTTTGTTAAACAAAAAAAGGAACAACTCCTAAAGGGACGTTTATCTGGTCACTACAATCTTAATTTCTTCATATCTGGAGTCATTCGTACTCTGTCCTACATATCTTCATAATCTGTACTTTTACATGTTATCTTCATAGATCACATTCAGTAATTCTCATTCTAGAGTGATTCTTAGGCCTTGTATTAGGTGAATAATAGCATAAAAATACTCACACTACATTAAATAATACTTCATGTCTGTTTCTTCCTCTACTTATATTTCCCGAGTAAAAGTGAGACGAGAAGATATTGTCAGCAATACATAATCAGTAAAGGTACGATAAAAATGAAAAGACATTACAAGGAAAAGAATGCGCAAAAGGCAGAATGAAAAAATAAAGAAATAAGGAAAAACGAGAAATAAGAATATGATAAATAAAAACATTGTAGCAATTAGGGAAGAAAATGACAGCAATAGAAGAATTAAAACGGAATAAAACAATGAAATAAAGATTGAAAATGGGGGCAAGTGAGGAAGACAATGACATTAAGAAAAGGAAGAAAAACGGAATAAAAATGAATGAAATAAAGAATGAAAATGGTGACAATTGAAGAAGAAAATGACAGCAATAGAAGGAAGAAAACGGAATTAAACAAAATGAAATAAAGAATGAAAAAGGCCGAAATTCAGGAAGAAAATGGCAGCAATAGAAGAGTGAAAAAGGAATAAAATAGAATCAAATAGAAATTGGAAATGGTGGCAATTGAGCAGAAAAAGGACAGCAATAGAAAAATGAAAACGGAATTAAACAAAATGAAATGAGGAGTGAAAATGGCGAATGTTGAAGAAGAAAATGACAGCAATAGAAGGAAGAAAACGGAATTAAACAAAATTGAATAAGGAATGAAAAATGAGACAATTGAGGAAGAAAATCACCGGAATAGAAGAATGAAAACGGAATAAAATAGAATGTAATAAAGAATGAAAATGGCGGCAATTGAGGAAGAAAATGACAGCAAGAGAAGAATGGAAACGGAATAAAACTGAATGAAAAAAAGATTGGAAATGGTGGCAATTCAGGAAGAAAATGACAGCAAGAGAAGGAAGAAAACGGAATAAAACTAAATGAAATGAAGAATGGCAAATGGCGACAATTGAAGAGGAAAATGACAGCAATAGAAGAATGCAAACGGAATAAAATAGAATGTTTTAAAGAATGAAAATGGCGGCAATTGAGGAAGAAAAATGACAGCAAAAGAATGAAAATGGAATGAAACTGAATGAAATAGAAAATGGAAATGGTGGCAACTGAGGAAAAACTAACAGGAAGAGAAGGAAGAAAACGGATTAAAATTGAATGAAAACAAGAAGGAAAATGGCGACAATTGAAGAAGACAATGACAGCCATAGAAGGAAGAAATCGGAATTAAACAAAATGAAAAAAGGAATGCAATTGAGGAAGAAAATGACAGCAAAAGAATGAAAACGGAATAAAACTGACTGAAATAGAAATTGGAAATGGTGGCAATTGAGGAGAAAAAAGACAGCAATAGAAAAAGGAAAACGGAATTAAACAAAATGAAATTAGGAATGAAAATGGGGACAATTGAAGAAGAAAATGACAGCAATAGAAGGAAGAAAACGGAATTAAACAAAATGAAATAAGGAATGAAAATGAGACAATTGAGGAAGAAAATGGCCGCAATAGAAGAATGAAAACGGAGTAAAATAGAATGTAATAAAGAATGAAAATGGCGGGAATTGAGGAAGAAAATCACAGCAAGAGAAGAATGAAAACAGAATAAAATAGAATGAAAAAAAGATTGGAAATGGTGGCAATTGTGGAAGAAAATAACAGCAATAGAAGAATGAAAACGGAATAATATAGAATGTTTTAAAGATTCAAAATGTTGGCAAATGAGGAAAAAAATGACTGAAAGAGAAGGAGGAAAACGGAATAAAACTGAATTAAATAAAGAATGAAAATGGCAACAATTGAAGAAGAAAATGACAACAATAGAAGGAAGGAAACGTAATTAAACAAAATGAAATAAGGAAAGAAAATGGCCACAATTGATGAAGAAAATGACAGCAATAGAAGAATGAAAGCGGAATAAAATTGAATGTAATAAAGAATGAAAATGGCGGCAATTGAGGAAGAAAATGAAAGCAAAAGAATGAAAACGGAATAAAACTGAATGAAATAGAAAATGGAAATGGTGGCAATTGAGGAAAAAATGACAGGAAGAGAAGGAAGAAAACGGAATAAAACTGAATGAAATAAAGAAGGAAAATGGCGTCTATTGAAGAAGACAATGACAGCCATAGAAGGAAGAAATCGGAATTAAACAAAATGAAAAAAGGAATGAAAATGGCGACAATTGAGGAAGAAAATGACAGCAATGGAAGAATGAAAACGGAATAAAATAGAATGAAAAAAAGATTGGATAGAAATTGGAAATGATGGCAATTGAGGAAGAAAATGACAGTAAGAGAAAGAAGAAAACGGAATAAAACTGAATGAAATAAAGAATGAAAATGGCAACAATTGAAGAAGAATATGACAGCAATAGAATGTAGAAACGGAATTAAACAAAATGAAATGAAGAATGAAAATGGCGACAATTGAGGAACAAAATGACAGCAATAGAAGAATGAAAACGGAATAAAATAGAATTTAATAAAGAATAAAAATGGCGGAAAATGAGAAAGAAAATGACAGAAATCGAAGAATGAAAACGGAATAAAACTGAATGAAAAAAAGATTGGATAGAAATTGGAAATGATGGCAATTGAGGAAGAAAATGACAGTAAGAGAAAGAAGAAAACGGAATAAAACTGAATGAAATAAAGAATAAAAATGGCAACAATTGAAGAAGAATATGACAGCAATAGAATGTAGAAACGGAATTAAACAAAATGAAATGAAGAATGAAAATGGCGACAATTGAGGAACAAAATGACAGCAATAGAAGAATGAAAACGGAATAAAATAGAATTTAATAAAGAATAAAAATGGCGGAAAATGAGAAAGAAAATGACAGAAATCGAAGAATGAAAACGGAATAAAACTGAATGAAATAAAGATCTGAAATCGTGGCAATTGAGGAAGAAAATGACAGTGTGACACCATTTAGGGGCGCAAAAAGAAGGAAAATGAAGGAAAGGAAAAAGAGAAGGAAAAGAGAAATGAAGAAAGGCGAGATTTAACTTATACGATAACAGGTTGCCACCCACGAGAAATACCATTTGAAAATGTTATTTTGATAATGGAAGACACTGGTGAGGGTTCTGTCGGCCATTGTCTTGGGGCTGGCAGGGTCGAGGTTGATACATTTTTTTGTTTAGATAGATAAAAAATTAACTGTGTCTTTGTGACAGGCGGATTGTCGGGGGGGGGGGTTACCCGCGAGGAAAATTTTAAAGATAAAGTCACCTACGAGAAGAGACATTTGAAAATGTTGTTTTGATAAATGAAGAATGGTGAAAATTCTTATGGCCATTGTCATAAAGCTAATTGACAAACACCAGGTGATACAGAGTTTTAAATAGATAAAGGTTTACTTGTGTCATAATGGCAAACAATTTAATAGGTTATCTGTTGACCACACACAAAGAGAGTCATCTCTAGGTTGGGTCTTTGTCGATGGGAGGTGTCATTGAGAGAAAACACATCTGGGCTGTGTTGGAAATTGAATATGACAGCGAAACAATATTTCGTTGGCGCCGAAGAATGAGTGTGTCTGGTTGACTAACCTCTTGGTGCTGGCGAAAATCTGATTGAAGAATTCCATAGGCCGTGACGTTAGGATAAGAATTGAGATTGTCACTCTACGGGTCGTATTGTCTTCTTGGCGGCCAGAGAAGAAGAGAGAAACAAAAGAAAGAAAAGGAAAAGAAAAAGATTATTTTTTTTTTTTCCTTTGAACAAAATATATATTTTTTTAAGAACAAGGCTAGTATAGTCACGCCCACACTGTTGATCGACCATTGGTTGAACGCTAACCAGCCAGGCGGAGGTGATCATGTGACGCAAAGAGGCAGCCGCAGTGAGTAAAAGTATGAGGGATTACTACGAAGAAGCGGGAAGATGTCCATATGAAAATAAGAGAAGGTGGGAGTAAGAGAAGACTTCCAAAAATGGAAATAATGAATTTTTCCTGACCGAAGACAAAAGAAGGGGTTTATGGATTTAGACTTATCAAGGAACCTCAAACCCCGACGAGCCCATCCCCGGTTTTGAATCGGCGTCCACATAACCAAATTCGCAGCGAGCAAAAATCAGTTTAGAGTTTCAGTTAGAGTTTCAGTTAGAGAGTTGGAGAATTGGAGAGACAGTTCCAGTTAAGAGCTCTGAAGACCCACCACGAAGAGCTGACCAAGATTCGCGCAACTTCCGAACTCATCTTCAAACCAAGAACAATTTATTTTTTTGAAGGACGACTTAGACTCACACCACCAAAATAAGCTTTGTGAATTTCGCCTGAAAACCACGTGTCACAATCCATACAGCGGGTCGGGAGATAGACGCAGTCCTATGTATCCAGCAACCAGATATAAAGTATTGTTATCCTTTTTTTGATACCATTTTCGACTAACTATTTTATTTTCTTTTGCCCGTACTTGTGCGATACCGCCCTCATTCGAACTCGAGCTTGCAGTACGGCCCCAACGCTGATTGATTTCGTCTGCCTAAGATCAATTTACAACGTGGGTAGGCAGACTGGAGATCAAAGTAGTTACTTCGGTAACCAGACGTTGAAAGCGAGTTGGGAACGACGAGGGTGATATCGAATCTAACCAGATTCCCATCCGAATCACTTAAAGGTTAGATCATCACAATTGGCGCCGCGACCGGGATAAGACTCTGGATCAGTTTTGGATGCCACAATTGGTGCCGTGACAGCAAGACAAGACCCGGGATCGGCTGACGTCACAATTTGACGTAACGGTAGGATGTCACAACAGGAAGAGAAGGAAGAAAACGGAATAAAACTCAATGAAATAAAGAATGAAAATGGCGACAATTGAAGAAGAAAATGACAGCAACAGAGGGAAGAAAACGGAATAAACAATATGAAATAAGGAATGAAAATGGCGGCAATTCAGGAAGAAAATGACAGCAAGAGAAGTAAGAAAGTGAAATAAAACTGTATGTAAGAAAGAATGAAAATGTCGGCAATTGAGGAAGAAAATGATAGAAAGAGAAGAATGAAAACAAAACAAAACTGAATGAAATAGAAATTGGAAATGGTGGCAATTGAGGAGAAAAAAGACAGCAATAGAAAAATGAAAACGGAATTAAACAAAATGAAATTAGGAATGAAAATGGCGACAATTGAAGAAGAAAATGACAGCTATAGAAGGAAGAAAACGGAATTAAACAAAATGAAATAAGGAATGAAAAATGAGACAATTGAGGAAGAAAATTACAGCAATAGAAGTATGAAAACGGAATAAAACTGAATGAAATAAAGATTGGAAATCGTGGCAATTGAGGAAGAAAATGACAGCAAGAGAAGGAAGAAAACGGAATAAAACTGAATGAAATAAAGCATAAAAAGGGCGAGAATTCAAGAAGAAATAGACAGCAATAGAAGAAAGAAAACGTAATTAAACATAATGAAAGAGAGAATGAAAATGGCGACACTTGAGGATGAAAATGACAGCAATAGAAGAATGAAAACGGAATAAAATAGAATGTAATAAAGTATGAAAATGGCGGCAATTGAGGAAGAAAATGACAGCAAGAGAAGAATGGAAACGGAATGAAACCAAATGAAATAGAGATTGGAAATGGTGGCAATTCAGGAAGAAAATGACAGCTAGAGAAGGAAGAAAACGGAATAAAACTGAATGAAATGAAGAATGAGAAATGGCGACAATTGAAGAAGAAAATGACAGCAGTAGAAGAATCAAAACGGAATAAAATAGAATGTAATAAAGAATGAAATTGGCGACAATTGAGGAAGAAAATGACAGCAATAGAAGAATGAAAACGGAATAAAACTGAATGAAGTAAAGAATGAACAAGGTGGTAATTGATGAAGAAAATGACTGCATGTGAAGAATGAAAACGGAATAAAACTGAATGAAATAAGGAATGAAAATGGCGACAATTGAGAAAGAAAATGACAGCAATAGTAGGAAGAAAACGGAATTAAACAAAATGATTATAAGAAATGAAAATGGCGACAATTTAGGTAGAAAATGACAGCAATAGAAGAATGAAAAGGAATAAAATAGAATGTAATAAAGGATGAAAATGAAAAAGAAAAAAATGAATGAAAAAGTGAATGTAGGTAAATAAACTAAGCAACAATTACAAAAAATAAAATAGAATGAAACAAAAACAGTGAAATAATGAATGAAAAGTGAAAAATAAAAATGAACAAATGAAAAGAATTATTCGAGAACTGAAAATAAGAAAAATATTTAAAAATGTAAGTATAAGAAATATGAAATATAGAAGGATTATGATGAGAAAAGACAATATGTAATGAAGAATAGAAGTTAAAGAAATAGTATAAGAAGCTAAAGAAACGGAGGGAAGAAAATCTTAAATGGGTAATGTTAATTGTCTTGTTTTATGTCTTATAATAGCGTCACAATCATGCACCACTAAGAAGTGGAAGAAGATATTCCACGTGTCCAGGATTTATTGATCGATTGATTGATTTGTTTTTTTACGGCTTATCAATCATTTGAAGGCTAGTTGCAGAGTTTCATCAATTCACAACTGAATTGGCTGTAAGTAACCATAAGTTCTATGCTAACGTTTTATTTTTTCGCACTTCTCACGTGTAGACATCTCTTCCGAATCCATGCTTTCCACTCAACTTGTATTTTCAAAAATCTCAATGTAATGCCAATCCATATCTATTATTTTCTTGTTTATCTTCTATTGTTCTCGATCTTTAATTACGTTTCCCTTTTCTTTTCTATTTTTTTTTTTAATTTTTTTTTTTTTTGTTTGTTATTCCGTAACCCATTGTGTCTTAGTGTCGTTATTGCCTTGCATAGGGTGAAATGATAAAAAAAGAAAACAGGTTCGATTTCCCATTAAGTATGATTGGATTTCTTTCAACTTCGGATCTTTCCCGCATAAAATCATTATCGTCTACGACCTGTGCTCCGCAAAGATGATTGCTGAAAAGATTAGTTCTGGCATCACTCAGTAAAGTGTTCTCCCGCAACTGCTTCACCAACTTAATAATAATTGGGAGGTGTTACTCTCATTGTCAGTCCAATCAATAATCTTATGTAAGTGTAGATTTAAAATTTATCTCAGAAAGAAAGAAAGATAGAAAGAGTGTTTATCTGCATATGGATAATTTTCCTTTTTGTTTATTCTCAGAGCTTCATTTAATCAAAAATGTTTCGCGTCACTATGTATACAATATATATATATATATATATATATATATAAATTTGGTGCAAAAATAATATCGTTTTCTCACATAGTAACATATGTGAGAAAACGACGTTATTTTTGCACCAACCTTATATATATATATATATATATATATATATATATATATATATATATATATATATATATATATTCTTTTTCAAATGTCATCAGTTAACGTGTTGGTTTCCTGTTTTGGATGAAAATGTTAAAAATAAAGTTGTTTTTTTTTCTGAATTCGTAACTTAAAGACATTTGTGTTTGAGGACCTGCATGAGCCTCTGAAGTTTTGATTTAAATTTGCCTTATTTTTATTTCATTTTTACAATTTCGTTGAAAACTGAAATTAATTGAAAAATAAGATACCTTTTAAACAAGTTGTTACAAAAATTTAAAAACTTAAAAATCAAGCCAAAATCCCAAACTCAGCTTAATTAACATCTAATCCTGTATTTAAACTGTTATTAGCGGAAATGTATTTAATGGTATGGAGATATACAAATATTGACGCGAGATTATGGATTGTCTGCAATCTCTAGTTACAGGCAAATTATATCTACGCATCAAAGAAATATTAAATCTGTTTTGTTGAGAAAACCCTGAGCAGAAGAAAGGGAAATAGAAAAAAATGTTTGCAATGAGACGTTAGACGAAGTTTCTATCTTCCGGTTAAAAATATTTGGCATGAAGTAGTGTCAACTCATGACGCCCATTTTTCATGATAATGCGTCTTTTCCTGTACACTGCTAACAGGAAATGTATTCGAGAATTTGTTGAAATCAATGTTACACTAAGGTGGGGTTGCGAAGTTGGCAAGTGATGGAACCAAACGAAAGAATTGCTTGAGATAAAATGGAGGTTAAAAAGATGAAAAAAAAACAGAAAATTGTGATGATTATACAAAGAAGAAGAAGAAGAAGAAGAAGAAGAAAACGGATTATATAAATCATAAAACGAAGAATGCTTGACAAGAAATATTTATTTAGAAAAACTAAAGAAACAAGAAGCTAAGGAAAAAGAAAGAAAATGCAATTTAGGAAGAAAGGAAAGAAAATCTGTTCATAGAATCGGAGAATGAAAAATGAACAAACTCTGGACAAAATACATGCATAAATACGTTTGTAAGAAAGAAAGAAAGAAAGAAAGAAAGAAAGAAAGACAGAAAGAAAGAAAGAAATTAAATTTCCGAAGAAAGATGAAGTAGAGAAAGAAACTGTTCATCAATAAATAATCATCTAATGTATTATCAAAATGAAAAGGCTTATCGGGAAAAGAAGGAGAAAGTGTTTGAATGAAAAAAATAAAGAAATAAATGAAAAATGATACAGAGGAAAATGAACGTGATAAAAAAATGAAATTAAGGGAAATGGAGAAAGACAACGACAGCAATAAAAGATTGAAGAAATAAAATGAAATGAAAATCAAAATAAACGAATGAAAATAAAAATGAATGAATGAAAATGAAATAATGAAGAAAAAATATGTTTTTTTTTTTATGGAAAATCGGAAAATGGAAGCAATAAAAAGAGAAGAGGCAATGCAAATGAAAGTACACGGTTTAAAGAAAGAAAAGTAAAAACACAGAGCGAAGAAAAGGAACATAAAAATCGTTAAGAGAAATGTTGAAGGCAAACCTGAAAGAAAGAAAGAAAGAAAGAAAGAAAGAAAGGGAGATAAAGGAAGAGCAGAAGAGCATATATTTTCCATGTGTTGAAGAAGAAGAAGAAAAAAAAAAGAAAAGAAGAATAATAGAAGAAAGAGTGAGCATATATTTTCCAAGTGTAAATGCCTTGCAGCGGGAAAACCGGCGTTTGTACAACGCATATTCGTGGTCTACGCGCAACACACATGGAAAGCGCCGAGTAAAACAATGGCTTCCATTAGTGAGCGGCGGAAGGTAGATTTCATCACAACCAAAAACAGTTCCACTCTTTGCAGAGTTGTAAGAACAAGAAAGTCTACGACACATATGATACACACTTCCACCAAAAGATACGCTTGTATTTACGCACTAACTTATACATAAATAGTTATATAATCCTCGAATAATATGCACATGAACGCACCTCTGTTAGACATAGATTACTTTATAGAGATGGATGCAGGTATTTTTGTTAATACAGGTATATATGTAAATACGTAAAGATAACCGATTACACAGGGAAATGTATTTCTTTCTGTAATTTTCTGTCCCTGTCCGTCTCTATCTATCTATATCTACATACATATTTTTAAATACCCAATTATACCACATTTTTACATTAACGAATATTTGTACACGCACACAAAGATATACACATACATACGCGTACGAGAGCACACGCACACACACACGAGCGCACACACGAGCGCACACACATATATACACCCTTGTTCAAATTAATTGAAACACCCAATTTAGTTTCCTTTCTTTCACCATATGGTTAATTTTAGACCCACTGGAGTGACAGAGTTTAATACATTTCTATTTTTTTTCTTAGATTAGGTCATTTGCAGTGGTGTGCAGTAATATGAATCTATTTTTGGGGTGTATGATGAAATTTGTTTGGCCTTGAAAAATGTTGCGTCATCTGTGATTGCATCAGATTTTCATCACACCCAGACAATACTGTTTCGACTGCCGATTAGTTGTCCTACGGTCATTGCCTGCGATGGACATTACTCCAAGAAAGCGTTCAAAAATTGTAACGCTGCACGAACACATATGCAAGCCATACCAGTGAGCAAATCAAAGTACTATAGATTGGCCCGGAATCTCTCATGATTTACATTAAATCGAGAATCTGGGGTCAATATACGAAGAATGACTCTATGGAATGGCCATACGAAGTACTAACATGTGCACTGGGCCATGTTTCATTAGAAAAATGCGAAAAAAAGTAAATAATAACGGAATTATTTGTTTTATTTCAACTAATTTTCCCAATGGTGCATTTATCTATATGTATATGTGAATATATATATATATATATATATATATATATATATATATATATATATATATATATATATATATCAGAGTGTGCAGCTTTTATATTATATCATAAAGAAGTAATTTATAAAAAGAATTAGCAATGTTAATGAGATTAATAACGAAATCACTTCGCTAACAAAACTTAATGAGTCATTAACTTACTATCAATTCCCTGAATAATACGATCCTTATTCTTGAGTTGTTATATATTTGAGTTATTGTCAGATGAAATTGACGAGGCAAGTACTTTCAACAATTTCTAATTATCATCTTCAGGACGTAATTTTTCCATTTACTGGCAAAACACCAATATGAAATATGTGTAGTGTTGACAGGATGATGTTTTTTTTTTTTTTTTTTTTTTTTAGATATGCTATTTATTAACAGTTCTATTATTTTGGAGCATGCGATGTAAGATTCTCAATTTCAGTACGGCGGATCTTATTTTCGTAAATATATTAGAGTTTGCAGCATTTATATAATATAATAAAGAAATAATTTATATAAAGAATATAATATTTCGTCTTGGTGACATCCGTCGATCTCGGGAGTACCTGAGTCTGGGCCCAAAGAGTTATGCCTCAGCTGCTGATGGCGATACAGCATCTGTTATGGCAGTACAGCCCACACGGGAGTGATAGCATCGACTGCAACGAATGCATGTCAAGACACTTTCCTCCGATATCGTCTTCTGTTTTCTTTCTGTCGAGCATCCTTCTCCCAAAAGCAAGCCAACATATCTCCTCTCTTCACCCCAGACTTCGGTGCAAATTGCGTCTCCAGTGTGAGCGATCGTTGACGACGTCTTCCCATCTCTCTATAGTTAGTTTCCCGTACAGAAGGATCTTCGGAATAACTCCATCCGGAATAGGATTTATATGTCCATTCCAGTAGAGATGCCGTTGTTGGAGAAGAACGTATAGGCTGGATAACTGGGCATGGGTGGAAACTACGGCATTGGTATCCCGTCGAATCAATTGATGCTCAGACAGCGAACGTAAAATCGCTGAGACATCTCTCCTGTCTGGAATATAGGCTCCAAGTTTCGCTGTCGTAGAGCAACACGCTGACCACGCATGTCTTATTGACTGCAATTTTGGTGTTCTTAGTAATCTTACTATTCTCCCAGATTCTGCAGATCAGCCTGACAAATGTAGTCGCACCTTGTCCGATCTGTTGACCTCAGTGTCCAGGAAGATGGTGTCTGAAACGGTAGTATATGTATTCAAGAACCACTTCCAGGTTGCAGATGTTAATTTTAATGGCGGGAAACTGTTCAACACCTTGGGCCATCACGTTGGTTTTCTTTATACTGATGTACAGACAGAACCCTTGGCAGAATTTTGTGCGTTTGCGTGTGTATGTATATATGTCTGTGTGTGTGAGAAAGAGAGAGAGAGAAAAATGAAATCAAATTCGTTTTCTGATGACGCCAAGGTTTTCCTTATATATATATATATATATATATATATATATATATATATATATATATATATATATATAAAAGAAAAACAGACCACTTTAAGGTACCATTATAATAATTTATTTCACCAGAGCCCTTTTAAAGGACGCCAGATCATCAGATAGCACTTCCAAAAATGAAATGAAACGAAAAATGAAATTAAAATTGATGGGGAGAGTAAGTTTTTGTAATTTAACAGAGAGTGTAAAATGAGTAGTTAAAGAGACATGGTAGAATATAAGGAGGGATTAATTTCATACCTCTCTCAGGCATACATTGTATTAGGGGAGGAGGAGTGACCAGACCTTGACCTATTTAGACGGTTAACTTAACGGAAGCGATATATTGAAATGAGAGGGGAGAAGGGAGAAAAGAAAAAGGAAAAAGAAAGAAGAGGGAGAGGGAAGTAAAAAGAAAGGGGCTGTAATTGGGTTTTAGCAATTTATGTAAAGAATAGATTTTAATGCTTAATAGTAATTTAGATATCTAAAAAACCCGAATAAACTAATTTGATGTTTGCTATCAATTTAAATATTTAATTTTTTTAAAACAAATAGTTTAGGGATTTAATATAAGTTAAATACTATATTTATAAGCCCATTTATAGAGAACATATTTAAAAAATATTTTAAATTATAACAGTTTTTTTGCTCGACCGATCGTACTTTTTTAATATTGTAAAAAATAGTTACGGTAACATCTCTAAATCTAATTTATGAATGCAATTTGTAATATTTTAGATGGGTAATCTTTCTTACTTAAATATATATATATATATATATATATATATATATATATATATATATATATATATATATATAAATTTACACACACACACAAGCACATATATATACATACATATATATATATATATATATATATATATATATATATATATATATATATATATATATATGGGGGGTATATTAAGGCAGTAATATTCATCCAAACAAGTGTTATTATATTCAACAGAAAAAAAGGTAATTTTTTATTGTATTTTTCATATTTTCGAATTTTATATTAGGATCGAAATCATGGATAAACTTTCAGAAGTTCATATTTTTGTTCAAGTACTTTCATTATCAAAGCTTCTGTGCTGCCTGTGTGATAGGCAAAACTTCGTTGGCCACATCTTGATATTTTTGTGAGCTGAAGCTTGAATCAGTTCAACGTGACGTGATGTGTAGCAGTTGCAAGTCACTTATTTTTATGTTGTCTTCGTCACTGATTTGTGTTTCTCTATGATTGGTTGCTCTAACAATGCTAAAGAGCACTTTCTGTTCTTCATTGTCTCAATGGCAAAATAACGAAATTAATCCAACAACCAAAAACTAAATCTGGATATGTACTTTTTTTCCACACCGAAACCGTTATGTCACCCACACATTAAAAACTGAAATAAATAGCTGAATACTTTATTATGGGTACGAAATTCAATTAAAGCTACAAATGTAGACAAAATAAAAATGTATTAGGTTGGTGCAAAAATAATGACGTAATAATGTCGTTTTTTGACGTTAAAAATACGTCAAAAAACGACATTATTACGTCATTATTTTTGCACCAACCTAATACAAAAACTGGTTCCGGTTGCTTACTCGTCAGTATTCGAGTGAGTAGCGATAAAAGTTATAAAAGAGAATAACAAAGTTATTTCATTTTGTCATTCCCGGTATTAACTTTGACTCTCCAATCAGACAGGTTGTGACACAGGGTCGGTTTTTAACGAGGGGACCCAAGTGTCTCCACTCGGGCCGCTGGTTCAAGCTGGTCTTAGCTTGTCTAAGCTAGTCATAGCCAGTCATTCAACCGTTACGGAACAGATGTTACGGAACAAGTCCGAGGATTCTGTTTACGCAACGGAGGTAGAGTGGGGGAAGAACACAAGGGAGGTGGGAAGTTCTCCGGCACGGAACAGATACTACAACCGTAGCATCTATTCCAATGGAGAAAAAAAAACTGCCACAAGAAGAGCCCCAATTTTGTCATTCCCTTTAGTAAATACTAAACAATTTAAATGAATCGGTGTATGGATCAGTCATAACACATTTAACATAGGAAAAGGAAATTGAACACAGAATCGTCTGTGATAGATGTAGTTTCGTCCAACATCGCAAAATTCTACAAACTTCTACATTAACATGAAAACTCGATGTACTCAAATAGCTTCGTCAGATCGAGTCTTTCATATGAATGTCAGGCATAGCGCCAAACCCCTTCTGAAATATGAAAATTGTCTGCTGTATACAGCCGTTTTCTAATATCAATGGTTTAAAATGGCTTTGAGCAAGTGAAGCATATGGGTCTTGGTCAAGACAACATTTCTTCGAACCTTGTGGACTAGCCCTACAGAATTACAAAGAACTGTACCAAATAAAAGAATCAACATCACTTTCTTTCAACAGCAAAATATTGATGTTCCACACTACTTCAAATAAAAGTTTATAGGGAACTCCCCCATTAATAAGAGAAAGAGCGATAACAGCTACTGGGCTTGAAAAACTCTCATCCTGAAAAATTGTTTTAAGTAAAAAATTATAAATTTTAACTGACAGTAGGACTAGCTGTTCGGTCAATGGATGCTGAATGTTTCCTTTTAAGGAAACAGCTAATATTACCATTATTATTATTATTATTATTATTATTATTATTATTATTATTATTATTATTATTGTTGTTGTTGTTGTTTTTGTTCTTGTTCTTGTTTCATATTACCAACTACTGTAATTTTTTTCCTTGTTGCCCCTTTTAATATTGACTGCTTTTATCGCTTTAATAAAACAGTGTTGGTTGATTTTACGACGTCGAATTTTCTAGGAGGCATCCAGTGAGGTGTGATACCAATCCTCAAGAGGAATAGTCAGACTTTCCTCGCCAACCATTACCCAACACGCGAATACCTTGTAACACATAGATAGATAGATAGATAGATAGATAGATAGATAGATAGATAGATAGAAAGAAAGAAAGAAAAACAAAAGTTCGAACTTAGATAATAGAATGACATTTTTGTACAGATATCTTCTATTACTGAAGAGAGCACAATGCAAAATATGATTTGAAATGTGCTAATAAATATCTAATGAAAAGTACCGTTACTGAATTGTTTTGTTTGTGTAATGCATCCCTTTTGCATGGATAACATATTCAGACTTCCTTATTTGGCCTGGAGCCATTTCCCATTCTTAACCATTTTATCAAGTTGCTTCATATTCTTTTCTTCCACGTCTACAGAATGCCCTTTTCCTCATGAAAAATGCATTAGCATAAACAATAAGGAAGTAATTCCTTTTATCATTAGCGAGTTGTTCGGCTTAACATCATTCGAATCTCGACAGATTCTTTCAGATAGGCTTTGACTTTCAAAGATAACCTTTCAAATTTTTTATAGTTTATGTCAGCCACGTTATAAAATTTAAGCTTTGTTATTCATGAGTATAACTTTGAAAACTTTCCAATTCAATTTTCCTGCTGGTGATTTTTTAAAAATTTGCTAATCTTTCTGAAATTGTGTATCCAAGTATTCGAGACTATACTTGCGTTTATGTATTCATTAATGAAACTTTTGCAGACATTTATTTAATTAAAAATAATGCTTCTCACATTATAGTATAGAATTCCATTTAAGGAAAATGGAAGGATCTGAATCAAGATCACCTTATATTTAATTCTTTTACAAGCATCATGGGAAATTTATTTGCAAGTTTTCTAATAGTCCATTTGTTTTCTTTTACGTTTCATATGGTTTAATATAGCATTAAATTCACTTATCAGTTATATAATTTTGTATAAGAAGTTTTGAAGTTATATATTAAATACTAATATATTTTAAGATTTCTCTCGCAAAAATATCTGCAGATACGAGATAAGAGAGTCAATTGAGATTAGTTTTTTTTCATTCAGCCATCGCAAATGATTAATACATGTAAGTTAGATGGAGAACGGGTTTGAAATTCACTTTCAAATTTTATTTTACAGAAATCATTTATTTCAGCCTATGTTTCATTTATATAGCTAAACAATGTTATTTTATGGAATATATCCGTCTATTAATTTAGTTTCATCTAACAATTCTCTCAGGTAACGCCTTGTTATAAACCTTAGTTTCTTTATAGTTATAAGTCTTTCTTTTGCGAGAAGAAATGTCTTTTCAACGTATTTTTCTTTTGACTGTTTGTATTTCTTAGGTGACTCTTAAATGTTATTTCCATAAAAATATTTAAATTTTACAACGAGTGAAAAATAACTAAAGAAAGAATAAGTCGGATTTATAATGCCAATATATAGATGGAAAGAAAGAAGCTATCTTCTGGTGTAAAGACTTTGTTTTCTATATTTCTGGTGTTTAGCCTGCAGAAAAATTGATGCACTTCGTTATATTACCTATGTTTTAACAAACTATATATATTAGGTTGGTGCAAAAATAATGACGTAATAATGTCGTTTTTTGACGTTAAAAAATACGTCAAAAAACGACATTATTACGTCATTATTTTTGCACCAACCTACTATAAAGAAAGCGGATGGCGCATTTTGATGTGTTGTAATGGTTAGCAAGTTTGTCTCGCTAGATTAGTTACGACTAAAAAGTGAGTTCGATCCTCACTAGGTTCTCCATACTTTCGGGCTTGCGCCACATTTAAGCTATGCTTAGAAAATAGCTATAAAGAAAGCGGATGGCGCATTTCGATGTGGTGAATTGGTTAGCA
Source organism: Acanthosepion lycidas (assembly GCA_963932145.1). Taxonomy (NCBI): domain Eukaryota; kingdom Metazoa; phylum Mollusca; class Cephalopoda; order Sepiida; family Sepiidae; genus Acanthosepion; species Acanthosepion lycidas. Next base: position 112,237,863 of record OZ010574.1, read on the forward strand.
AATTTGTTTCGCCCGAGCATTTACAACTGAGTAGTGAGTTCGATATTCGCCGAGGACTCCATACTTTCGAATCTGCGTCGCGTCTAAGCTACGCTTAGTAAATCGATATCAAGATAATGAGTTATCTTTCGTGAACCCTGTAAGTTTTCATAACTCCTGACATTGTTTACATGATTTTGAAAAAAAAGATTACGCGTTAAAGTAGCAGCTTTTTTTCTATGGTGTTACACATCTAAAAAATGAAAGCTGCAATGAAAATGAATCCTTTAAAATAGATCTCCTTTCCTCGAAAGAAAATCTGAAGTAAAGATTAGGATTCTTTGAAAGGGTTAAAAGTGATCCTTTCTAATTAAGCCAGTAGGTCATACTGTTTTCAGTTTTGATAATTTTTTATTTATTTACTGTTATTTTAGTGATTGAGACTCGTTTCATTTTCCGTAGATCTTAGCAAATTTAGCTACTTTTTTTTCGTAGCAACAGTAATGAACTGTAGTATAATACTTTCAAACCTTAACAGCTGATTCATGATTTGTTTAGATGGTATGAATTGCATAATCAGATTTTCGCATAAGCTGGCCACTAATTTATGAGTTGCGCCATATTATTCAAGCAAATTTCATTGAATAATATAGACATATTAAGTCTATTTTTTTATATTAATACTTTCTAGTCCTCTAATTTGCTTTTTGATGTTAATAAGAAATTCATCAAGAAAGGCGCCTTAGCTTTTGTTAACCCAAGTACTTTTGATCTCCTCCGTGAACATCTTTTTTATAATCATCGATTATAATTCGAAATTGCGGAAAATACGAATATCAAATTTTAAAAAGTCAAAAAAATCTTACTAACCAAATTAAACTATAAATTAATAAACTGATGTTAAAGAGACGGTCTTTACTTTTATGAGTTACGAACCAACGGAGTATAAGATTATTAACAAATAAAATATGTTAATAATCTTGTTATTCATTGGTTCTTTCCCATGTCTCATGGTTAAAAAAAAAGATTTCTTGGTGTATTTTGAATTTTACATTTTTTGCTTTTACTTCGATAGAAGTTAACGAAATTTTATATACTCAATTATCATTCCATCTAATGGGTGTGCATATATATATATATATATATAACGTCAACCACAGACAGACTGTTTCGCTGTTTTCACAGCTCATCAGTGTGGCTACACATCCGGTTGCCTCTAGCTAGGATCGAAACCCGATTGAATTGGTGTCAGTCGGAGATTCTACCACTAAGGCGTAGGTGGATTTTTAGCGTATTTATTTTTAGAAACACGCCCAGTGACCGTGACTCAATTCGCTTTTGCGAAGAGTCTCGCTATATAGCTATAATAGTCACTGTTTACAAACCCATACCTCCTCCTTAGAGAGCTCAACTGGAATCAAATTTTATTTCAGGAGCCAATATAACGTCATCCACAGACAGACTGTTTCGCCTTTTCACAGCTCATCAGTGTGGCTAGACATCTGGTTGCCTCTAGCTAGTCTCGAAATGTCACCCAAATCTTAAAAAAATACAAAAACCTAATAATTAAATCATAGCCTTATTCAATGTGGAAGTTTATTTACCAATATTTCAATTATGGAAATGATTGATATAATAAATAATATTTACAAAACTCCATCTCTCCCTTCACTAAAAATGAAACCTAACATATTCAAAAGCTACTGTTGACTTGTACTACTGAGGTTCCCTTCTATGACCATCAAAATAATATCTACGTACAACGTGATGACATATCAATGGGTTCAGTTTTAGGACCAATATTTAGTAAATTTTACATAGCTGACCTCGAAAACAAGATATTTAACACCACTAAAATACTTTCCATCTACCTAAGATATGTAGATGGTATTCGCATCTTAAAAACACAAGAAAACTTAACTCTTTTCATAACTTCACTTATGAAATTAACAATAACAATAAAATACCTTTTCTTGATGTATTGATAGACACTAATACATTTACTACTCCCCATATAAAAAACAACTAGAATAAATGAATAAACGTGTAAACTCTTAGCTATAAAAGCAAATGCCCTATTACAAAATAGCTATTTTACAAAATTTAATAAACCGTGCAAAAGTTAACTTTTCCACGAAAAATAATTTCTTCACTGAATTATAAAAACATCAAACTATCATTAATAATGATTTTCCTAATTAGATAGTTGATAAACAAACTAAATTATTCATTAGAAAAATTGACATAAATCAAAAAAATACTTCCTCAAATAACCCTAGACATATCAACCTACTATATTGTAATCAAATGCCGTCTATAAACAAGATGAAAAAATATCTCATGAGTACTAATATATTCCCTACTCATCCCAGTAAAAAAATAAAACTAATTCTATATTATACTAAATTTCATACCCAATAATACTTCTCCGACAGTTAATTTTTTGGAAAAGATCATTGTATATCAGTTTCTTTGTGCTTTGGGAGAGTATATCTCTGACAAAATGTAAGTATATATGTTTGTTTGAAAGACACAGAACAAAATTAATTACGAGTGTAGTAGCAATGTTTTATAATACATTTGACTAACATTTAATGCCATTTTGCATTTTACCATATCTATTTAGCTGCTCCCTTATATTGGGATGCATGCAAAATCCCCTAACTGCAACGGATAAATTTAAAATAATTATATCAGAGCGCATTCACGCGTGTTTTTAAAAATCATGTTACAATAATGAAACCCCGAAATCAAAGTGTTGAATAGAAGATAAAAGCAATCAACTAGGTGACAAATTTTATTTGTATTAATCCTACGCATACATCCAATGGGTAAATTGTTGCCATCTTATATTTTTAATTTGGCGCATTTGCGTTGTTTGTTTTTGATTTTTCGACAGCACAATACAGTAGGGTCAAGTGGGTACCGTCTGTGAGAAAAATTGCACGATGATACAAATCACTCCTCCAGATATTTGGAAACGGCATGCTGTACTGCTTGGCATTCGCACTGGAAGCTTCAGTGTGAACATTTCAGAGTGTTTGGGCTTCAATCTGAGAATAGTGCAAAAGATTCGGAAAGAGCTGGATGAGACTAATGGGGATTACAACGGTGTTTGGAGTGACCATTAATGGTGACGACATTACGCCTACATTCATCTTCCCACAATGCCTCAAACACGGAGACCTTGCCTTGAGGAGGCAGTGCTGCCCTGAGTTAAGAGGGCGGCAACTGGAAGAGCCTATATCTTGCAACAGGACTCTGCACAATGCCACACAAGCAAGAGAACCAAGTCATAGCTATCAGACAGTTTCTACGACAACATCACGACCTTACATTTGGCCACATCACTCCACAGACTGTACCATTCTTGATTATTACTCCTTGTAACACCAAAGATGAACTGAAGGCAAGAATTAATGGCAGCATGCATTAACTTGAAGCCAATGGCAATTTTATTAAATAAATTAACTCTTTATCATTTCAGGATATGTCTGCGTACATATGGTAAATATATCTGTAAAAATGAGATGTCAGTATTATTTTAATTTTTGCGTAATTTAAAGAATTTATCTATCACAGCCCATATATATATATATATATATATATATATATATATATATATATATATATATATATATATTTATAATTCCATCTTTATATGTGTGTAACTCTGTATTTATATAGATATATGTAAGTTTGCCACCATATATATGAGCGCACGCACACACACAAACACACACAGATTTATATATATATATATATATATATATATATATATATATGTGTGTGTGTGTGTGTGTGTTAAATAAGGCACAATTTTCATCAATAATTTATTTTGCTTAAACGTTATTTTTATGGATACAAATATTCGAGTAAAAATTCTAAGTCTTACATGGCCGAGCAGTTAAGCATATCAGATCCACTGATGCATGATCCCATAGTGGATGCAGATATGAATCCTTCTGGAAGAGACATATTTTTCAGACAAGATTTCTCGAATATTCAGGCCGGTAGATATAGTTGGTTAAAAAATAGCGATTAATTGAAAAAACAAACTCGGATATAAGTATCCATCAAAAATAAGGTTTAAACAAAATAAATTAAAAAATATAAATATGCTGGATTTAATCCAATTCTAATATAAATTCTCATTGTTCATATTTCGGGCGACCGTAAGTAACAAAATATTCAGAACGGTAGATGTTGTTGGATAAAAAATAGTGGTTAATTAAAAAACAGAGCTCCTTTTCAAATATGAGTATCCATCAAAAATAAAGTTTAAATTAAAATAATATATATATATATATATATATATATATATATATATATATATATATATATATATATATACTTAAGGAAAAGTAATTACAACGGTAGCTATGATGGTAAAGAATGCAATCCCTTAAAAGAGAGCATCTGTCCTTTGAATGGCAAATGTATGTATAAAGGAGTTATTTATAAGCCCAGCATCAAGCATAATGACCAAATTAAATTTTATTTCGGGTCAGTTGCTGACAACTGGAAAAATGTTTTAACATCATAAACTGGCCCTTAAAAAACAAAAATACGCAAATGACACAAAACTGTCTAAGTTTTATTGGGGTACCAAAACTGATAGCTACACACCCGCACTGCATTGGGAACTGGTCGCTAAAATCAATGAATTCCCAGGCAGTGGGTACAAGCGCAATCTATGTTTACACGAAAAATTATTAATCCTAAAAACATTAATAATCCAAATCTACTAAAATAAACGAAATGAACTTATGTCTAGTTGTATGCACAGAAAATTGTTTCTCTTAAAATATTGTAATCTTGGATAACTCACTTTCCGTCTAAATTTAATTTCATATTTTAATTTTCCGCCCACTTTTATTTCGGGTCATACACAGATTATCTCCCTTTAACCAGTCTTTTACGAACAGCGCCCAGCGTTCAAATTTTAAATTTTAAACATACTTCAATTTTCATTTTTTCTCTATCTCTTTTTTTTCTATTAGTGACTCATACCCACACCTCATTTCCTCAGTATTGATTTAGGACTATTTTTGTACTATTAGGTTGGTGCAAAAATAATGACGTAATAATGTCGTTTTTTGACGTTAAAAATACCTAAAAAAACGACATTATTACGTCATTATTTTTGCACCAACCTAATATTTTAATTTTGAATTATGAATCAGCGTCTATTCCATGAACATCTGTATTTTTTTTTTTTAAATAAGCAATAGACTATATATTGTGCCAGATGAGTTGGGTAACCAACGAAACTCGAGTTGCACACCAAACGTAGATATATGCGTATTTATTAATATATATTTCTTAGCTCTGTCTAATCACATTGGGTACTTTTATGTCTACACCTCTTGGCAAAATTTGGTAATTATTTATTTGCTTACTAGTGTATGCACGCCAGCACGCGCGTATACCGTCGCTAATATCTAGTTAACTCATTTACCTAAACTTATACCTATACATACATATATAGAGAGAGAGATAAATAGATAGGTATAGATATAATGTTTCCGTGTGAAATTTTTCCACTTTTTCATAGGCTTTCCCGAAGATATATATATATATATATATATATATATATATATATATATATATATATATATGTATTGAGTTTATTTAAAAACAAATTCAATAAACTTAAAAACAAATGTGGAGGGGAGACTCTATGGGATCGGATAAAAGATATTTTTGGAAAACTCTAAAAATTTGAATTTGGTGTTTCCTTACCTTCAGCGCCAACGGTGGTATATAATCATAATCTATGTATATGTATATAGGTACCCATCTCTATACATATATAATTCCGTCAAGAAGAATATTTCTCTAGTTAGATGAAGTCCTTTTAGAGGAGGAAACGCGTTATATCGAAATTTTCCATTTCATTGTTAAACTACCTAATATACATACATATATATATATTTATATTTGTAACACACACACACACTTGTATATATATATGTGTGTGTGTGTGTGTGTTACAAATATAAATATATATATGTATGTATATTAGGTATGTGTGTGCGCACGCGCGTTTTATACAAGTTTCATTAAAGATGACTGACAATGTACTGCGATTAAGTTTCTTATTCCATTTTTCTTGTGTTCATATGCGTTTTCTTTTCTGGACATGAAGTCTGTAAAAACTTTTCAAACGTTTAATATGTCCGAGCGCTTTCGACTATTCAAGAATTGTTTTTTTTTTTATTATTATTTTAATTTTTAACCGTATGTATTGATTTTTCCATCTGGAAGTTTTTTTTTTATTATTTTTATTTTATTTCCTTTGATTTCTATTGTGTAATCATTTCTTTATGCGTCCCGACCAGAGACCTAAGGTCAGAAATGGCATCGTGACATTTTCCACTGAGCAATTTTCAAAAAAAATCAGATATTTTACAGTAAGGAGGCACATTTTGTCTTTGCGGTCTCTAATCACGATGTCTGTAAGATTAGCTTTGATTGTTCTGTCTGTGTGTATTGTGAATTCCCGTAAAATTGTTACAGTTCCTATCTCCGTAACTGGGTCTGCGTGGTGTTCATACCAATTTCTTGCGGTTTGATTTCCGTTTATTATTATTATTATTATTATTATTATTATTATTATTATTATTATTATCCAAACACTGTCATCTATTTGTAGTCGTGTTCATAGATGATGTTACTGAATGTTAGCTTTTTATCTTTTATAATTAACGCTTACATTATTTTAAGCCTTTTTTTTTTTTTACATAGGGATGAGGATTTTATATTTATATAGTATGTTGCAGATGGAGTTATTTTTTAGGTTCCATACGTGTTTAAATGAGTTCTAATTGATATATATATATATATATATATATATATATATATATATATATATATATATATATTTAAATGGGTCCTAATTGATATATATATATATATATATATATATATATATATATATATATATATATAGAGAGAGAGAGAGAGATAGAGAGAGATTATTACAGATTGACAAAATGATAAATACCCAAGCAGGCAGAGAGAGAGAGAGAAAGAGAGACTTCGTGGATCTTCAATTGCCAAACATTCGATAGTGACAAAAAATATTTCATTTCCAATAAACTTAAAATGCATGAAATTAAACAAATCT
>OZ010574.1:112247473-112249973 GCA_963932145.1 Acanthosepion lycidas
TAATATTTTTTGTTTAAAAATATGATTCCTTCGCTACATAAGAGTTCTCATGTTTCAAAAACGAGAGCTGAAATCATCCAAATAATTATTAAAATTAAGTTGGATTGTGGTGTTTAGTCCCGTTTCATCTTCAAGCGAAATTTTAGGAATCCTAAAGGGAAACATGAGAACTCTTATGTAGCGAAGGAATCATATTTTTAAACAAAAAATATTATTATAATATAAGCTCTACTTCTGTATGGAGCACTGTCTTCTTAAAAATAGAAACAAAAATACTAAGGAACCCCGGATTATGCACCCAACGTGTTCTTTTCTATTTTCTGCATACCTGCACAATGATATATATATATATATATATATATATATATATATATATATATATATATATATTGCTGATACAAACATTTAAGAACTTTATTGCTATAATCATAGTTAACTTGATTGATTTTTGCTTTAATATTCGTGCATAAAGGGCTTCTTGAATTTTAAGTTTTTGCTTATTGTTATTTTCATGGTTTATTGATGTATTTTCAACTAATATCTGTCAAAGCTGTGAATGTGGACATGCGTATGTCTTTAAATGCTCCGAGATTGTTCTATGCACATCCAAGTGAAACGTAAGCCTTCTCGTCAGCATCGTTGTTGTAACACCAACATACGTATTAACATTTTTGTCAGAAATGCAATCTCCCAAAAGACACTTAAATTGATATACAATTTTGGTCTTTTGTAAGATTGCTAGTTGACACAGAAGAATTGTTTTGGAGGACTAGATTGGTTGTATTAAATTTAGTATAGTATAAAATTAATTTTATTTTTTTAATTGGATTAGTGGGTGTTATATTAGTGTTTATGAGTCCTTTTACATTTTTTCTTCCTGCTTAAAGTTAGAATGCATTTGATTACGGTTTATTAGCTTGCTATTTTTAGATTTATTTGATAATGTTCATTTTTACTTATACTCGCCTAATTTGTTCATTAACATTGTAATTAGGAAAGTCATTATTAATGAGGTCTTGTTTAATCATTTTTAATCCAGTATAGAAAATCTTTCTTTTGAAGAGTTTGATTTTGCACGGTTTATTAAGTTTCATATGAGAACTATTTTGAAATAGGACATCCACTCTTAAAGGTGACAGTAAATTTTTTATGCTAGTTTGTTTTTATAAGGATAGGTAGTAAATGAATGTGTATCAATAGATCAAGAGACGGGATATTATTTGCCTCGTTAAGTACATATGTGAACTTAAGTACGGATTTTTTTGAAAAGCTTTTATGTAGTTCATGAATTTCCTCTATGTCTTTGACTAAAATAATATATTAGGTAAATGGAGGGTTTCTGTAGTATTAAGTATGTTATTTTCTAAGTTAGTCATGTAGAACTTGCTAAGTGTTGGTCCAAGAACGGAACCGATAGAGACACGCTGGCATTGTACGCATATGTTATTTCGAGGGTCATAGAAAGGGACCAGTGTGGTGCACATTAAAAGTAGTTTTCTTAAAGTATTAAGGCGAATTTTAATGAAAAGAGAGATGGATTGTAGATATTCTTTATCATTATATCTACCGTTTACTTGGTGAAAAACTTTCAACGTTGAGGGAGGCTAAAGTTCCCTTATTGTTTTGTTTTTGTCTTTAGAATTTGAAGTAGTTCGTGCGTTGATTTTATGCTGTATTAATTTGGAATGTATAGTGTAATTAATTGATTAAAAACTGTATTTCGTTGGTAAACAGGGATGAGGATTTGGCATAGGAGAGGACGGAGAGAGAAGTTAGGTTTATGTATTTTTATAGTTCCATACATGTATCCTGGTTTGTATTCGCCAATTATTTGGGGGACTTTTAAATTATCTAGTCCAGAGTTATTGGCTGTGATCAGTTTGTTGATTTTCGATTTTAAATGGTTAATCAATTTTTGCCGACCTTTTAAAATTTGCTGTGATCGTCCGGAAATTTGTAGTGTCTTTGTATAATAGTCCGATTTATTTAATACGAAGAAAATATTGCTTTTATCCACTTTTTTAACTATTAAATGGCGTCCCAATAACTTGGGGCGATTTTAAATGTGAATTAAGTTTAAAATCGGTCCAAGTTATATATATAACCCTATATGCTATATACCCTATATGCTATATACCCTATATATTATTATGGTTTATTGGTTGAAGTTCTTTGTTGTTTTGATAGAAGTCTGGATTTGTTTTTTCCTATGTCATGCCTATCTTTCATCACATCAGCTTTTCGGTTTGTATTTATCAGTTTCAATACTTCAAGTTTTTGTATGTTTTGATACATCATTTTTTTTTTTTTTTTTTTTTTTATCCAGTCTATTATATTTTTTATTAAGGTGACGATTGGGTCCAAGGTCGAGTAATTTTTTTTGTATTTTTTTTGTTTGCTTGATAGTTCATAGTCAGAGAGGATTATAAACTTTGTACAGTGTAATTACGTATGTTCCAATGGTGTCGAATTTCCGACATTTTAGTAATTTCTGTAAATC
>OZ010574.1:112252473-112319973 GCA_963932145.1 Acanthosepion lycidas
TAAAGACAGAAAGAAAGAAAGAAAGAAAGAAAGAAAGAAATTTAATTGGATCGATTAATTTGTAAAGACGAAAAAGAAGGAGAAGAGGAAAATGAACGAAAAAGAAATAAAAGGAGAAACGTTCATGAAAAAAGGCAAGAAATTAAAAATAGATAAAACAGGAAAAGATAGAAGAGGCTAAAAGACAAATATGAAATGGTAAGTCAAAGAGAAAAGAGGAAGAAAATAGGAGGAAGAGAAATGAAGATAAAAACTTATTAAAATATATATAGTAGGGAAGTAGTACAGGGTGCGGCAGAAATATCTCCCATATATAACCCCCAAAAATTGCACCCACATAATGGTAAAACATTAGTGGTAATGGTGTCTTCATCAACTTAATCTTTCACCATTATGTGAGAAGTGTCTCTAGAAATTATATATGGGTGGTATTTCTGTCACAAGGAATGAGAGAAAATGTACTTTAAAGAAAGAATAGAGACAAAAAAAAAACAATGACAAAAGGTTATAAAAAGGAAAATTCGCAGGAAAAAATGAAATGGTAAGTTGAAAAATGAATAAGTTAAGAAAAAAGAAGAAAAAGAACTCAGCAAAAAAAGAAAACGACGGAAAGAAAAATATGAAAAGGAAAGAAAAGATAAATGGAAATTAATATGGAAGACAATTGCACTCGGAAAAAAGCAGAAAGATAAAAAGAAAGAAAGATGAAGAAGAAGACATAAAAGAAAAGAACATACAGAAAGGAGTCAAAAAGAAAGGAAGATGAAGAAGAAGACATAAAAAAAAGAACATACAGATAGGAGGCAAAAAGAAAGGAAGATGAAGAAGAAGACATAAAAGAAAAGAACATACAGAAAGGAGTCAAAAAGAAAGGAAGCTGAAGAAGAAGACATAAAAGAAAAGAACATACAGAAAGGAGTCAAAAAGAAAGGAAGATGAAGAAGAAGACATAAAAAAAGAATATACAGAAAGGAGGCAAATGAAAGGAAGATGAAGAAGACATAAAAGAAAAGAACATACAGAAAGGAGGCAAAAAGAAAGGAAGATGAAGAAGAAGACATAAAAGAAAAGAACATACAGAACGGAGTCAAAAAGAAAGGAAGATGAAGAAGAAGACATAAAAAAAGAACATACAGAAAGGAGGCAAATGAAAGGAAGATGAAGAAGACATAAAAGAAAAGAACATACAGAAAGGAGGCAAAAAGAAAGGAAGATGAAGAAGAAGACATAAAAGAAAAGAACATACAGAAAGGAGTCAAAAAGAAAGGATGATGAAGAAGAAGACATAAAAGAAAAGAACATACAGAAAGGAGGCAAAAAGAAAGGAAGCTGAAGAAGAAGACATAAAAGAAAAGAACATACAGAAAGGAGTCAAAAAGAAAGGAAGATGAAGAAGAAGACATAATAGAAAAGAACATACAGAAAGGAGTCAAAAAGAAAGGAAGATGAAGAAGACATAAAAGAAAAGAACATAAAGAAAGGAGTCAAAAAGAAAGGAAGATGAAGAAGAAGACATAAAAAAAGAACATACAGAAAGGAGGCAAAAAGAAAGGAAGATGAAGAAGAAGACATAAAAGAAAAGAACATACAGAAAGGAGTCAAAAAGAAAGGAAGCTGAAGAAGAAGACATAAAAGAAAAGAACATACAGAAAGGAGTCAAAAAGAAAGGAAGATGAAGAAGAAGACATAAAAAAAGAACATACAGAAAGGAGGCAAAAAGAAAGGAAGATGAAGAAGACATAAAAGAAAAGAACATACAGAAAGGAGGCAAAAAGAAAGGAAGATGAAGAAGAAGACATAAAAGAAAAGAACATACAGAACGGAGTCAAAAAGAAAGGAAGATGAAGAAGAAGACATAAAAAAAGAACATACAGAAAGGAGGCAAATGAAAGGAAGATGAAGAAGACATAAAAGAAAAGAACATACAGAAAGGAGGCAAAAAGAAAGGAAGATGAAGAAGAAGACATAAAAGAAAAGAACATACAGAAAGGAGTCAAAAAGAAAGGATGATGAAGAAGAAGACATAAAAGAAAAGAACATACAGAAAGGAGGCAAAAAGAAAGGAAGCTGAAGAAGAAGACATAAAAGAAAAGAACATACAGAAAGGAGTCAAAAAGAAAGGAAGATGAAGAAGAAGACATAATAGAAAAGAACATACAGAAAGGAGTCAAAAAGAAAGGAAGATGAAGAAGACATAAAAGAAAAGAACATAAAGAAAGGAGTCAAAAAGAAAGGAAGATGAAGAAGAAGACATAAAAAAAGAACATACAGAAAGGAGGCAAAAAGAAAGGAAGATGAAGAAGAAGACATAAAAGAAAAGAACATACAGAAAGGAGTCAAAAAGAAAGGAAGCTGAAGAAGAAGACATAAAAGAAAAGAACATACAGAAAGGAGTCAAAAAGAAAGGAAGATGAAGAAGAAGACATAAAAAAAGAACATACAGAAAGGAGGCAAAAAGAAAGGAAGATGAAGAAGACATAAAAGAAAAGAACATACAGAAAGGAGGCAAAAAGAAAGGAAGATGAAGAAGAAGACATAAAAGAAAAGAACATACAGAACGGAGTCAAAAAGAAAGGAAGATGAAGAAGAAGACATAAAAAAAGAACATACAGAAAGGAGGCAAATGAAAGGAAGATGAAGAAGACATAAAAGTAAAGAACATACAGAAAGGAGGCAAAAAGAAAGGAAGATGAAGAAGAAGACATAAAAGAAAAGAACATACAGAAAGGAGTCAAAAAGAAAGGATGATGAAGAAGAAGACATAAAAGAAAAGAACATACAGAAAGGAGGCAAAAAGAAAGGAAGCTGAAGAAGAAGACATAAAAGAAAAGAACATACAGAAAGGAGTCAAAAAGAAAGGAAGATGAAGAAGAAGACATAATAGAAAAGAACATACAGAAAGGAGTCAAAAAGAAAGGAAGATGAAGAAGACATAAAAGAAAAGAACATAAAGAAAGGAGTCAAAAAGAAAGGAAGATGAAGAAGAAGACATAAAAAAAGAACATACAGAAAGGAGGCAAAAAGAAAGGAAGATGAAGAAGAAGACATAAAAGAAAAGAACATACATAAAGGAGTCAAAAAGAAAGGAAGATGAAGAAGAAGACATAATAGAAACGAACATACAGAAAGGAGTCAAAAAGAAGGAAGCTGAAGAAGAAGACATGAAAAAAGAACATACAGAAAGGAGTCAAAAAGAAAGGAAGATGAAGAAGAAGACATAAAAGAAAAGAACATACAGAACGGAGTCAAAAAGAAAGGAAGATGAAGAAGAAGACATAAAAAAAGAACATACAGAAAGGAGGCAAATGAAAGGAAGATGAAGAAGACATAAAAGAAAAGAACATACAGAAAGGAGGCAAAAAGAAAGGAAGATGAAGAAGAAGACATAAAAGAAAAGAACATACAGAAAGGAGTCAAAAAGAAAGGATGATGAAGAAGAAGACATAAAAGAAAAGAACATACAGAAAGGAGGCAAAAAGAAAGGAAGCTGAAGAAGAAGACATAAAAGAAAAGAACATACAGAAAGGAGTCAAAAAGAAAGGAAGATGAAGATGAAGACATAATAGAAAAGAACATACAGAAAGGAGTCAAAAAGAAAGGAAGATGAAGAAGACATAAAAGAAAAGAACATACAGAAAGGAGTCAAAAAGAACGGAAGATGAAGAAGAAGACATAAAAAAAGATCATAGAGAAAGGAGTCAAAAAGAAAGGAAGACGAAGATGACATAAAAGAAAAGAACATACAGAAAGGAGGCAAAAAGAAAGGAAGATGAAGAAGACATAAAAGAAAAGAACATACAGAAAGGAGGCAAAAAGAAAGGAAGATGAAGAAGAAGACATAAAAGAAAAGAACATACAGAACGGAGTCAAAAAGAAAGGAAGATGAAGAAGAAGACATAAAAAAAGAACATACAGAAAGGAGGCAAATGAAAGGAAGATGAAGAAGACATAAAAGAAAAGAACATACAGAAAGGAGGCAAAAAGAAAGGAAGATGAAGAAGAAGACATAAAAGAAAAGAACATACAGAAAGGAGTCAAAAAGAAAGGATGATGAAGAAGAAGACATAAAAGAAAAGAACATACAGAAAGGAGGCAAAAAGAAAGGAAGATGAAGAAGAAGACATAAAAGAAAAGAACATACAGAAAGGAGTCAAAAAGAAAGGAAGATGAAGATGAAGACATAATAGAAAAGAACATACAGAAAGGAGTCAAAAAGAAAGGAAGATGAAGAAGACATAAAAGAAAAGAACATACAGAAAGGAGTCAAAAAGAACGGAAGATGAAGAAGAAGACATAAAAAAAGATCATACAGAAAGGAGTCAAAAAGAAAGGAAGATGAAGAAGACATAAAAGAAAAGAACATACAGAAAGGAGGCAAAAAGAAAGGAAGATGAAGAAGAAGACATAAAAGAAAAGAACATACAGAAAGGAGTCAAAAAGAAAGGAAGATGAAGAAGAAGACGTAAAAGAAAAGAACATACAGAAATGAGTCAAAAAGAAAGGAACCTGAAGAAGAAGACATAAAAAAGAACATACAGAAAGGAGGCAAAAAGAAAGGAAGATGAAGAAGACATAAAAGAAAAGAACATACAGAAAGGAGTCAAAAAAAACGGAAGATGAAGAAGAAGACATAAAAAAAGATCATACAGAAAGGAGTCAAAAAGAAAGGAAGATGAAGATGACATAAAAGAAAAGAACATACAGAAAGGAGGCAAAAAGAAAGGAAGATGAAGAAGAAGACATAAAAGAAAAGAACATACAGAAAGGAGTCAAAAAGAACGGAAGATGAAGAAGAAGACATAAAAAAAGATCATACAGAAAGGAGTCAAAAAGAAAGGAAGATGAAGAAGACATAAAAGAAAAGAACATACAGAAAGGAGGCAAAAAGAAAGGAAGATAAAGAAGAAGACATAAAAGAAAAAAAACATACAGAAAGCAGTCAAAAAGAAAGGAAGATGAAGAAGAAGACATAAAAAAAGATCATACAGAAAGGAGTCAAAAAGAAAGGAAGCTGAAGAAGAAGACATAAAAGAAAAGAACATACAGAAAGCAGTCAAAAAGAAAGGAAGATGAAGAAGAAGACATAAAAAAAGAACATACAGAAAGGAGGCAAAAAGAAAGGAAGAAGAAGACATAAAAGAAAAGAACATACAGAAAGGAGGCAAAAAGAAAGGAAGATGAAGATGAAGACATAAAAGAAAGAACATACAGAAAGGAGTCAAAAAGAAAGGAAGATGAAGAAGAAGACATAAAAGAAAAGAACATACAGAAATGAGTCAAAAAGAAAGGAAGCTGAAGAAGAATACATAAAAAAGAACATACAGAAAGGAGTCAAAAAGAAAGGAAGCTGAAGAAGAAGACATAAAAGGAAAGAACATACAGAAAGGAGTCAAAAAGAAAGGAAGCTGAAGAAGAAGACATAAAAGAAAAGAACATACAGAAAGGAGTCAAAAAGAACGGAAGATGAAGAAGAAGACATAAAAAAAGATCATACAGAAAGGAGTCAAAAAGAAAGGAAGATGAAGAAGACATAAAAGAAAAGAACATACAGAAAGGAGGCAAAAAGAAAGGAAGATGAAGAAGAAGACATAAAAGAAAAAAAACATACAGAAAGGAGTCAAAAAGAAAGGAAGCTGAAGAAGAAGACATAAAAGAAAAGAACATACAGAAAGCAGTCAAAAAGAAAGGAAGATGAAGAAGAAGACATAAAAAAAGAACATACAGAAAGGAGGCAAAAAGAAAGGAAGATGAAGATGAAGACATAAAAGAAAGAACATACAGAAAGGAGTCAAAAAGAAAGGAAGATGAAGAAGAAGACATAAAAGAAAAGAACATACAGAAATGAGTCAAAAAGAAAGGAAGCTGAAGAAGAATACATAAAAAAGAACATACAGAAAGGAGTCAAAAAGAAAGGAAGCTGAAGAAGAAGACATAAAAGGAAAGAACATACAGAAAGGAGGCAAAAAGAAAGGAAGATGAAGAAGAAGACATAAAAAAAGATCATACAGAAAGGAGTCAAAAAGAAAGGAAGATGAAGAAGACATAAAAGAAAAGAACATACAGAAAGGAGGCAAAAAGAAAGGAAGATAAAGAAGAAGACATAAAAGAAAAAAAACATACAGAAAGGAGTCAAAAAGAAAGGAAGCTGAAGAAGAAGACATAAAAGAAAAGAACATACAGAAAGCAGTCAAAAAGAAAGGAAGATGAAGAAGAAGACATAAAAAAAGAACATACAGAAAGGAGGCAAAAAGAAAGGAAGAAGAAGACATAAAAGAAAAGAACATACAGAAAGGAGGCAAAAAGAAAGGAAGATGAAGATGAAGACATAAAAAAAGATCATACAGAAAGGAGTCAAAAAGAAAGGAAGATGAAGAAGACATAAAAGAAAAGAACATACAGAAAGGAGGCAAAAAGAAAGGAAGATAAAGAAGAAGACATAAAAGAAAAAAAACATACAGAAAGGAGTCAAAAAGAAAGGAAGCTGAAGAAGAAGACATAAAAGAAAAGAACATACAGAAAGCAGTCAAAAAGAAAGGAAGATGAAGAAGAAGACATAAAAAAAGAACATACAGAAAGGAGGCAAAAAGAAAGGAAGAAGAAGACATAAAAGAAAAGAACATACAGAAAGGAGGCAAAAAGAAAGGAAGATGAAGATGAAGACATAAAAAAAGATCATACAGAAAGGAGTCAAAAAGAAAGGAAGATGAAGAAGACATAAAAGAAAAGAACATACAGAAAGGAGGCAAAAAGAAAGGAAGATAAAGAAGAAGACATAAAAGAAAAAAAACATACAGAAAGGAGTCAAAAAGAAAGGAAGCTGAAGAAGAAGACATAAAAGAAAAGAACATACAGAAAGCAGTCAAAAAGAAAGGAAGATGAAGAAGAAGACATAAAAAAAGAACATACAGAAAGGAGGCAAAAAGAAAGGAAGAAGAAGACATAAAAGAAAAGAACATACAGAAAGGAGGCAAAAAGAAAGGAAGATGAAGATGAAGACATAAAAGAAAGAACATACAGAAAGGAGTCAAAAAGAAAGGAAGATGAAGAAGAAGACATAAAAGAAAAGAACATACAGAAAGGAGGCAAAAAGAAAGGAAGATAAAGAAGAAGACATAAAAGAAAAAAAACATACAGAAAGGAGTCAAAAAGAAAGGAAGCTGAAGAAGAAGACATAAAAGAAAAGAACATACAGAAAGCAGTCAAAAAGAAAGGAAGATGAAGAAGAAGACATAAAAAAAGAACATACAGAAAGGAGGCAAAAAGAAAGGAAGAAGAAGACATAAAAGAAAAGAACATACAGAAAGGAGGCAAAAAGAAAGGAAGATGAAGATGAAGACATAAAAGAAAGAACATACAGAAAGGAGTCAAAAAGAAAGGAAGATGAAGAAGAAGACATAAAAGAAAAGAACATACAGAAATGAGTCAAAAAGAAAGGAAGCTGAAGAAGAATACATAAAAAAGAACATACAGAAAGGAGTCAAAAAGAAAGGAAGCTGAAGAAGAAGACATAAAAGGAAAGAACATACAGAAAGGAGTCAAAAAGAAAGGAAGCTGAAGAAGAAGACATAAAAGGAAAGAACATACAGAAAGGAGTCAAAAAGAAAGGAAGCTGAAGAAGAAGACATAAAAGAAAAGAACATACAGAAAGGAGTCAAAAAGAAAGGAAGATGAAGAAGAACACATAAAAGAAAAGAACATACAGAAAGGAGTCAAAAAGAACGGAAGATGAAGAAGAAGACATAAAAAAAGATCATACAGAAAGGAGTCAAAAAGAAAGGAAGATGAAGAAGACATAAAAGAAAAGAACATACAGAAAGGAGGCAAAAAGAAAGGAAGATGAAGAAGAAGACATAAAAGAAAAGAACATACAGAAAGGAGTCAAAAAGAAAGGAAGATGAAGATGAAGACATAAAAGAAAGAACATACAGAAAGGAGTCAAAAAGAACGGAAGATGAAGAAGAAGACATAAAAAAAGATCATACAGAAAGGAGTCAAAAAGAAAGGAAGATGAAGAAGACATAAAAGAAAAGAACATACAGAAAGGACGCAAAAAGAAAGGAAGATAAAGAAGAAGACATAAAAGAAAAAAAACATACAGAAAGGAGTCAAAAAGAAAGGAAGCTGAAGAAGAAGACATAAAAGAAAAGAACATACAGAAAGCAGTCAAAAAGAAAGGAAGATGAAGAAGAAGACATAAAAAAAGAACATACAGAAAGGAGGCAAAAAGAAAGGAAGAAGAAGACATAAAAGAAAAGAACATACAGAAAGGAGGCAAAAAGAAAGGAAGATGAAGATGAAGACATAAAAGAAAGAACATACAGAAAGGAGTCAAAAAGAAAGGAAGATGAAGAAGACATAAAAGAAAAGAACATACAGAAAGGAGACAAAAAGAACGGAAGATGAAGAAGAAGACATAAAAAAAGATCATACAGAAAGGAGTCAAAAAGAAAGGAAGATGAAGATGACATAAAAGAAAAGAACATACAGAAAGGAGGCAAAAAGAAAGGAAGATGAAGAAGAAGACATAAAAGAAAAGAACATACAGAAAGGAGGCAAAAAGAAAGGAAGATGAAGAAGACATAAAAGAAAAGAACATACAGAAAGGAGTCAAAAAGAACGGAAGATGAAGAAGAAGACATAAAAAAAGATCATACAGAAAGGAGTCAAAAAGAAAGGAAGATGAAGAAGACATAAAAGAAAAGAACATACAGAAAGGAGGCAAAAAGAAAGGAAGCTGAAGATGAAGACATAAAAGAAAAGAACATACAGAAAGCAGTCAAAAAGAAAGGAAGATGAAGAAGAAGACATAAAAAAAGAACATACAGAAAGGAGGCAAAAAGAAAGGAAGAAGAAGACATAAAAGAAAAGAACATACAGAAAGGAAGCAAAAAGAAAGGAAGATGAAGATGAAGACATAAAAGAAAAGAACATACAGAAATGAGTCAAAAAGAAAGGAAGCTGAAGAAGAATACATAAAAAAGAACATACAGAAAGGAGTCAATAAGAAAGGAAGCTGAGGAAGAAGACATAAAAGGAAAGAACATACAGAAAGGAGTCAAAAAGAAAGGAAGCTGAAGAAGAAGACATAAAAGAAAAGAACATACAGAAAGGAGTCAAAAAGAAAGGAAGATGAAGAAGAAGACATAAAAGAAAAGAACATACAGTAAGGAGTCAAAAAGAACGGAAGATGAAGAAGAAGACATAAAAAAAGATCATACAGAAAGGAGTCAAAAAGAAAGGAAGATGAAGAAGACATAAAAGAAAAGAACATACAGAAAGGAGGCAAAAAGAAAGGAAGATGAAGAAGAAGACATAAAAGAAAAGAACATACAGAAAGGAGTCAAAAAGAAAGGAAGATGAAGATGAAGACATAAAAGAAAGAACATACAGAAAGGAGTCAAAAAGAACGGAAGATGAAGAAGAAGACATAAAAAAAGATCATACAGAAAGGAGTCAAAAAGAAAGGAAGATGAAGAAGACATAAAAGAAAAGAACATACAGAAAGGAGGCAAAAAGAAAGGAAGCTGAAGAAGAAGACATAAAAGAAAAGAACATACAGAAAGCAGTCAAAAAGAAAGGAAGATGAAGAAGAAGACATAAAAAAGAACATACAGAAAGGAGGCAAAAAGAAAGGAAGATGAAGAAGACATAAAAGAAAAGAACATACAGAAAGGAGGCAAAAAGAAAGGAAGATAAAGAAGAAGACATAAAAGAAAAAAAACATACAGAAAGGAGTCAAAAAGAAAGGAAGCTGAAGAAGAAGACATAAAAGAAAAGAACATACAGAAAGCAGTCAAAAAGAAAGGAAGATGAAGAAGAAGACATAAAAAAAGAACATACAGAAAGGAGGCAAAAAGAAAGGAAGATGAAGATGAAGACATAAAAGAAAGAACATACAGAAAGGAGTCAAAAAGAAAGGAAGATGAAGAAGACATAAAAGAAAAGAACATACAGAAAGGAGGCAAAAAGAAAGGAAGATGAAGAAGACATAAAAGAAAAGAACATACAGAAAGGAGTCAAAAAGAAAGGAAGATGAAGAAGAAGACATAAAAGAAAAGAACATACAGAAATGAGTCAAAAAGAAAGGAAGCTGAAGAAGAATACATAAAAAAGAACATACAGAAAGGAGTCAAAAAGAAAGGAAGCTGAAGAAGAAGACATAAAAGAAAAGAACATACAGAAAGGAGTCAAAAAGAAAGGAAGCTGAAGAAGAAGACATAAAAGAAAAGAACATACAGAAAGGAGTCAAAAAGAAAGGAAGATGAAGAAGAAGACATAAAAGAAAAGAACATACAGAAAGGAGTCAAAAAGAACGGAAGATGAAGAAGAAGACATAAAAGAAAAAAAACATACAGAAAGGAGTCAAAAAGAAAGGAAGCTGAAGAAGAAGACATAAAAGAAAAGAACATACAGAAAGCAGTCAAAAAGAAAGGAAGATGAAGAAGAAGACATAAAAAAAGAACATACAGAAAGGAGGCAAAAAGAAAGGAAGAAGAAGACATAAAAGAAAAGAACATACAGAAAGGAGGCAAAAAGAAAGGAAGATGAAGATGAAGACATAAAAGAAAGAACATACAGAAAGGAGTCAAAAAGAAAGGAAGATGAAGAAGACATAAAAGAAAAGAACATACAGAAAGGAGGCAAAAAGAAAGGAAGATGAAGAAGACATAAAAGAAAAGAACATACAGAAAGGAGTCAAAAAGAAAGGAAGATGAAGAAGAAGACATAAAAGAAAAGAACATACAGAAATGAGTCAAAAAGAAAGGAAGCTGAAGAAGAATACATAAAAAAGAACATACAGAAAGGAGTCAAAAAGAAAGGAAGTTGAAGAAGAAGACATAAAAGAAAAGAACATACAGAAAGGAGTCAAAAAGAAAGGAAGCTGAAGAAGAAGACATAAAAGAAAAGAACATACAGAAAGGAGTCAAAAAGAAAGGAAGATGAAGAAGAAGACATAAAAGAAAAGAACATACAGAAAGGAGTCAAAAAGAAAGGAAGATGAAGAAGAAGACATAAAGAAAAGAACATACAGAAAGGAGTCAAAAAGAAAGGAAGATGAAGAAGAAGACATAAAAGAAAAGAACATACAGAAAGGAGTCAAAAAAAAGGAAGATGAAGAAGACATAAAAGAAAAGAACATACAGAAAGGAGGCAAAAAGAACGGAAGATGAAGAAGAAGACATAAAAGAAAAGAACATACAGAAAGGAGGCAAAAAGAAAGGAAGAAGAAGACATAAAAGAAAAGAACATACAGAAAGGAGTCAAAAAGAACGGAAGATGAAGAAGAAGACATAAAAGAAAAGAACATACAGAAAGGAGTCAAAAAGAAAGGAAGATGAAGAAGAAGACATAAAAGAAAAGAACATACAGAAAGGAGTCAAAAAAAAGGAAGATGAAGAAGACATAAAAGAAAAGAACATACAGAAAGGAGGCAAAAAGAAAGGAAGATAAAGAAGAAGACATAAAAGAAAAGAACATACAGAAAGGAGTCAAAAAAAAGGAAGATGAAGAAGACATAAAAGAAAAGAACATACAGAAAGGAGGCAAAAAGAAAGGAAGATGAAGAAGAAGACATAAAAGAAAAGAACATACAGAAAGGAGTCAAAAAAAAGGAAGATGAAGAAGACATAAAAGAAAAGAACATACAAAAAGGAGGCAAAAAGAAAGGAAGATGAAGAAGAAGACATAAAAGAAAAGAACATACAGAAAGGAGTCAAAAAAAAGGAAGATGAAGAAGACATAAAAGAAAAGAACATACAGAAAGGAGGCAAAAAGAAAGGAAGATGAAGAAGAAGACATAAAAGAAAAGAACATACAGAAAGGAGTCAAAAAGAACGGAAGATGAAGAAGAAGACATAAAAGAAAAGAACATACAGAAAGGAGTCAAAAAGAAAGGAAGATGAAGAAGAAATAAAAGAAAAGAACATACAGAAAGGAGGCAAAAAGAAAGGAAGATGAAGAAGAAGACATAAAAGAAAAGAACATACAGAAAGGAGTCAAAAAGAACGGAAGATGAAGAAGAAGACATAAAAGAAAAGAACACACAGAAAGGAGTCAAAAAGAACGGAAGATGAAGAAGAAGGCATAAAAGAAAAGAACATACAGAAAGGAGTCAAAAAGAAAGGAAGATGAAGAAGAAGACATAAAAGAAAAGAATATACAGAAAGGAGTCAAAAAGAAAGGAAGATGAAGAAGAAGACATAAAAGAAAAGAACACACAGAAAGGAGTCAAAAAGAACGGAAGATGAAGAAGAAGACATAAAAGAAAAGAACATACAGAAAGGAGTCAAAAAGAAAGGAAGATGAAGAAGAAGACATAAAAGAAAAGAACATACAGAAAGGAGTCAAAAAAAAGGAAGATGAAGAAGACATAAAAGAAAAGAACATACAGAAAGGAGGCAAAAAGAAAGGAAGATGAAGAAGAAGACATAAAAGAAAAGAACATACAGAAAGGAGTCAAAAAGAACGGAAGATGAAGAAGAAGACATAAAAGAAAAGAACATACAGAAAGGAGTCAAAAAGAACGGAAGATGAAGAAGACATAAAAGAAAAGAACATACAGAAAGGAGGCAAAAAGAAACGAAGATGAAGAAGACATAAAAGAAAAGAACATACAGAAAGGAGGCAAAAAGAAAGGAAGATGAAGAAGAAGACATAAAAGAAAAGAACATACAGAAAGGAGGCAAAAAGAAAGGAAGAAGAAGACATAAAAGAAAAGAACATACAGAAAGGAGTCAAAAAGAACGGAAGATGAAGAAGAAGACATAAAAGAAAAGAACATACAGAAAGGAGTCAAAAAGAAAGGAAGATGAAGACGAAGACATAAAAGAAAAGAACATACAGAAAGGAGTCAAAAAAAAGGAAGATGAAGAAGACATAAAAGAAAAGAACATACAGAAAGGAGGCAAAAAGAAAGGAAGATAATGAAGAAGACATAAAAGAAAAGAACATACAGAAAGGAGTCAAAAAGAACGGAAGATGAAGAAGAAATAAAAGAAAAGAACATACAGAAAGGAGGCAAAAAGAACGGAAGATGAAGAAGAAGACATAAAAGAAAAGAACATACAGAAAGGAGTCAAAAAGAAAGGAAGATGAAGAAGAAATAAAAGAAAAGAACATACAGAAAGGAGGCAAAAAGAAAGGAAGATGAAGAAGAAGACATAAAAGAAAAGAACACACAGAAAGGAGTAAAAAAGAACGGAAGATGAAGAAGAAGACATAAAAGAAAAGAACATACAGAAAGGAGTCAAAAAAAAGGAAGATGAAGAAGACATAAAAGAAAAGAACATACAGAAAGGAGGCAAAAAGAAAGGAAGATGAAGAAGAAGACATAAAAGAAAAGAACATACAGAAAGGAGTCAAAAAGAAAGGAAGAAGAAGACATAAAAGAAAAGAACATACAGAAAGGAGTCAAAAAGAACGGAAGATGAAGAAGAAGACATAAAAGAAAAGAACATACAGAAAGGAGTCAAAAAGAAAGGAAGATGAAGAAGAAGACATAAAAGAAAAGAACATACAGAAAGGAGTCAAAAAAAAGGAAGATGAAGAAGACATAAAAGAAAAGAACATACAGAAAGGAGGCAAAAAGAAAGGAAGATGAAGAAGACATAAAAGAAAAGAACATACAGAAAGGAGTCAAAAAGAACGGAAGATGAAGAAGAAATAAAAGAAAAGAACATACAGAAAGGAGGCAAAAAGAACGGAAGATGAAGAAGAAGACATAAAAGAAAAGAACATACAGAAATGAGTCAAAAAGAAAGGAAGATGAAGAAGACATAAAAGAAAAGAACATACAGAAAGGAGTCAAAAAGAAAGGAAGATGAAGAAGAAGACATAAAAGAAAAGAACACACAGAAATGAGTAAAAAAGAACGGAAGATGAAGAAGAAGACATAAAAGAAAAGAACATACAGAAAGGAGTCAAAAAAAAGGAAGATGAAGAAGACATAAAAGAAAAGAACATACAGAAAGGAGGCAAAAAGAAAGGAAGATGAAGAAGAAGACATAAAAGAAAAGAACATACAGAAAGGAGTCAAAAAGAACGGAAGATGAAGAAGAAGACATAAAAGAAAAGAACATACAGAAAGGAGTCAAAAAGAAAGGAAGAAGAAGACATAAAAGAAAAGAACATACAGAAAGGAGGCAAAAAGAAAGGAAGATGAAGAAGAAGACATAAAAGAAAAGAACATACAGAAATGAGTCAAAAAGAACGGAAGATGAAGAAGACATAAAAGAAAAGAACATACAGAAAGGAGGCAAAAAGAAAGGAAGATGAAGAAGACATAAAAGAAAAGAACATACAGAAAGGAGGCAAAAAGAAAGGAAGATGAAGAAGAAGACATAAAAGAAAAGAACATACAGAAAGGAGGCAAAAAGAAAGGAAGAAGAAGACATAAAAGAAAAGAACATACAGAAAGGAGTCAAAAAGAACGGAAGATGAAGAAGAAGACATAAAAGAAAAGAATATACAGAAAGGAGTCAAAAAGAAAGGAAGAAGAAGACATAAAAGAAAAGAACATACAGAAAGGAGGCAAAAAGAAAGGAAGATGAAGAAGACATAAAAGAAAAGAACATACAGAAAGGAGGCAAAAAGAAAGGAAGATGAAGAAGACATAAAAGAAAAGAACATACAGAAAGGAGTCAAAAAGAACGGAAGATGAAGAAGAAGACATAAAAGAAAAGAACATACAGAAAGGAGTCAAAAAGAACGGAAGATGAAGAAGACATAAAAGAAAAGAACATACAGAAAGGAGGCAAAAAGAAACGAAGATGAAGAAGACATAAAAGAAAAGAACATACAGAAAGGAGGCAAAAAGAAAGGAAGATGAAGAAGAAGACATAAAAGAAAAGAACATACAGAAAGGAGGCAAAAAGAAAGGAAGAAGAAGACATAAAAGAAAAGAACATACAGAAAGGAGTCAAAAAGAACGGAAGATGAAGAAGAAGACATAAAAGAAAAGAACATACAGAAAGGAGTCAAAAAAAAGGAAGATGAAGAAGAAATAAAAGAAAAGAACATACAGAAAGGAGGCAAAAAGAAAGGAAGATAATGAAGAAGACATAAAAGAAAAGAACATACAGAAAGGAGTCAAAAAGAACGGAAGATGAAGACGAAGACATAAAAGAAAAGAACATACAGAAAGGAGTCAAAAAAAAGGAAGATGAAGAAGACATAAAAGAAAAGAACATACAGAAAGGAGGCAAAAAGAAAGGAAGATAATGAAGAAGACATAAAAGAAAAGAACATACAGAAAGGAGTCAAAAAGAACGGAAGATGAAGAAGAAATAAAAGAAAAGAACATACAGAAAGGAGGCAAAAAGAACGGAAGATGAAGAAGAAGACATAAAAGAAAAGAACATACAGAAAGGAGTCAAAAAGAAAGGAAGATGAAGAAGAAATAAAAGAAAAGAACATACAGAAAGGAGGCAAAAAGAAAGGAAGATGAAGAAGAAGACATAAAAGAAAAGATCACACAGAAAGGAGTAAAAAAGAACGGAAGATGAAGAAGAAGACATAAAAGAAAAGAACATACAGAAAGGAGTCAAAAAAAAGGAAGATGAAGAAGACATAAAAGAAAAGAACATACAGAAAGGAGGCAAAAAGAAAGGAAGATGAAGAAGAAGACATAAAAGAAAAGAACATACAGAAAGGAGTCAAAAAGAAAGGAAGAAGAAGACATAAAAGAAAAGAACATACAGAAAGGAGTCAAAAAGAACGGAAGATGAAGAAGAAGACATAAAAGAAAAGAACATACAGAAAGGAGTCAAAAAGAAAGGAAGATGTTGAAGAAGACATAAAAGAAAAGAACATACAGAAAGGAGTCAAAAAAAAGGAAGATGAAGAAGACATAAAAGAAAAGAACATACAGAAAGGAGGCAAAAAGAAAGGAAGATGAAGAAGACATAAAAGAAAAGAACATACAGAAAGGAGTCAAAAAGAACGGAAGATGAAGAAGAAATAAAAGAAAAGAACATACAGAAAGGAGGCAAAAAGAACGGAAGATGAAGAAGAAGACATAAAAGAAAAGAACATACAGAAAGGAGTCAAAAAGAAAGGAAGATGAAGAAGACATAAAAGAAAAGAACATACAGAAAGGAGTCAAAAAGAAAGGAAGATGAAGAAGAAGACATAAAAGAAAAGAACACACAGAAATGAGTAAAAAAGAACGGAAGATGAAGAAGAAGACATAAAAGAAAAGAACATACAGAAAGGAGTCAAAAAAAAGGAAGATGAAGAAGACATAAAAGAAAAGAACATACAGAAAGGAGGCAAAAAGAAAGGAAGATGAAGAAGAAGACATAAAAGAATAGAACATACAGAAAGGAGTCAAAAAGAACGGAAGATGAAGAAGAAGACATAAAAGAAAAGAACATACAGAAAGGAGTCAAAAAGAAAGGAAGAAGAAGACATAAAAGAAAAGAACATACAGAAAGGAGGCAAAAAGAAAGGAAGATGAAGAAGAAGACATAAAAGAGAAGAACATACAGAAATGAGTCAAAAAGAACGGAAGATGAAGAAGACATAAAAGAAAAGAACATACAGAAAGGAGGCAAAAAGAAAGGAAGATGAAGAAGACATAAAAGAAAAGAACATACAGAAAGGAGGCAAAAAGAAAGGAAGATGAAGAAGAAGACATAAAAGAAAAGAACATACAGAAAGGAGGCAAAAAGAAAGGAAGAAGAAGACATAAAAGAAAAGAACATACAGAAAGGAGTCAAAAAGAACGGAAGATGAAGAAGAAGACATAAAAGAAAAGAATATACAGAAAGGAGTCAAAAAGAAAGGAAGAAGAAGACATAAAAGAAAAGAACATACAGAAAGGAGGCCAAAAGAAAGGAAGATGAAGAAGACATAAAAGAAAAGAACATACAGAAAGGAGGCAAAAAGAAAGGAAGATGAAGAAGACATAAAAGAAAAGAACATACAGAAAGGAGTCAAAAAGAAAGGAAGATGAAGAAGACATAAAAGAAAAGAACATACAGAAAGGAGGCAAAAAGAAAGGAAGATGAAGAAGACATAAAAGAAAAGAACATACAGAAAGGAGGCAAAAAGAAAGGAAGATGAAGAAGACATAAAAGAAAAGAACATACAGAAAGGAGTCAAAAAGAAAGGAAGATGAAGAAGAAGACATAAAAGAAAAGAACATACAGAAAGGACGCAAAAAGAAACGAAGATGAAGAAGACATAAAAGAAAAGAACATACAGAAAGGAGGCAAAAAGAAAGGAAGATGAAGAAGAAGACATAAAAGAAAAGAACATACAGAAAGGAGGCAAAAAGAAAGGAAGAAGAAGACATAAAAGAAAAGAACATACAGAAAGGAGTCAAAAAGAACGGAAGATGAAGAAGAAGACATAAAAGAAAAGAACATACAGAAAGGAGTCAAAAAGAAAGGAAGATGAAGACGAAGACATAAAAGAAAAGAACATACAGAAAGGAGTCAAAAAAAAGGAAGAAGAAGAAGACATAAAAGAAAAGAACATACAGAAAGGAGGCAAAAAGAAAGGAAGATAATGAAGAAGACATAAAAGAAAAGAACATACAGAAAGGAGTCAAAAAGAACGGAAGATGAAGAAGAAATAAAAGAAAAGAACATACAGAAAGGAGGCAAAAAGAACGGAAGATGAAGAAGAAGACATAAAAGAAAAGAACATACAGAAAGGAGTCAAAAAGAAAGGAAGATGAAGAAGAAATAAAAGAAAAGAACATACAGAAAGGAGGCAAAAAGAAAGGAAGATGAAGAAGAAGACATAAAAGAAAAGAACACACAGAAAGGAGTAAAAAAGAACGGAAGATGAAGAAGAAGACATAAAAGAAAAGAACATACAGAAAGGAGTCAAAAAAAAGGAAGATGAAGAAGACATAAAAGAAAAGAACATACAGAAAGGAGGCAAAAAGAAAGGAAGATGAAGAAGAAGACATAAAAGAAAAGAACATACAGAAAGGAGTCAAAAAGAAAGGAAGAAGAAGACATAAAAGAAAAGAACATACAGAAAGGAGTCAAAAAGAACGGAAGATGAAGAAGAAGACATAAAAGAAAAGAACATACAGAAAGGAGTCAAAAAGAAAGGAAGATGAAGAAGAAGACATAAAAGAAAAGAACATACAGAAAGGAGTCAAAAAAAAGGAAGATGAAGAAGACATAAAAGAAAAGAACATACAGAAAGGAGGCAAAAAGAAAGGAAGATGAAGAAGACATAAAAGAAAAGAACATACAGAAAGGAGTCAAAAAGAACGGAAGATGAAGAAGAAATAAAAGAAAAGAACATACAGAAAGGAGGCAAAAAGAACGGAAGATGAAGAAGAAGACATAAAAGAAAAGAACATACAGAAAGGAGTCAAAAAGAAAGGAAGATGAAGAAGACATAAAAGAAAAGAACATACAGAAAGGAGTCAAAAAGAAAGGAAGATGAAGAAGAAGACATAAAAGAAAAGAACACACAGAAATGAGTAAAAAAGAACGGAAGATGAAGAAGAAGACATAAAAGAAAAGAACATACAGAAAGGAGTCAAAAAAAAGGAAGATGAAGAAGACATAAAAGAAAAGAACATACAGAAAGGAGGCAAAAAGAAAGGAAGATGAAGAAGAAGACATAAAAGAAAAGAACATACAGAAAGGAGTCAAAAAGAACGGAAGATGAAGAAGAAGACATAAAAGAAAAGAACATACAGAAAGGAGTCAAAAAGAAAGGAAGAAGAAGACATAAAAGAAAAGAACATACAGAAAGGAGGCAAAAAGAAAGGAAGATGAAGAAGAAGACATAAAAGAAAAGAACATACAGAAATGAGTCAAAAAGAACGGAAGATGAAGAAGACATAAAAGAAAAGAACATACAGAAAGGAGGCAAAAAGAAAGGAAGATGAAGAAGACATAAAAGAAAAGAACATACAGAAAGGAGGCAAAAAGAAAGGAAGATGAAGAAGAAGACATAAAAGAAAAGAACATACAGAAAGGAGGCAAAAAGAAAGGAAGAAGAAGAGATAAAAGAAAAGAACATACAGAAAGGAGTCAAAAAGAACGGAAGATGAAGAAGAAGACATAAAAGAAAAGAATATACAGAAAGGAGTCAAAAAGAAAGGAAGAAGAAGACATAAAAGAAAAGAACATACAGAAAGGAGGCAAAAAGAAAGGAAGATGAAGAAGACATAAAAGAAAAGAACATACAGAAAGGAGGCAAAAAGAAAGGAAGATGAAGAAGACATAAAAGAAAAGAACATACAGAAAGGAGTCAAAAAGAAAGGAAGATGAAGAAGACATAAAAGAAAAGAACATACAGAAAGGAGGCAAAAAGAAAGGAAGATGAAGAAGACATAAAAGAAAAGAACATACAGAAAGGAGGCAAAAAGAAAGGAAGATGAAGAAGACATAAAAGAAAAGAACATACAGAAAGGAGTCAAAAAGAAAGGAAGATGAAGAAGAAGACATAAAAGAAAAGAACATACAGAAAGGAAGCAAAAAGAAAGGAAGATGAAGAAGACATAAAAGAAAAGAACATACAGAAAGGAGGCAAAAAGAAAGGAAGAAGAAGACATGAAAGAAAAGAACATACAGAAAGGAGGCAAAAAGAAAGGAAGATGAAGATGAAGACATAAAAGAAAAGAACATACAGAAAGGAGGCAAAAAGAAAGGAAGATGAAGAAGACATAAAAGAAAAGAACATACAGAAAGGAGTCAAAAAGAAAGGAAGATGAAGAAGAAGACATAAAAGAAAAGAACATACAGAAAGGAGGCAAAAAGAAACGAAGATGAAGAAGACATAAAAGAAAAGAACATACAGAAAGGAGGCAAAAAGAAAGGAAGATGAAGAAGAAGACATAAAAGAAAAGAACATACAGAAAGGAGGCAAAAAGAAAGGAAGAAGAAGACATAAAAGAAAAGAACATACAGAAAGGAGTCAAAAAGAACGGAAGATGAAGAAGAAGACATAAAAGAAAAGAACATACAGAAAGGAGTCAAAAAGAAAGGAAGATGAAGACGAAGACATAAAAGAAAAGAACATACAGAAAGGAGTCAAAAAAAAGGAAGATGAAGAAGACATAAAAGAAAAGAACATACAGAAAGGAGGCAAAAAGAAAGGAAGATAATGAAGAAGACATAAAAGAAAAGAACATACGGAAAGGAGTCAAAAAGAACGGAAGATGAAGAAGAAATAAAAGAAAAGAACATACAGAAAGGAGGCAAAAAGAACGGAAGATGAAGAAGAAGACATAAAAGAAAAGAACATACAGAAAGGAGTCAAAAAGAAAGGAAGATGAAGAAGAAATAAAAGAAAAGAACATACAGAAAGGAGGCAAAAAGAAAGGAAGATGAAGAAGAAGACATAAAAGAAAAGAACACACAGAAAGGAGTAAAAAAGAACGGAAGATGAAGAAGAAGACATAAAAGAAAAGAACATACAGAAAGGAGTCAAAAAAAAGGAAGATGAAGAAGACATAAAAGAAAAGAACATACAGAAAGGAGGCAAAAAGAAAGGAAGATGAAGAAGAAGACATAAAAGAAAAGAACATACAGAAAGGAGTCAAAAAGAAAGGAAGAAGAAGACATAAAAGAAAAGAACATACAGAAAGGAGTCAAAAAGAACGGAAGATGAAGAAGAAGACATAAAAGAAAAGAACATACAGAAAGGAGTCAAAAAGAAAGGAAGATGAAGAAGAAGACATAAAAGAAAAGAACATACAGAAAGGAGTCAAAAAAAAGGAAGATGAAGAAGACATAAAAGAAAAGAACATACAGAAAGGAGGCAAAAAGAAAGGAAGATGAAGAAGACATAAAAGAAAAGAACATACAGAAAGGAGTCAAAAAGAACGGAAGATGAAGAAGAAATAAAAGAAAAGAACATACAGAAAGGAGGCAAAAAGAACGGAAGATGAAGAAGAAGACATAAAAGAAAAGAACATACAGAAAGGAGTCAAAAAGAAAGGAAGATGAAGAAGACATAAAAGAAAAGAACATACAGAAAGGAGTCAAAAAGAAAGGAAGATGAAGAAGAAGACATAAAAGAAAAGAACACACAGAAATGAGTAAAAAAGAACGGAAGATGAAGAAGAAGACATAAAAGAAAAGAACATACAGAAAGGAGTCAAAAAAAAGGAAGATGAAGAAGACATAAAAGAAAAGAACATACAGAAAGGAGGCAAAAAGAAAGGAAGATGAAGAAGAAGACATAAAAGAAAAGAACATACAGAAAGGAGTCAAAAAGAACGGAAGATGAAGAAGAAGACATAAAAGAAAAGAACATACAGAAAGGAGTCAAAAAGAAAGGAAGAAGAAGACATAAAAGAAAAGAACATACAGAAAGGAGGCAAAAAGAAAGGAAGATGAAGAAGAAGACATAAAAGAAAAGAACATACAGAAATGAGTCAAAAAGAACGGAAGATGAAGAAGACATAAAAGAAAAGAACATACAGAAAGGAGGCAAAAAGAAAGGAAGATGAAGAAGACATAAAAGAAAAGAACATACAGAAAGGAGGCAAAAAGAAAGGAAGATGAAGAAGAAGACATAAAAGAAAAGAACATACAGAAAGGAGGCAAAAAGAAAGGAAGAAGAAGACATAAAAGAAAAGAACATACAGAAAGGAGTCAAAAAGAACGGAAGATGAAGAAGAAGACATAAAAGAAAAGAATATACAGAAAGGAGTCAAAAAGAAAGGAAGAAGAAGACATAAAAGAAAAGAACATACAGAAAGGAGGCAAAAAGAAAGGAAGATGAAGAAGACATAAAAGAAAAGAACATACAGAAAGGAGGCAAAAAGAAAGGAAGATGAAGAAGACATAAAAGAAAAGAACATACAGAAAGGAGTCAAAAAGAAAGGAAGATGAAGAAGACATAAAAGAAAAGAACATACAGAAAGGAGGCAAAAAGAAAGGAAGATGAAGAAGACATAAAAGAAAAGAACATACAGAAAGGAGGCAAAAAGAAAGGAAGATGAAGAAGACATAAAAGAAAAGAACATACAGAAAGGAGTCAAAAAGAAAGGAAGATGAAGAAGAAGACATAAAAGAAAAGAACATACAGAAAGGAAGCAAAAAGAAAGGAAGATGAAGAAGACATAAAAGAAAAGAACATACAGAAAGGAGGCAAAAAGAAAGGAAGAAGAAGACATGAAAGAAAAGAACATACAGAAAGGAGGCAAAAAGAAAGGAAGATG
This sequence comes from Acanthosepion lycidas, assembly GCA_963932145.1. Classification (NCBI taxonomy): domain Eukaryota; kingdom Metazoa; phylum Mollusca; class Cephalopoda; order Sepiida; family Sepiidae; genus Acanthosepion; species Acanthosepion lycidas. Next base: position 112,274,621 of record OZ010574.1, read on the forward strand.
AAGATGAAGACATAAAAGAAAAGAACATACAGAAAGGAGGCAAAAAGAAAGGAAGATGAAGAAGACATAAAAGAAAAGAACATACAGAAAGGAGGCAAAAAGAAAGGAAGATGAAGAAGACATAAAAGAAAAGAACATACAGAAAGGAGGCAAAAAGAAAGGAAGATGAAGAAGACATAAAAAAAAGAACATACAGAAAGGAGGCAAAAAGAAAGGAAGATGAAGAAGACATAAAAGAAAAGAACATACAGAAAGGAGTCAAAAAGAAAGGAAGATGAAGAAGACATAAAAGAAAAGAACATACAGAAAGGAGTCAAAAAGAAAGGAAGATGAAGAAGAAATAAAAGAAAAGAACATACAGAAAGGAGGCAAAAAGAAAGGAAGAAGAAGACATAAATGAAAAGAACATACAGAAAGGAGTCAAAAAGAACGGAAGATGAAGAAGAAGACATAAAAGAAAAGAACATACAGAAAGGAGTCAAAAAGAAAGGAAGATGAAGAAGACATAAAAGAAAAGAACATACAGAAAGGAGTCAAAAAGAAAGGAAGATGAAGAAGAAGACATAAAAAAAAGAACATACAGAAAGGAGGCAAAAAGAAAGGAAGAAGAAGACATAAAAGAAAAGAACATACAGAAAGGAGGCAAAAAGAAAGGAAGATGAAGATGAAGACATAAAAGAAAAGAACATACAGAAAGGAGGCAAAAAGAAAGGAAGATGAAGAAGACATAAAAGAAAAGAACATACAGAAAGGAGGCAAAAAGAAAGGAAGATGAAGAAGACATAAAAGAAAAGAACATACAGAAAGGAGGCAAAAAGAAAGGAAGATGAAGAAGACATAAAAGAAAAGAACATACAGAAAGGAGGCAAAAAGAAAGGAAGATGAAGAAGACATAAAAGAAAAGCACATACAGAAAGGAGTCAAAAAGAAAGGAAGATGAAGAAGAAGACATAAAAAAAAAGAACATACAGAAAGGAGGCAAAAAGAAAGGAAGAAGAAGACATAAAATAAAAGAACATACAGAAAGGAGGCAAAAAGAAAGGAAGATGAAGATGAAGACATAAAAGAAAAGAACATACAGAAAGGAGGCAAAAAGAAAGGAAGATGAAGAAGACATAAAAGAAAAGAACATACAGAAAGGAGGCAAAAAGAAAGGAAGATGAAGAAGACATAAAAGAAAAGAACATACAGAAAGGAGGCAAAAAGAAAGGAAGATGAAGAAGACATAAAAGAAAAGAACATACAGAAAGGAGGCAAAAAGAAAGGAAGATGAAGAAGAAGACATAAAAGAAAAGAACATACAGAAAGGAGTCAAAAAGAACGGAAGATGAAGAAGACATAAAAGAAAAGAACATACAGAAAGGAGTCAAAAAAAAGGAAGATGAAGAAGACATAAAAGAAAAGAACATACAGAAAGGAGGCAAAAAGAAAGGAAGATGAAGAAGAAGACATAAAAGAAAAGAACATACAGAAACGAGTCAAAAAGAACGGAAGATGAAGAAGAAGACATAAAAGAAAAAAACATACAGAAAGGATTCAAAAAGAAAGGAAGAAGAAGACATAAAAGAAAAGAACATACAGAAAGGAGGCAAAAAGAAAGGAAGATGAAGAAGAAGACCTAAAAGAAAAGAACCTACAGAAATGAGTCAAAAAGAACGGAAGATGAAGAAGACATAAAAGAAAAGAACATACAGAAAGGAGGCAAAAAGAAAGGAAGATGAAGAAGACATAAAAGAAAAGAACATACAGAAAGGAGGCAAAAAGAAAAGAAAAATGAAGAAGAAGACATAAAAGAAAAGAACATACAGAAAGGAGGCAAAAAGAAAGGAAGAAGAAGACATAAAAGAAAAGAACATACAGAAAGGAGTCAAAAAGAACGGAAGATGAAGAAGAAGACATAAAAGAAATGAACATACAGAAAGGAGTCAAAAAGAAAGGAAGCTGAAGAAGAAGACATAAAAGAAAAGAATATACAGAAAGGAGTCAAAAAGAAAGGAAGATGAAGAAGACATAAAAGAAAAGAACATACAGAAAGGAGTCAAAAAGAAAGGAAGATGAAGAAGACATAAAAAAAAAGAACATACAGAAAGGAGGCAAAAAGAAAGGAAGATGAAGATGAAGACATAAAAGAAAAGAACATACAGAAAGGAGGCAAAAAGAAAGGAAGATGAAGAAGACATAAAAGAAAAGAACATACAGAAAGGAGGCAAAAAGAAAGGAAGATGAAGAAGACATAAAAGAAAAGAACATACAGAAAGGAGGCAAAAAGAAAGGAAGATGAAGAAGACATAAAAGAAAAGAACATACAGAAAGGAGTCAAAAAGAAAGGAAGATGAAGAAGACATAAAAGAAAAGAACATACAGAAAGGAGGCAAAAAGAAAGGAAGATGAAGAAGACATAAAAGAAAAGAACCTACAGAAAGGAGGCAAAAAGAAAGGAAGATGAAGAAGACATAAAAGAAAAGAACATACAGAAAGGAGTCAAAAAGAAAGGAAGATGAAGAAGACATAAAAGAAAAGAACATACAGAAAGGAGTCAAAAAGAAAGGAAGATGAAGAAGACATAAAAGAAAAGAACATACAGAAAGGAGGCAAAAAGAAAGGAAGATGAAGAAGACATAAAAGAAAAGAACATACAGAAAGGAGGCAAAAAGAAAGGAAGATGAAGAAGACTTAAAAGAAAAGAACATACAGAAAGGAGTCAAAAAGAAAAGAAGATGAAGAAGACATAAAAGAAAAGAACATACAGAAAGGAGGCAAAAAGAAAGGAAGATGAAGAAGACATAAAAGAAAAGAACATACAGAAAGGAGTCAAAAAGAACGGAAGATGAAGAAGAAGACATAAAAGAAAAGAACATACAGAAAGGAGTCAAAAAGAAAGGAAGATGAAGAAGACATAAAAGAAAAGAACATACAGAAAGGAGGCAAAAAGAAAGGAAGATGAAGAAGACATAAAAGAAAAGAACATACAGAAAGGAGGCAAAAAGAAAGGAAGATGAAGAAGACATAAAAGAAAAGCACATACAGAAAGGAGTCAAAAAGAAAGGAAGATGAAGAAGAAGACATAAAAAAAAAGAACATACAGAAAGGAGGCAAAAAGAAAGGAAGAAGAAGACATAAAATAAAAGAACATACAGAAAGGAGGCAAAAAGAAAGGAAGATGAAGATGAAGACATAAAAGAAAAGAACATACAGAAAGGAGGCAAAAAGAAAGGAAGATGAAGAAGACATAAAAGAAAAGAACATACAGAAAGGAGGCAAAAAGAAAGGAAGATGAAGAAGACATAAAAGAAAAGAACATACAGAAAGGAGGCAAAAAGAAAGGAAGATGAAGAAGACATAAAAGAAAAGAACATACAGAAAGGAGGCAAAAAGAAAGGAAGATGAAGAAGAAGACATAAAAGAAAAGAACATACAGAAAGGAGTCAAAAAGTACGGAAGATGAAGAAGACATAAAAGAAAAGAACATACAGAAAGGAGTCAAAAAAAAGGAAGATGAAGAAGACATAAAAGAAAAGAACATACAGAAAGGAGGCAAAAAAAAGGAAGATGAAGAAGAAGACATAAAAGAAAAGAACATACAGAAAGGAGTCAAAAAGAACGGAAGATGAAGAAGAAGACATAAAAGAAAAGAACATACAGAAAGGAGTCAAAAAGAAAGGAAGAAGAAGACATAAAAGAAAAGAACATACAGAAAGGAGGCAAAAAGAAAGGAAGATGAAGAAGACATAAAAGAAAAGAACATACAGAAAGGAGGCAAAAAGAAAGGAAGATGAAGAAGACATAAAAGAAAAGAACCTACAGAAATGAGTCAAAAAGAACGGAAGATGAAGAAGACATAAAAGAAAAGAACATACAGAAAGGAGGCAAAAAGAAAGGAAGATGAAGAAGACATAAAAGAAAAGAACATACAGAAAGGAGTCAAAAAGAAAGGAAGATGAAGAAGACATAAAAAAAAAGAACATACAGAAAGGAGGCAAAAAGAAAGGAAGATGAAGATGAAGACATAAAAGAATAGAACATACAGAAAGGAGGCAAAAAGAAAGGAAGATGAAGAAGAAGACATAAAAGAAAAGAACATACAGAAAGGAGGCAAAAAGAAAGGAAGAAGAAGACATAAAAGAAAAGAACATACAGAAAGGAGTCAAAAAGAAAGGAAGCTGAAGAAGAAGACATAAAAGAAAAGAATATACAGAAAGGAGTAAAAAAGAAAGGAAGATGAAGAAGACATAAAAGAAAAGAACATACAGAAAGGAGTCAAAAAGAAAGGAAGATGAAGAAGACATAAAAAAAAAAGAACATACAGAAAGGAGGCAAAAAGAAAGGAAGATGAAGATGAAGACATAAAAGAAAAGAACATACAGAAAGGAGGCAAAAAGAAAGGAAGATGAAGAAGACATAAAAGAAAAGAACATACAGAAAGGAGGCAAAAAGAAAGGAAGATGAAGAAGACATAAAAGAAAAGAACATACAGAAAGGAGGCAAAAAGAAAGGAAGATGAAGAAGACATAAAAGAAAAGAACATACAGAAAGGAGTCAAAAAGAAAGGAAGATGAAGAAGACATAAAAGAAAAGAACATACAGAAAGGAGGCAAAAAGAAAGGAAGATGAAGAAGACATAAAAGAAAAGAACATACAGAAAGGAGGCAAAAAGAAAGGAAGATGAAGAAGACATAAAAGAAAAGAACATACAGAAAGGAGTCAAAAAGAAAGGAAGATGAAGAAGACATAAAAGAAAAGAACATACAGAAAGGAGTCAAAAAGAAAGGAAGATGAAGAAGACATAAAAGAAAAGAACATACAGAAAGGAGGCAAAAAGAAAGGAAGATGAAGAAGACATAAAAGAAAAGAACATACAGAAAGGAGGCAAAAAGAAAGGAAGATGAAGAAGACATAAAAGAAAAGAACATACAGAAAGGAGGCAAAAAGAAAGGAAGATGAAGAAGACATAAAAGAAAAGAACATACAGAAAGGAGGCAAAAAGAAAGGAAGATGAAGAAGAAGACATAAAAGAAAAGAACATACAGAAAGGAGTCAAAAAGAAAGGAAGATGAAGAAGACATAAAAGAAAAGAACATACAGAAAGGAGGCAAAAAGAAAGGAAGAAGAAGACATGAAAGAAAAGAACATACAGAAAGGAGGCAAAAAGAAAGGAAGATGAAGATGAAGACATAAAAGAAAAGAACATACAGAAAGGAGGCAAAAAGAAAGGAAGATGAAGAAGACATAAAAGAAAAGAACATACAGAAAGGAGGCAAAAAGAAAGGAAGATGAAGAAGACATAAAAGAAAAGAACATACAGAAAGGAGGCAAAAAGAAAGGAAGATGAAGAAGACATAAAAGAAAAGAACATACAGAAAGGAGGCAAAAAGAAAGGAAGATGAAGAAGACATAAAAGAAAAGAACATACAGAAAGGAGTCAAAAAGAAAGGAAGATGAAGAAGACATAAAAGAAAAGAACATACAGAAAGGAGTCAAAAAGAAAGGAAGATGAAGAAGAAATAAAAGAAAAGAACATACAGAAAGGAGGCAAAAAGAAAGGAAGAAGAAGACATAAAAGAAAAGAACATACAGAAAGGAGTCAAAAAGAACGGAAGATGAAGAAGAAGACATAAAAGAAAAGAACATACAGAAAGGAGTCAAAAAGAAAGGAAGCTGAAGAAGAAGACATAAAAAAAAGAACATACAGAAAGGAGGCAAAAAGAAAGGAAGAAGAAGACATAAAAGAAAAGAACATACAGAAAGGAGGCAAAAAGAAAGGAAGATGAAGATGAAGACATAAAAGAAAAGAACATACAGAAAGGAGGCAAAAAGAAATGAAGATGAAGAAGACATAAAAGAAAAGAACATACAGAAAGGAGGCAAAAAGAAAGGAAGAAGAAGACATGAAAGAAAAGAACATACAGAAAAGAGGCAAAAAGAAAGGAAGATGAAGATGAAGACATAAAAGAAAAGAACATACAGAAAGGAGGCAAAAAGAAAGGAAGATGAAGAAGACATAAAAGAAAAGAACATACAGAAAGGAGGCAAAAAGAAAGGAAGATGAAGAAGACATAAAAGAAAAGAACATACAGAAAGGAGGCAAAAAGAAAGGAAGATGAAGAAGACATAAAAGAAAAGAACATACAGAAAGGAGGCAAAAAGAAAGGAAGATGAAGAAGACATAAAAGAAAAGAACATACAGAAAGGAGGCAAAAAGAAAGGAAGATGAAGAAGACATAAAAGAAAAGAACATACAGAAAGGAGTCAAAAAGAAAGGAAGATGAAGAAGACATAAAAGAAAAGAACATACAGAAAGGAGTCAAAAAGAAAGGAAGATGAAGAAGAAATAAAAGAAAAGAACATACAGAAAGGAGGCAAAAAGAAAGGAAGAAGAAGACATAAAAGAAAAGAACATACAGAAAGGAGTCAAAAAGAACGGAAGATGAAGAAGAAGACATAAAAGAAAAGAACATACAGAAAGGAGTCAAAAAGAAAGGAAGATGAAGAAGAAGACATAAAAAAAAGAACATACAGAAAGGAGGCAAAAAGAAAGGAAGAAGAAGACATAAAAGAAAAGAACATACAGAAAGGAGGCAAAAAGAAAGGAAGATGAAGATGAAGACATAAAAGAAAAGAACATACAGAAAGGAGGCAAAAAGAAAGAAAGATGAAGAAGACATAAAAGAAAAGAACATACAGAAAGGAGCAAAAAGAAAGGAAGATGAAGAAGACATAAAAGAAAAGAACATACGGAAAGGAGGCAAAAAGAAAGGAAGATGAAGAAGACATAAAAGAAAAGAACATACAGAAAGGAGTCAAAAAGAAAGGAAGATGAAGAAGAAGACATAAAAAAAAGAACATACAGAAAGGAGGCAAAAAGAAAGGAAGAAGAAGACATAAAAGAAAAGAACATACAGAAAGGAGGCAAAAAGAAAGGAAGATGAAGATGAAGACATAAAAGAAAAGAACATACAGAAAGGAGGCAAAAAGAAAGGAAGATGAAGAAGACATAAAAGAAAAGAACATACAGAAAGGAGGCAAAAAGAAAGGAAGATGAAGAAGACATAAAAGAAAAGAACATACAGAAAGGAGGCAAAAAGAAAGGTAGATGAAGAAGACATAAAAGAAAAGAACATACAGAAAGGAGGCAAAAAAAAAGGAAGATGAAGAAGACATAAAAGAAAAGAACATACAGAAAGGAGTCAAAAAGAACGGAAGATGAAGAAGACATAAAAGAAAAGAACATACAGAAAGGAGGCAAAAAGAAAGGAAGATGAAGAAGACATAAAAGAAAAGAACATACATAAAGGAGGCAAAAAGAAAGGAAGATGAAGAAGAAGACATAAAAGAAAAGAACATACAGAAAGGAGTCAAAAAGAACGGAAGATGAAGAAGAAGACATAAAAGAAAAGAACATACAGAAAGGAGTCAAAAAGAAAGGAAGATGAAGAAGACATAAAAGAAAAGAACATACAGAAAGGAGTCAAAAACAAAGGAAGATGAAGAAGAAGACATAAAAGAAAAGAACATACAGAAAGGAGTCAAAAAGAACGGAAGATGAAGAAGAAGACATAAAAGAAAAGAACATACAGAAAGGAGTCAAAAAGAAAGGAAGATGAAGAAGACATAAAAAAAAAAGAACATACAGAAAGGAGTCAAAAAGAAAGGAAGCTGAAGAAGAAGACATAAAAGAAAAGAACATACAGAAAGGAGGCAAAAAGAAAGGAAGATGAAGAAGAAGACATAAAAGAAAAGAACATACAGAAAGGAGTCAAAAAGAAAGGAAGCTGAATAAGAAGACATAAAAGAAAAGAACATACAGAAAGGAGTCAAAAAGAAAGGAAGCTGAAGAAGAAGACATAAAAAAGAACATACAGAAAGGAGGCAAAAAGAAAGGAAGATGAAGAAGACATAAAAGAAAAGAACACACAGAAAGGAGTCAAAAAGAAAGGAAGATGAAGAAGACATAAAAGAAAAGAACATACAGAAAGGAGTCAAAAAGAAAGGAAGATGAAGAAGAAGACATAAAAGAAAAGAACATACAGAAAGGAGTCAAAAAGAAAGGAAGCTGAATAAGAAGACATAAAAGAAAAGAACATACAGAAAGGAGTCAAAAAGAAAGGAAGATGAAGAAGAAGACATAAAAGAAAAGAACATACAGAAAGGAGTCAAAAAGAAAGGAAGCTGAAGAAGAAGACATAAAAGAAAAGAACATATAGAAAGGAGTCAAAAAGAAAGGAAGCTGAAGAAGAAGACATAAAAGAAAAGAATATACAGAAAGTATTCAAAAAGAAAGGAAGATGAAGAAGAAGACATAAAAGCAAAGAACATACAGAAAGGAGTCAAAAAGAAAGGAAGATGAAGAAGAAGACATAAAAGAAAAGAACATACAGAAAGGAGTCAAAAAGAAAGCAAGATGAAGAAGACATAAAAAATAAGAACATACAGAAAGGAGTCAAAAAGAAAGGAAGATGAAGAAGACATAAAAGAAAAGAACATACAGAAAGGAGGCAAAAAGAAAGGAAGATGAAGAAGAAGACATAAAAGAAAAGAACATACAGAAAGGAGGCACAAAGAAAGGAAGAAGAAGACATAAAAGAAAAGAACATACAGAAAGGAGTCAAAAAGAACGGAAGATGAAGAAGAAGACATAAAAGAAAAGAATATACAGAAAGGAGTCAAAAAGAAAGGAAGAAGAAGACATAAAAGAAAAGAACATACAGAAAGGAGGCAAAAAGAAAGGAAGATGAAGAAGACATAAAAGAAAAGAACATACAGAAAGGAGGCAAAAAGAAAGGAAGATGAAGAAGACATAAAAGAAAAGAACATACAGAAAGGAGTCAAAAAGAAAGGAAGATGAAGAAGACATAAAAGAAAAGAACATACAGAAAGGAGGCAAAAAGAAAGGAAGATGAAGAAGACATAAAAGAAAAGAACATACAGAAAGGAGGCAAAAAGAAAGGAAGATGAAGAAGACATAAAAGAAAAGAACATACAGAAAGGAGTCAAAAAGAAAGGAAGATGAAGAAGAAGACATAAAAGAAAAGAACATACAGAAAGGAGGCAAAAAGAAACGAAGATGAAGAAGACATAAAAGAAAAGAACATACAGAAAGGAGGCAAAAAGAAAGGAAGATGAAGAAGAAGACATAAAAGAAAAGAACATACAGAAAGGAGGCAAAAAGAAAGGAAGAAGAAGACATAAAAGAAAAGAACATACAGAAAGGAGTCAAAAAGAACGGAAGATGAAGAAGAAGACATAAAAGAAAAGAACATACAGAATGGAGTCAAAAAGAAAGGAAGATGAAGACGAAGACATAAAAGAAAAGAACATACAGAAAGGAGTCAAAAAAAAGGAAGATGAAGAAGACATAAAAGAAAAGAACATACAGAAAGGAGGCAAAAAGAAAGGAAGATAATGAAGAAGACATAAAAGAAAAGAACATACAGAAAGGAGTCAAAAAGAACGGAAGATGAAGAAGAAATAAAAGAAAAGAACATACAGAAAGGAGGCAAAAAGAACGGAAGATGAAGAAGAAGACATAAAAGAAAAGAACATACAGAAAGGAGTCAAAAAGAAAGGAAGATGAAGAAGAAATAAAAGAAAAGAACATACAGAAAGGAGGCAAAAAGAAAGGAAGATGAAGAAGAAGACATAAAAGAAAAGAACACACAGAAAGGAGTAAAAAAGAACGGAAGATGAAGAAGAAGACATAAAAGAAAAGAACATACAGAAAGGAGTCAAAAAAAAGGAAGATGAAGAAGACATAAAAGAAAAGAACATACAGAAAGGAGGCAAAAAGAAAGGAAGATGAAGAAGAAGACATAAAAGAAAAGAACATACAGAAAGGAGTCAAAAAGAAAGGAAGAAGAAGACATAAAAGAAAAGAACATACAGAAAGGAGTCAAAAAGAACGGAAGATGAAGAAGAAGACATAAAAGAAAAGAACATACAGAAAGGAGTCAAAAAGAAAGGAAGATGAAGAAGAAGACATAAAAGAAAAGAACATACAGAAAGGAGTCAAAAAAAAGGAAGATGAAGAAGACATAAAAGAAAAGAACATACAGAAAGGAGGCAAAAAGAAAGGAAGATGAAGAAGACATAAAAGAAAAGAACATACAGAAAGGAGTCAAAAAGAACGGAAGATGAAGAAGAAATAAAAGAAAAGAACATACAGAAAGGAGGCAAAAAGAACGGAAGATGAAGAAGAAGACATAAAACTAAAGAACATACAGAAAGGAGTCAAAAAGAAAGGAAGATGAAGAAGACATAAAAGAAAAGAACATACAGAAAGGAGTCAAAAAGAAAGGAAGATGAAGAAGAAGACATAAAAGAAAAGAACACACAGAAATGAGTAAAAAAGAACGGAAGATGAAGAAGAAGACATAAAAGAAAAGAACATACAGAAAGGAGTCAAAAAAAGGAAGATGAAGAAGACATAAAAGAAAAGAACATACAGAAAGGAGGCAAAAAGAAAGGAAGATGAAGAAGAAGACATAAAAGAAAAGAACATACAGAAAGGAGTCAAAAAGAACGGAAGATGAAGAAGAAGACATAAAAGAAAAGAACATACAGAAAGGAGTCAAAAAGAAAGGAAGAAGAAGACATAAAAGAAAAGAACATACAGAAAGGAGGCAAAAAGAAAGGAAGATGAAGAAGAAGACATAAAAGAAAAGAACATACAGAAAGGAGGCAAAAAGAAAGGAAGAAGAAGACATAAAAGAAAAGAACATACAGAAAGGAGTCAAAAAGAACGGAAGATGAAGAAGAAGACATAAAAGAAAAGAACATACAGAAAGGAGTCAAAAAGAAAGGAAGATGAAGAAGAAGACATAAAAGAAAAGAACATACAGAAAGGAGTCAAAAAGAACGGAAGATGAAGAAGAAGACATAAAAGAAAAGAACATACAGAAAGGAGTCAAAAAGAAAGGAAGAAGAAGACATAAAAGAAAAGAACATACAGAAAGGAGGCAAAAAGAAAGGAAGATGAAGAAGAAGACATAAAAGAAAAGAACATACAGAAATGAGTCAAAAAGAACGGAAGATGAAGAAGACATAAAAGAAAAGAACATACAGAAAGGAGGCAAAAAGAAAGGAAGATGAAGAAGACATAAAAGAAAAGAACATACAGAAAGGAGGCAAAAAGAAAGGAAGATGAAGAAGAAGACATAAAAGAAAAGAACATACAGAAAGGAGGCAAAAAGAAAGGAAGAAGAAGACATAAAAGAAAAGAACATACAGAAAGGAGTCAAAAAGAACGGAAGATGAAGAAGAAGACATAAAAGAAAAGAATATACAGAAAGGAGTCAAAAAGAAAGGAAGAAGAAGACATAAAAGAAAAGAACATACAGAAAGGAGGCAAAAAGAAAGGAAGATGAAGAAGACATAAAAGAAAAGAACATACAGAAAGGAGGCAAAAAGAAAGGAAGATGAAGAAGACATAAAAGAAAAGAACATACAGAAAGGAGTCAAAAAGAAAGGAAGATGAAGAAGACATAAAAGAAAAGAACATACAGAAAGGAGGCAAAAAGAAAGGAAGATGAAGAAGACATAAAAGAAAAGAACATACAGAAAGGAGGCAAAAAGAAAGGAAGATGAAGAAGACATAAAAGAAAAGAACATACAGAAAGGAGTCAAAAAGAAAGGAAGATGAAGAAGAAGACATAAAAGAAAAGAACATACAGAAAGGAAGCAAAAAGAAAAGAAGATGAAGAAGACATAAAAGAAAAGAACATACAGAAAGGAGGCAAAAAGAAAGGAAGAAGAAGACATGAAAGAAAAGAACATACAGAAAGGAGGCAAAAAGAAAGGAAGATGAAGATGAAGACATAAAAGAAAAGAACATACAGAAAGGAGGCAAAAAGAAAGGAAGATGAAGAAGACATAAAAGAAAAGAACATACAGAAAGGAGGCAAAAAGAAAGGAAGATGAAGAAGACATAAAAGAAAAGAACATACAGAAAGGAGGCAAAAAGAAAGGAAGATGAAGAAGACATAAAAAAAAGAACATACAGAAAGGAGGCAAAAAGAAAGGAAGATGAAGAAGACATAAAAGAAAAGAACATACAGAAAGGAGTCAAAAAGAAAGGAAGATGAAGAAGACATAAAAGAAAAGAACATACAGAAAGGAGTCAAAAAGAAAGGAAGATGAAGAAGAAATAAAAGAAAAGAACATACAGAAAGGAGGCAAAAAGAAAGGAAGAAGAAGACATAAAAGAAAAGAACATACAGAAAGGAGTCAAAAAGAACGGAAGATGAAGAAGAAGACATAAAAGAAAAGAACATACAGAAAGGAGTCAAAAAGAAAGGAAGATGAAGAAGACATAAAAGAAAAGAACATACAGAAAGGAGTCAAAAAGAAAGGAAGATGAAGAAGAAGACATAAAAAAAAGAACATACAGAAAGGAGGCAAAAAGAAAGGAAGAAGAAGACATAAAAGAAAAGAACATACAGAAAGGAGGCAAAAAGAAAGGAAGATGAAGATGAAGACATAAAAGAAAAGAACATACAGAAAGGAGGCAAAAAGAAAGGAAGATGAAGAAGACATAAAAGAAAAGAACATACAGAAAGGAGGCAAAAAGAAAGGAAGATGAAGAAGACATAAAAGAAAAGAACATACAGAAAGGAGGCAAAAAGAAAGGAAGATGAAGAAGACATAAAAGAAAAGAACATACAGAAAGGAGGCAAAAAGAAAGGAAGATGAAGAAGACATAAAAGAAAAGCACATACAGAAAGGAGTCAAAAAGAAAGGAAGATGAAGAAGAAGACATAAAAAAAAAGAACATACAGAAAGGAGGCAAAAAGAAAGGAAGAAGAAGACATAAAATAAAAGAACATACAGAAAGGAGGCAAAAAGAAAGGAAGATGAAGATGAAGACATAAAAGAAAAGAACATACAGAAAGGAGGCAAAAAGAAAGGAAGATGAAGAAGACATAAAAGAAAAGAACATACAGAAAGGAGGCAAAAAGAAAGGAAGATGAAGAAGACATAAAAGAAAAGAACATACAGAAAGGAGGCAAAAAGAAAGGAAGATGAAGAAGACATAAAAGAAAAGAACATACAGAAAGGAGGCAAAAAGAAAGGAAGATGAAGAAGAAGACATAAAAGAAAAGAACATACAGAAAGGAGTCAAAAAGAACGGAAGATGAAGAAGACATAAAAGAAAAGAACATACAGAAAGGAGTCAAAAAAAAGGAAGATGAAGAAGACATAAAAGAAAAGAACATACAGAAAGGAGGCAAAAAGAAAGGAAGATGAAGAAGAAGACATAAAAGAAAAGAACATACAGAAAGGAGTCAAAAAGAACGGAAGATGAAGAAGAAGACATAAAAGAAAAAAACATACAGAAAGGATTCAAAAAGAAAAGAGGGAGGAGACATAAAAGAAAAGAACATACAGAAAGGAGGCAAAAAGAAAGGAAGATGAAGAAGAAGACCTAAAAGAAAAGAACCTACAGAAATGAGTCAAAAAGAACGGAAGATGAAGAAGACATAAAAGAAAAGAACATACAGAAAGGAGGCAAAAAGAAAGGAAGCTGAAGAAGAAGACATAAAAGAAAAGAATATACAGAAAGGAGTCAAAAAGAAAGGAAGATGAAGAAGACATAAAAGAAAAGAACATACAGAAAGGAGTCAAAAAGAAAGGAAGATGAAGAAGACATAAAAAAAAAAGAACATACAGAAAGGAGGCAAAAAGAAAGGAAGATGAAGATGAAGACATAAGAGAAAAGAACATACAGAAAGGAGGCAAAAAGAAAGGAAGATGAAGAAGACATAAAAGAAAAGAACATACAGAAAGGAGGCAAAAAGAAAGGAAGATGAAGAAGACATAAAAGAAAAGAACATACAGAAAGGAGGCAAAAAGAAAGGAAGATGAAGAAGACATAAAAGAAAAGAACATACAGAAAGGAGTCAAAAAGAAAGGAAGATGAAGAAGACATAAAAGAAAAGAACATACAGAAAGGAGGCAAAAAGAAAGGAAGATGAAGAAGACATAAAAGAAAAGAACCTACAGAAAGGAGGCAAAAAGAAAGGAAGATGAAGAAGACATAAAAGAAAAGAACATACAGAAAGGAGTCAAAAAGAAAGGAAGATGAAGAAGACATAAAAGAAAAGAACATACAGAAAGGAGTCAAAAAGAAAGGAAGATGAAGAAGACATAAAAGAAAAGAACATACAGAAAGGAGGCAAAAAGAAAGGAAGATGAAGAAGACATAAAAGAAAAGAACATACAGAAAGGAGGCAAAAAGAAAGGAAGATGAAGAAGACTTAAAAGAAAAGAACATACAGAAAGGAGTCAAAAAGAAAGGAAGATGAAGAAGACATAAAAGAAAAGAACATACAGAAAGGAGGCAAAAAGAAAGGAAGATGAAGAAGACATAAAAGAAAAGAACATACAGAAAGGAGTCAAAAAGAACGGAAGATGAAGAAGAAGACATAAAAGAAAAGAACATACAGAAAGGAGTCAAAAAGAAAGGAAGATGAAGAAGACATAAAAGAAAAGAACATACAGAAAGGAGGCAAAAAGAAAGGAAGATGAAGAAGACATAAAAGAAAAGAACATACAGAAAGGAGGCAAAAAGAAAGGAAGATGAAGAAGACATAAAAGAAAAGCACATACAGAAAGGAGTCAAAAAGAAAGGAAGATGAAGAAGAAGACATAAAAAAAAGAACATACAGAAAGGAGGCAAAAAGAAAGGAAGAAGAAGACATAAAATAAAAGAACATACAGAAAGGAGGCAAAAAGAAAGGAAGATGAAGATGAAGACATAAAAGAAAAGAACATACAGAAAGGAGGCAAAAAGAAAGGAAGATGAAGAAGACATAAAAGAAAAGAACATACAGAAAGGAGGCAAAAAGAAAGGAAGATGAAGAAGACATAAAAGAAAAGAACATACAGAAAGGAGGCAAAAAGAAAGGAAGATGAAGAAGACATAAAAGAAAAGAACATACAGAAAGGAGGCAAAAAGAAAGGAAGATGAAGAAGAAGACATAAAAGAAAAGAACATACAGAAAGGAGTCAAAAAGAACGGAAGATGAAGAAGACATAAAAGAAAAGAACATACAGAAAGGAGTCAAAAAAAAGGAAGATGAAGAAGACATAAAAGAAAAGAACATACAGAAAGGAGGCAAAAAGAAAGGAAGATGAAGAAGAAGACATAAAAGAAAAGAACATACAGAAAGGAGTCAAAAAGAACGGAAGATGAAGAAGAAGACTTAAAAGAAAAGAACATACAGAAAGGAGTCAAAAAGAAAGGAAGAAGAAGACATAAAAGAAAAGAACATACAGAATGGAGGCAAAAAGAACGGAAGATGAAGAAGACATAAAAGAAAAGAACATACAGAAAGGAGGCAAAAAGAAAGGAAGATGAAGAAGACATAAAAGAAAAGAACATACAGAAAGGAGTCAAAAAGAAAGGAAGATGAAGAAGACATAAAAAAAAAAGAACATACAGAAAGGAGGCAAAAAGAAAGGAAGATGAAGATGAAGACATAAAAGAATAGAACATACAGAAAGGAGGCAAAAAGAAAGGAAGATGAAGAAGAAGACATAAAAGAAAAGAACATACAGAAAGGAGGCAAAAAGAAAGGAAGAAGAAGACATAAAAGAAAAGAACATACAGAAAGGAGTCAAAAAGAAAGGAAGCTGAAGAAGAAGACATAAAAGAAAAGAATATACAGAAAGGAGTAAAAAAGAAAGGAAGATGAAGAAGACATAAAAGAAAAGAACATACAGAAAGGAGTCAAAAAGAAAGGAAGATGAAGAAGACATAAAAAAAAAAGAACATACAGAAAGGAGGCAAAAAGAAAGGAAGATGAAGATGAAGACATAAAAGAAAAGAACATACAGAAAGAAGGCAAAAAGAAAGGAAGATGAAGAAGACATAAAAGAAAAGAACATACAGAAAGGAGGCAAAAAGAAAGGAAGATGAAGAAGACATAAAAGAAAAGAACATACAGAAAGGAGGCAAAAAGAAAGGAAGATGAAGAAGACATAAAAGAAAAGAACATACAGAAAGGAGTCAAAAAGAAAGGAAGATGAAGAAGAAGACATAAAAGAAAAGAACATACAGAAAGGAGTCAAAAAGAAAGGAAGCTGAAGAAGAAGACATAAAAGAAAAGAACATATAGAAAGGAGTCAAAAAGAAAGGAAGCTGAAGAAGAAGACATAAAAGAAAAGAATATACAGAAAGTATTCAAAAAGAAAGGAAGATGAAGAAGAAGACATAAAAGCAAAGAACATACAGAAAGGAGTCAAAAAGAAAGGAAGATGAAGAAGAAGACATAAAAGAAAAGAACATACAGAAAGGAGTCAAAAAGAAAGCAAGATGAAGAAGACATAAAAAATAAGAACATACAGAAAGGAGTCAAAAAGAAAGGAAGATGAAGAAGACATAAAAGAAAAGAACATACAGAAAGGAGGCAAAAAGAAAGGAAGATGAAGAAGAAGACATAAAAGAAAAGAACATACAGAAAGGAGTCAAAAAGAAAGGAAGATGAAGAAGACATAAAAGAAAAGAATATACAGAAAGGAGTCATAAAGAAAGGAAGCTGAAGAAGAAGACATAAAAGAAAAGAACATACAGAAATGAGTCAAAAAGAAAGGAACCTGAAGAAGAAGACATAAAAGAAAAGAACATACAGAAAGCAGTCAAAAAGAAAGGAAGATGAAGAAGAAGACATAAAAGAAAAGAACATACAGAAATGAGTCAAAAAGAAAGGAACCTGAAGAAGAAGACATAAAAAAGAACATACAGAAAGGAGTCAAAAAGAAAGGAAGATGAAGAAGAAGACATAAAAGAAAAGAACATACAGAAAGGAGTCAAAAAGAAAGGAAGCTGAAGAAGAAGACATAAAAGAAAAGAACATACAGAAATGAGTCAAAAAGAAAGGAACCTGAAGAAGAAGACATAAAAAAGAACATACAGAAAGGAGGCAAAAAGAAAGGAAGATGAAGAAGAAGACATAAAAGAAAAGAACATACAGAAAGGAGTCAAAAAGAAAGGAAGCTGAAGAAGAAGACATAAAAGAAAAGAATATACAGAAAGGAGTCAAAAAGAAAGGAAGATGAAGAAGAAGACATAAAAGAAAAGAACATACAGAAAGGAGTCAAAAAGAAAGGAAGCTGAAGAAGAAGACATAAAAGAAAAGAACATACAGAAAGGAGTCAAAAAGAAAGGAAGATGAAGAAGAAGACATAAAAGAAAAGAACATACAGAAAGGAGTCAAAAAGAAAGGAAGATGAAGAAGACATAAAAGAAAAGAACAAACAGAAAGGAGGCAAAAAGAAAGGAAGATGAAGAAGAAGACATAAAAGAAAAGAACATACAGAAAGGAGTCAAAAAGAAAGGAAGATGAAGAAGAAGACATAAAAGAAAAGAACATACAGAAAGGAGTCATAAAGAAAGGAAGCTGAAGAAGAAGACATAAAAGAAAAGAACATACAGAAAGGAGTCAAAAAGAAAGGAAGATGAAGAAGAAGACATAAAAGAAAAGAACATACAGAAAGGAGTCAAAAAGAAAGGAAGATGAAGAAGACATAAAAGAAAAGAATATACAGAAAGGAGTCAAAAAGAAAGGAAGATGAAGAAGAAGACATAAAAGAAAAGAACATACAGAAAGGAGTCAAAAAGAAAGGAAGCTGAAGAAGAAGACATAAAAGAAAAGAACATACAGAAAGGAGTCAAAAAGAAAGGAAGATGAAGAAGACATAAAAGAAAAGAACATACAGAAATGAGTCAAAAAGAAAGGAACCTGAAGAAGAAGACATAAAAAAGAACATACAGAAAGGAGTCAAAAAGAAAGGAAGATGAAGAAGAAGACATAAAAGAAAAGAACATACAGAAAGGAGTCAAAAAGAAAGGAAGATGAAGAAGACATAAAAGAAAAGAATATACAGAAAGGAGTCATAAAGAAAGGAAGCTGAAGAAGAAGACATAAAAAAGAACATACAGAAAGGAGGCAAAAAGAAAGGAAGATGAAGAAGAAGACATAAAAGAAAAGAACATACAGAAAGGAGTCAAAAAGAAAGGAAGCTGAAGAAGAAGACATAAAAGAAAAGAATATACAGAAAGGAGTCAAAAAGAAAGGAAGATGAAGAAGAAGACATAAAAGAAAAGAACATACAGAAAGGAGTCAAAAAGAAAGGAAGCTGAAGAAGAAGACATAAAAGAAAAGAACATACAGAAAGGAGTCAAAAAGAAAGGAAGATGAAGAAGAAGACATAAAAGAAAAGAACATACAGAAAGCAGTCAAAAAGAAAGGAAGATGAAGAAGAAGACATAAAAGAAAAGAACATACAGAACGGAGTCAAAAAGAAAGGAAGATGAAGAAGACATAAAATAAAAGAACATACAGAAAGGAGGCAAAAAGAAAGGAAGATGAAGAAGAAGACATAAAAGAAAAGAACATACAGAAAGGAGTCAAAAAGAAAGGAAGATGAAGAAGAAGACATAAAAGAAAAGAACATACAGAAAGGAGTCAAAAAGAAAGGAAGATGAAGAAGAAGACATAAAAGAAAAGAACATACAGAAAGGAGTCAAAAAGAAAGGAAGATGAAGAAGACATAAAAGAAAAGAATATACAGAAAGGAGTCATAAAGAAAGGAAGCTGAAGAAGAAGACATAAAAGAAAAGAACATACAGAAAGGAGTCAAAAAGAAAGGAAGCTGAAGAAGAAGACATAAAAGAAAAGAACATACAGAAAGGAGGCAAAAAGAAAGGAAGATGAAGAAGAAGACATAAAAAAAAGAACATACAGAAAGGAGGCAAAAAGAAAGGAAGAAGAAGACATAAAAGAAAAGAACATACAGAAAGGAGGCAAAAAGAAAGGAAGATGAAGATGAAGACATAAAAGAAAAGAACATAGAGAAAGGAGTCAAAAAGAAAGGAAGCTGAAGAAGAAGACATAAAAGAAAAGAACATACAGAAAGGAGTCAAAAAGAAAGGAAGCTGAAGAAGAATACATAAAAAAGAACATACAGAAAGGAGTCAAAAAGAAAGGAAGCTGAAGAAGAAGACATAAAAGAAAAGAACATACAGATAGGAGTCAAAAAGAAAGGAAGCTGAAGAAGAAGACATAAAAGAAAAGAACATACAGAAAGGAGTCAAAAAGAAAGGAAGCTGAAGAAGAAGACATAAAAGAAAAGAACATACAGAAAGGAGTCAAAAAGAAAGGAAGATGAAGAAGAAGACATAAAAGAAAAGAACATACAGAAAGGAGTCAAAAAGAAAGGAAGCTGAAGAAGAAGACATAAAAGAAAAGAACATACAGAAAGGAGTCAAAAAGAAAGGAAGATGAAGAAGAAGACATAAAAGAAAAGAACATACAGAAAGGAGTCAAAAAAAAGGAAGATGAAGAAGACATAAAAGAAAAGAACATACAGAAAGGAGTCAAAAAGAACGGAAGATGAAGAAGAAGACATAAAAGAAAAGAACATACAGAAAGGAGTCAAAAAGAAAGGAAGATGAAGAAGAAGACATAAAAGAAAAGAACATACAGAAAGGAGTCAAAAAGAAAGGATGATGAAGAAGAAGACATAAAAGAAAAGAACATACAGAAAGGAGTCAAAAAGAAAGGATGATGAAGAAGAAGACATAAAAGAAAAGAACATACAGAAAGGAGTCAAAAAGAAAGGATGATGAAGAAGAAGACATAAAAGAAAAGAACATACAGAAAGGAGTCAAAAAGAACGGAAGATGAAGAAGAAGACATAAAAGAAAAGAACATACAGAAATGAGTCAAAAAGAAAGGAACCTGAAGAAGAAGACATAAAAAAGAACATACAGAAAGGAGGCAAAAAGAAAGGAAGATGAAGAAGAAGACATAAAAGAAAAGAACATACAGAAAGGAGTCAAAAAGAAAGGAAGCTGAAGAAGAAGACATAAAAGAAAAGAACATACAGAAATGAGTCAAAAAGAAAGGAACCTGAAGAAGAAGACATAAAAAAGAACATACAGAAAGGAGGCAAAAAGAAAGGAAGATGAAGAAGAAGACATAAAAGAAAAGAACATACAGAAAGGAGTCAAAAAGAAAGGAAGCTGAAGAAGAAGACATAAAAGAAAAGAATATACAGAAAGGAGTCAAAAAGAAAGGAAGATGAAGAAGAAGACATAAAAGAAAAGAACATACAGAAAGGAGTCAAAAAGAAAGGAAGCTGAAGAAGAAGACATAAAAGAAAAGAACATACAGAAAGCAGTCAAAAAGAAAGGAAGATGAAGAAGAAGACATAAAAGAAAAGAACATACAGAAAGGAGTCAAAAAGAAAGGAAGATGAAGAAGACATAAAATAAAAGAACATACAGAAAGGAGTCAAAAAGAAAGGAAGCTGAAGAAGAAGACATAAAAGAAAAGAACATACAGAAAGGAGTCAAAAAGAAAGGAAGATGAAGAAGAAGACATAAAAGAAAAGAACATACAGAAAGGAGTCAAAAAGAAAGGAAGCTGAAGAAGAAGACATAAAAGAAAAGAACACACAGAAAGGAGTCAAAAAGAAAGGAAGATGAAGAAGAAGACATAAAGAAAAGAACATACAGAAAGGAGTCAAAAAGAAAGCAAGATGAAGAAGACATAAAAAATAAGAACATACAGAAAGGAGTCAAAAAGAAAGGAAGCTGAAGAAGAAGACATAAAAGAAAAGAACATACAGAAAGGAGTCAAAAAGAAAGGAACCTGAAGAAGAAGACATAAAAAAGAACATACAGAAAGGAGTCAAAAAGAAAGGAAGATAAAGAAGAAGTCATAAATTAAAAGAACATACAGAAAGGAGTCAAAAAGAAAGGAAGATGAAGAAGAAGACATAAAAGAAAAGAACATACAGAAAGGAGTCAAAAAGAAAGGAAGCTGAAGAAGAAGACATAAAAGAAAAGAACATACAGAAAGGAGTCAAAAAGAAAGGAACCTGAAGAAGAAGACATAAAAAAGAACATACAGAAAGGAGTCAAAAAGAAAGGAAGATAAAGAAGAAGTCATAAAAGAAAAGAACATACAGAAAGGAGTCAAAAAGAAAGGAAGATGAAGAAGAAGACATAAAAGAAAAGAACATACAGAAAGGAGTCAAAAATAAGGAAGCTGAAGAAGAAGACATAAAAAAAGAACATACAGAAAGGAGTCAAAAAGAAAGGATGATGAAGAAGAAGACATAAAAGAAAAGAACATACAGAAAGGAGTCAAAAAGAAAGGATGATGAAGAAGAAGACATAAAAGAAAAGAACATACAGAAAGGAGTCAAAAAGAAAGGAAGATGAAGAAGACATAAAAGAAAAGAACATACAGAAAGGAGTCAAAAAGAAAGGAAGATGAAGAAGACATAAAAGAAAAGAACATACAGAAAGGAGTCAAAAAGAACGGAAGATGAAGAAGAAGACATAAAAGAAAAGAACATACAGAAAGAAGTCAAAAAGAAAGGAAGATGAAGAAGAAGACATAAAAAAAAGAACATACAGAAAGGAGTCAAAAAGAAAAGAAGCTGAAGAAGAAGACATAAAAGAAAAGAACATGCAGAAATGAGTCAAAAAGAAAGGAAGCTGAAGAAGAAGACATAAAAGAAAAGAACATACAGAAAGCAGTCAAAAAGAAAGGAAGATGAAGAAGAAGACATAAAAGAAAAGAACATACAGAAATGAGTCAAAAAGAAAGGAACCTGAAGAAGAAGACATAAAAAAGAACATACAGAAAGGAGTCAAAAAGAAAGGAAGATGAAGAAGAAGACATAAAAGAAAAGAACATACAGAAAGGAGTCAAAAAGAAAGGAAGCTGAAGAAGAAGACATAAAAGAAAAGAACATACAGAAATGAGTCAAAAAGAAAGGAACCTGAAGAAGAAGACATAAAAAAGAACATACAGAAAGGAGGCAAAAAGAAAGGAAGATGAAGAAGAAGACATAAAAGAAAAGAACATACAGAAAGGAGTCAAAAAGAAAGGAAGCTGAAGAAGAAGACATAAAAGAAAAGAATATACAGAAAGGAGTCAAAAAGAAAGGAAGATGAAGAAGAAGACATAAAAGAAAAGAACATACAGAAAGGAGTCAAAAAGAAAGGAAGCTGAAGAAGAAGACATAAAAGAAAAGAACATACAGAAAGCAGTCAAAAAGAATGGAAGATGAAGAAGAAGACATAAAAGAAAAGAACATACAGAAAGGAGTCAAAAAGAAAGGAAGCTGAAGAAGAAGACATAAAAAAGAACATACAGAAAGGAGTCAAAAAGAAAGGAATATGAAGAAGACATAAAATAAAAGAACATACAGAAAGGAGGCAAAAAGAAAGGAATATGAAGAAGACATAAAATAAAAGAACATACAGAAAGGAGGCAAAAAGAAAGGAACCTGAAGAAGAAGACATAAAAAAGAACATACAGAAAGGAGGCAAAAAGAAAGGAAGATGAAGAAGAAGACATAAAAGAAAAGAACATACAGAAAGGAGTCAAAAAGAAAGGAAGATGAAGAAGAAGACATAAAAGAAAAGAACATACAGAAAGGAGTCAAAAAGAAAGGAAGATGAAGAAGAAGACATAAAAGAAAAGAACATACAGAAAGGAGTCAAAAAGAAAGGAAGCTGAAGAAGAAGACATAAAAGAAAAGAACACACAGAAAGGAGTCAAAAAGAAAGGAAGATGAAGAAGAAGACATAAAGAAAAGAACATACAGAAAGCAGTCAAAAAGAAAGGAACCTGAAGAAGAAGACATAAAAAAGAACATACAGAAAGGAGTCAAAAAGAAAGGAAGATAAAGAAGAAGACATAAAAGAAAAGAACATACAGAAAGAAGTCAAAAAGAAAGGAAGATGAAGAAGAAGACATAAAAGAAAAGAACATACAGAAAGGAGTCAAAAATAAGGAAGCTGAAGAAGAAGACATAAAAGAAAAGAACATACAGAAAGCAGTCAAAAAGAATGGAAGATGAAGAAGAAGACATAAAAGAAAAGAACATACAGAAAGGAGTCAAAAAGAAAGGAAGCTGAAGAAGAAGACATAAAAAAGAACATACAGAAAGGAGTCAAAAAGAAAGGAATATGAAGAAGACATAAAATAAAAGAACATACAGAAAGGAGGCAAAAAGAAAGGAATATGAAGAAGACATAAAATAAAAGAACATACAGAAAGGAGGCAAAAAGAAAGGAACCTGAAGAAGAAGACATAAAAAAGAACATACAGAAATTAGGCAAAAAGAAAGGAAGATGAAGAAGAAGACATAAAAGAAAAGAACATACAGAAAGGAGTCAAAAAGAAAGGAAGCTGAAGAAGAAGACATAAAAGAAAAGAACATACAGAAAGCAGTCAAAAAGAAAGGAAGATGAAGAAGAAGACATAAAAGAAAAGAACATACAGAAATGAGTCAAAAAGAAAGGAACCTGAAGAAGAAGACATAAAAAAGAACATACAGAAAGGAGTCAAAAAGAAAGGAAGATGAAGAAGAAGACATAAAAGAAAAGAACATACAGAAAGGAGTCAAAAAGAAAGGAAGCTGAAGAAGAAGACATAAAAGAAAAGAACATACAGAAATGAGTCAAAAAGAAAGGAACCTGAAGAAGAAGACATAAAAAAGAACATACAGAAAGGAGGCAAAAAGAAAGGAAGATGAAGAAGAAGACATAAAAGAAAAGAACATACAGAAAGGAGTCAAAAAGAAAGGAAGCTGAAGAAGAAGACATAAAAGAAAAGAATATACAGAAAGGAGTCAAAAAGAAAGGAAGATGAAGAAGAAGACATAAAAGAAAAGAACATACAGAAAGGAGTCAAAAAGAAAGGAAGCTGAAGAAGAAGACATAAAAGAAAAGAACATACAGAAAGCAGTCAAAAAGAATGGAAGATGAAGAAGAAGACATAAAAGAAAAGAACATACAGAAAGGAGTCAAAAAGAAAGGAAGCTGAAGAAGAAGACATAAAAAAGAACATACAGAAAGGAGTCAAAAAGAAAGGAATATGAAGAAGACATAAAATAAAAGAACATCCAGAAAGGAGGCAAAAAGAAAGGAATATGAAGAAGACATAAAATAAAAGAACATACAGAAAGGAGGCAAAAAGAAAGGAACCTGAAGAAGAAGACATAAAAAAGAACATACAGAAAGGAGGCAAAAAGAAAGGAAGATGAAGAAGAAGACATAAAAGAAAAGAACATACAGAAAGGAGTCAAAAAGAAAGGAAGATGAAGAAGAAGACATAAAAGAAAAGAACATACAGAAAGGAGTCAAAAAGAAAGGAAGATGAAGAAGAAGACATAAAAGAAAAGAACATACAGAAAGGAGTCAAAAAGAAAGGAAGCTGAAGAAGAAGACATAAAAGAAAAGAACACACAGAAAGGAGTCAAAAAGAAAGGAAGATGAAGAAGAAGACATAAAGAAAAGAACATACAGAAAGCAGTCAAAAAGAAAGGAACCTGAAGAAGAAGACATAAAAAAGAACATACAGAAAGGAGTCAAAAAGAAAGGAAGATAAAGAAGAAGACATAAAAGAAAAGAACATACAGAAAGAAGTCAAAAAGAAAGGAAGATGAAGAAGAAGACATAAAAGAAAAGAACATACAGAAAGGAGTCAAAAATAAGGAAGCTGAAGAAGAAGACATAAAAAAAGAACATACAGAAAGGAGTCAAAAAGAAAGGATGATGAAGAAGAAGACATAAAAGAAAAGAACATACAGAAAGGAGTCAAAAAGAAAGCAAGATGAAGAAGAAGACATAAAAGAAAAGAACATACAGAAAGGAGTCAAAAATAAGGAAGCTGAAGAAGAAGACATAAAAAAAGAACATACAGAAAGGAGTCAAAAAGAAAGGATGATGAAGAAGAAGACATAAAAGAAAAGAACATACAGAAAGGAGGCAAAAAGAAAGGAAGAAGAAGACATAAAAGAAAAGAACATACAGAAAGGAGTCAAAAAGAAAGGAAGATGAAGAAGAAGACATAAAAAAAAAGAACATACAGAAAGGAGTCAAAAAGAAAGGAAGTTGAAGAAGACATAAAATAAAAGAACATACAGAAAGGAGGCAAAAAGAAAGGAAGCTGAAGAAGAAGACATAAAAGAAAAGAACATACAGAAAGGAGTCAAAAAGAAAGGAAGATGAAGAAGAAGACATAAAAGAAAAGAACATACAGAAAGGAGTCAAAAAGAAAGGAAGATGAAGAAGAAGACATAAAGAAAAGAACATACAGAAAGGAGTCAAAAAGAAAGCAAGATGAAGAAGACATAAATAATAAGAACATACAGAAAGGAGTCAAAAAGAAAGGAAGCTGAAGAAGAAGACATAAAAGAAAAGAACATACAGAAAGGAGTCAAAAAGAAAGGAAGATGAAGAAGACATAAAAGAAAAGAACATACAGAAAGGAGTCAAAAAGAAAGGAAGCTGAAGAAGAAGACATAAAAGAAAAGAACATACAGAAAGGAGGCAAAAAGAAAGGAAGATGAAGAAGACATAAAAGAAAAGAACATACAGAAAGGAGTCAAAAAGAAAGGAAGCTGAAGAAGAAGACATAAAAGAAAAGAACATACAGAAAGGAGGCAAAAAGAAAGGAAGATGAAGAAGACATAAAAGAAAAGAACATACAGAAAGGAATCAAAAAGAAAGGAAGCTGAAGAAGAAGACATAAAAGAAAAGAACATACAGAAAGGAATCAAAAAGAAAGGAAGATGAAGAAGAAGACATAAAAGAAAAGAACATACAGAAAGGAGTCAAAAAGAAAAGAAGATGAAGAAGACATAAAATAAAAGAACATACAGAAAGGAGGCAAAAAGAAAGGAAGCTGAAGAAGAAGACATAAAAGAAAAGAACATACAGAAAGGAATCAAAAAGAAAGGAAGATGAAGAAGAAGACATAAAAGAAAAGAACATACAGAAAGGAGTCAAAAAGAAAAGAAGATGAAGAAGACATAAAATAAAAGAACATACAGAAAGGAGTCAAAAAGAAAGGAAGATGAAGAAGAAGACATAAAAGAAAAGAACATACAGAAAGGAGTCAAAAAGAAAGGAAGCTGAAGAAGAAGACATAAAAGAAAAGAACATACAGAAAGGAATCAAAAAGAAAGGAAGATGAAGAAGAAGACATAAAAGAAAAGAACATACAGAAAGGAGTCAAAAAGAAAAGAAGATAGAAAAAACAAAGAACTCATGGAAAAAGTAAAGTGAAGAGAAAGAAAGATAAAACTGAAAATAAAAAAAGGAAAAGTAATAGAAAATTAAAAAAGAATTGAAGAAAGAAAATGAAGATAAAAAGAAAAAAGATAGAAAGAAGAGAAAGAAAAAAGAAAAGAAAAAATATACAAAATGTATATAAAAAAAGAAGTTCAAATGAAAACATTATAAAAGAATGGAAAGTATAAAGAAAGAAGTATAAAAAAGATAAGAAATAAAAAAAGAAAGTAAAAGAAAAAGAAAAAAATGATAAAATGAAAAGAATAAATGAAGATAAAAATAAACGGAAAATAAAAAAAGAAACGTATTCACCAAAAAGAAAAGGAAAATAAGAAAGAAAAGGAAATATAAAGAAATATGTATAAAAAAGAAAATAAAAGAAAAAAGAAAGAAACACGAAAAAAAAAGAAAAGAAAAATAACGAAAATAAAAATGAAATGAAGGTAAGAAAAGGACATACGGTAAAAATGAAGATAAAAATGGAAAACTCTAAGATGAAAGGAAAGATAAGAACTGAAGATCAAATCAGTCTTAAAAATAGAATAAAAGTAAAATCAAAGGAAGATAAAGCAGAAGACAAATGTACCAGTTGGGAAAAAATAATAGTGAAAATTTATAAAACAATCGTTTAAGAGAAAGATATGAAATGTTATTGCAAAAGGAAAGGAAAAGAAAAGCACAGGCAAAAGAGAAAATAGTAACACAGAGAGAGCAACAGAGCGCGTGCGAGAGAGAGAAGTGAACTTTTAAGAAAAAGAAAGAAAAACTGGGAGAAAAGAAGAAGAAAAAGATTATGGGAAAAAGTAATAATATTGGAAATACAGTGTAACCCGGATATAAGAGAAACCCGGATATAAGTTAGATTTCCTCCGGTCCCAAATTAGAGCCTGTGTTAATGTAAACAAAATAGACCAAACCCAGATGTGAGAGAAACCCGGATTTAAGAGACTTATTCTCCGGTCCCGACAACTCTCTTATATCCGGGTTACACTGTAGAAGAGATATACGTAATAGGATGAAGAGGAAAAAAAGAGAAAAAATCAGTAGATCAAGTGATTAAAAAGATAAGCGCCTAAAAAAAAGAAATAAAAATAAATATTGTGAAAATGTGTAAAAGAAAAAAAAATGAATGACTACGTAAATAGAAAAAAGAGCGATAAAAATCACTTTCCCACCGCCGTAATGTAGCTTCCCTTTTCTATAAATACATTCGTAATAATTGTTTTATGGTACTGGTTTGGCTACAAAGTCTGATCTCTTTATATTTGAAATGGTTAGATGTAAGCATAGGTTCTATTTTAACAGCTTCTTTTCTTGCACTTATCGCCAGTGGAACTTTTACCGGCTTCAAGTTTTATCTTCAAAAATTTAAATACAATGTCAATCGTTATCACATGTTTTCTTAATTCCATTATTTATTATTTTTGCTCCTTAATAAAGCCCTGCTTTTTTTGTTCTAGCATTGTATGTCAATGTGATACTACTAAAAAAGCAGAATGCCACAACGAATGCCAGTCGAGCTACTATCTCTTGACCTGACAATGTCTATTCCAGAGATTACTCTAATTCATAACAATATGGCGTCACCGATAAGATCCCTAACCGCTTTGGATGAACCGAAGCACTTAGAAATTTGGATTAGATGTTTCGCAGCGTTGGCTAGGGTAAATAAACTGAAAGACAAGAAAACCTCCGGAGGGGAGAATGAAATCACTGATTTATTTCGGCTTTGGCAGAATGTGAAGTCATAAAAAAAATATCCATTATGGTGTATCCCAAAATAATGTAAGACTTAATATATGATAAAATTTCAACGATTATAAAAAGAGGCATGAGACCAAAATAAATAAAAAGCTGTTTATTGCAGGGAGAACAAAATTTCTGGGAAATAGACAGAAACCGAATGAAGCCGTAGTACAATGTTTACACAAATTGAAAGAAGCATCAGAATACTGCGAATTTGAAAAAACTGGGTTCGAGAGAAATGTCTTTAGAAGACGAATTGACCGTTTTAAGATAAAATGAATGACATAAATTTCCCCCTGCAGATTGACACAGGGAGCGATGTTATCTTGACCCCAAGGAATTTCTGGGAAAAATGTGTAAAACCAAATTAAGAAAAAATAATCCTTATTTAAAACAATTTGATGGAAATGTCATAAAAACTTTAGGTTCATTTGAACGAACTTTCGGGACAAAAAAAAAACAAAACATTTTGAGATGATTCACCTCACTGTTTTAGAATGCACAAAAAAATCAGAGTAGACGTTTTAAAAGTGGATACAGCGAAATTAATAAACTGTATAAAGTCAGAAGAACGAGACATAAGTCTATTTAAAGTATATAAAACAGAATAATCACCCGATCAAATTTGAATCTCAAAAATACATATTTAAATGTGACCCATGGTTGTTGCAAAACTAAAGAAAATGATAAAACAAGGCATACTGGAAGAATTTACCCAAGGTGGTAGCAGTCGGGCTTCACCAAATGTTGCGATACGAATGCCCACTGGTGATTTGAGGATGTGTGGGGATTACAAAGTAGGTGTGAATCATCAGATATACTTTGATTTATTCCCCTTACTAACACAGAAAGGGCAAGTCATGAATTAGCAGAAATGAAGTACTTTGCCAAGATTGACCTGAAATTGGCATATAACTAAAGAGAAATTGACAGAAAAATTAAAGAAGTATATATAGTAAATACCCCGGTAGGTTTACTAAGACGGACTCATCTTCTATTTGGAGTTAAGACTTCAAGTCATATTTTTCAAAAGGCAAATGAAAAAGTTAGAGGGGTTAAAAATGTAGTCATATATTAAGACGATATATATATAGGTGCTTACAGTTAAAGGGAATAAAAAAACTGGACTATTTTTAAACAAATTAAAAAATGCTGGTGTGACAATAAATAGCGATAAATGTGAGTTAACCTGCGACAAAATATCGTACTTGAGATATCAAATATTTGAAGAAGGAATTTCACCAAACGATAAACTGATAAATAAAATATCGGAAATAACTACACCAAAAAATAAAAAAAGAATTAGAATCCTTTTTGAGATTGACCAATTTGTATAGCAAGTATCTTCCTAGATATGGTGACCTAATGGAACCATTTACTTTATTACGGAAAAAAGAATACAGAATTTAAATGGACTCAAATGTAAAATATAGCTTTTGAAAGCTTAAAAAGGTATTAATAAGTAAACCGATTGCAAAAATCTTTGATCCATAAAGAGAAGTGACATTGACTACAGGTGCAAGTGAACATGCTGTAACCGCAATTCTGTTTCAAGAAGGTCATCCAATAATGTACCTTTTGAGAAAATTAACGTCAGCTGAGGCTAACTACTCAAATATTGAGAAAGAAGCGTTGGCAACAGTATGGAGCACAGATTTATTTTATTTTATTTTTTTATTTTTTGTAAAGACATTAAAAAATTTATGTTAAAGTCATACCGCAGACCCTTAGAGTTTATATTTAGTTCCAGGATTGTATTACCGAAAATTACATCTTCTAGAATTGTAAGATAGGCTATAAGACTCATGGTTTTATATTACGACATCATATGCGTAAATAAGAACACTATTCCACACGTGTATGCGCTATCCAGACTAAATTTCGACAGTAAAAATCAGAAACGTCTGAAACTTCAGAAGATAAAATACTGCACTGGCTTGAAACGGACGTGTTACTCCCAAATTGTCTCAGAATGGAAGCTATCCAAAACCTAGTGTTAAGTAGAATTTCAGACAGAATAAAAAGAAACACATGGAACAATTGTGCATTGGCAGAAAGACCCTAGAAAGAATAAAGTCATAAATTAACTGTAGAGAAATATGCAATGTAGATATTATAATTCTCCCACAAAGTTTGAGAAAAGAAGTACTAAAAAGTGAACACGGTGAAGCACTTGGTGGTATAACAGCAACACAAATGAGATTAAAATTACAACCGTGGTGGCCAGGATATTCTCAAGATGTAAAAAGGTGCACAAAATGTGCTGAAATAAAAAAAAAACTTTTAGGAAAACAAAATTCCCTCTTGGCCTAAAGAAAAAAAACTATGGGCTCGGGTACACATGGATCATGCCCATATTAAAGGCATGGGGCTATATTTAATTTTCGTGTATTCATTTTCAGCATGGCCCAATGTAATTAAGTTTGCCGACAAAAAAGCCACAACAGTAAAACAAATACTAAGAACAATATTTTCAAGGAATGGGGTGCCTAAAACTTTGGTTTGAATCCAGTAATGAAACTGAAAAATCTATGGATGATAATGACCCGAAATCTGACGAGGAAAATGAACTCAGACCTTGGTCCGCTATATGAAGAAATCAAGATACACGCCAGGAAAGACAGTTTAGATTTCCCAAGAATAATTAGAAGAAATCAAAGATCAACGAACGGCATAAGGCCATTTGGGTTCAGGGAGACATAGTATTGTATGTAAATGAGATAAAAAAAGATGTGACTTTTTTGGTGTACATTAGCGATTACGAGTATTTCAAAGAAGCTTCAAGGAAAACTAAATCAAATTCATGACAAAAGGCTTGATGCTTTAATGGAATCATTTCTATTAACAAAATATTTATTGTCAACAATAACAAAATACCTCCCTCTATTCACGCAGACATACACGCGTAAAGACATAGTACTTTAAATATTGAAAGACACGGTTTAAAACTAGCGAACTGACGCTGTGTTCCACCGGATATAAAGTGAAGGGTAAAAAAGCAGAACGTCACAGCGAGTTACCATCTTTTGACCTGACAACGTCTAGTCCAGAGATTAATCTACTTTATTACACTTATATTCTTTCACACTCTCTCATCTCCCCGCGTCCCAATGGCTTTATTGCCTTGCTTGGTGGGAAATGATTAAAAAGAAAGCAGATAAAAGAAAATATCATGAATATTCTAACAAGAAGGAACATTTTAGGACAGACCGAAAAGAAAAAAGGTAATGTTAAAGGAGGAAAGATAAAGGAAAAAAAAACAATGTTAAAAAAGAAAGAGAGAAAACTTGAAAGAAAAAATAGTAGAAGAGTTTAAAAGAAAAAAAAACGATAAGATAAATAAGAGAGAGAGAGTTCAAAAAAGAATAGAGAAAAGGATATCATTAAGAGAAGAAATTTATGAAAATATGATTAATAAGAGAAATTATATGAAAAACACAAGAAACATGAAAATATCAAAAAAGGCGGAAAGAATGATCAGGTAAAGGGTAACAAAACAAAACAACAAAGTGGAAAATGGATAAAAATGAGAAAAAAATATTTCATATAAAGGGATAATGAATGTTATGGTCCAGGTTAGGACCAAGGAAGAACAACACGAACGCAAGAGTAGAAATAACGGAAGTATATTACACGAAATAATAATACAAGATGTGGAAGGTGTTAGTATGACTGTCAGTCTGGTTTGGAGTGAACTACTATCGGCTCGACTCGATTGGTATCTAGCCACCCACCCCACGAGGGTTGCATATGGCACAAGGGCGAGTTTAACGTGGGTTTCCCGAGGCCGTAGGTCCGGACAGAAAATGCCCGGAGAACCCGTATAAACGGTATCGGGTTGGTCAACCTCCCCGAACGAGAATCTGCCCTTCGGCGGAGCCTAGTCCGAGTTCCTCTCTGCTCAGAGGCAGAGAGTTCGACCGTCAAGCCTAGCTTCTCGGCTTGATTCAGTATCTAGCCAACCTCTCCGAACGAGACTCAGCCCTTCAGCGGAGCCTCGTCCGGTTCCTCTCTGTTCAGAGGCAGAGAGTTCGACCGTCAAGCCGAGCTTCTCGGCTTGAATCGGTATCTAGCCACCCTCCCACGAGGGTTGCATATGGCTCAAGGCCGAGTTTAACGTGTGTTTCCCGAGCCCGTAGGCTCGGCCAAAAAATGCCTGTAGAACCCGTATAAACGGGATCGGGTTGGTCAACCTCCCCGAACGAGAATCTGCCCTTCGGCGGAGCCTTGTCCGGGTTCCTCTCTGCTCAGTGGCAGAGAGTTCGACCGTGAAGCCGAGAAGCTCGGCTTGAATCGACCCTCTCTCTTCAGAGGCGTACTATACATAGTGTTAGGAAGAGTTCATTCTGTATTTATAGGTAAGGAGCCATGACAAGGAAGAAAATAGTGAAAGTGACAGAACGATACATAGGAAAGTATAAGATGAAGAAACTAGGTGAAAAGAATATAAATTTAAAAAAAAGAATTTCGAAATAAAGGGAAGAAAAGCGAGCAAAAATCGAAGAAACTTAAACTGACCAGTTTAAGGGCAAAAAAGGAGAGAAAATTCAAAAGATAAAAAAGATGCTCACATGGAAGAAGAATTACTAAGGAAAATAGGAAAAAAGAACGAAAAATATAAAATGATAATGTAAAGAGAAACATAGAATAAAAACCAAGCATAAAAAATGGTAAAATAGTTAAACACGCGTAAAAGAATCAGAGGGAAAATAGAAAAAATCCAAAATGGCGGCACGATATATTAAGTAAACAGAAAAAGAAAGAAAATCAAGGTTAAATAAAAAGCAAACATATCGCCAAAAATAATAGTGAAAAATTTGAAAAAAAAAGTCGAAAAATGTGAGAAAAGCACAAGAAAACCTGTGAGTCAACAAAATTAGAAACGGAAAATATCTTGAGAAATAAAATACTAGAGAAAAGGCCGAAAGATAGTGTAGAAAAGATTTAAATTTATCTGAAAGTATAAAATATATTGTGATAGACGAATTAGTAAAGATGATAAATACAGCAAAATTCATTCAAAATACAGAAATGTTCATTTAGAAATGAAAAGATTGGCAAAAAAACAAAGGATTACTTAAGCGGCGGGAGATATGAAGAAAGATTAATAATACTCAAAATTTATTTAGTGATTTAAATGAGTTGCAGGAAGATGGAAGAATAATTAAGAGAAACAAGAAGTCGAAGAAGCAAGAGGAGTAGGTGAACAAAATAGAAAGAGGAAAAGGGAGAAGGAAAAGAGATAGTAGAGGTTTAGGAGGAGAAATAATTAGGAGGAAGAGAAGGTAAGTAATTAAGTAAGAAGAAGAAGAAAAAGAAGGAGAAATCAAGCAGAGTATAAAACACACACACTTTTACACACAAACGCAGACTCATATGGATACATACTGATTAACAGAAAATGAGAAAAAAATTGCATTTTTAAAATTCCGAACGAGTAAAGAAAGAATAATGCAGGATATTTTATTAAAAGGGGATATAAATTGAAGTTGAGATGGAAGAAACGAATAAAATATTTCGGAAATGCAAAGAAAGGAATTAGAAAAAAAGAAGCGTGGTCGGTGATTAATTCCAAAATTCACAGAAAGGTGTCGAAAGCTTAAAAAGATAAAGGCAGAGAAATCATAGAACAAAAATAAGTAGAAACTCCTGCATCGGCATTGCAAGAAAAGAAGCGAACTGGAGTGAATAGCCAAGAAAAAGCCGAAGACAGCAAGGATCCCTTGAAGATTTTGTCTCTCCCATTAGTTGTCTTTTTTTATTAATCTGTTTGGTCCATTCTTTTAGCACTTTTCTCTCCCCTTTTTTTTTTACCGGTGTACATTAACGATTACGAGTATTTCAGAGAAGCTTCAAGGAAAACTACAACAAATCCATGACAAAAGGCTTGATGCAAAGTTCGTGTCTTAATGGCATCATTTCTATTAACAAAATAGTTATTGTCAACAATAACAAAATATCTCCCCCCACTCACACAGTCATACACGCGTAAAGACATAGCATTCTGAATAATAAAAGACACGGTTTAAAACTAGCGAACTGACGCTGGGTTCTACCGGAAATAAAGTGAAGGGTAAAAAAGGTTAGTTAAACACTAGTTGCTTTTTTGTGTTTCCATACAGGACAAAAGCAAATCATCGTTGCCGCCGGACATGATATCAAACAAAGTACACCAAGAGAGGCAGTTAAAAGAAAAATTCCCATAAGACAGCGCTGCTTTGCAAAATAGAAAGCTCGCATTTTGTATTAGAGCTCAGTGCAAAAATAATAATCAGATTAGCTGTGTTGTGCTGTGTTAGCAGGGAACCCGAGCAAGATGCCAATGGCCCTCGTTTTATCGGCACAGCAGCTAAAATTCGCTATAAATTGGCGAAACTGCTAAGTTTTAACACAAACAATAGGGCACCCCCTCCCATTTCAACACTTGAAGAATTTCTCCCGTGTTAGATGTCTTGGCTCCGGAAGTCGAAGAGATGATGGGGTTATTTGTAGTTATTTATTTCGGCACGTTTTTATTTTATTTCCAGTATCGTTTTTTTCTTTTTTCAAGTTATTTTCTTTGAAGTGTCGCGTTAGCAATGAAGCAAGTTTTCGCTTTCTCTTGTCAAAATAGCATTCGGCATTAAGAGATACAATACAAATACAAAAAGATCTTTTCAGCTCTACAGCTGTTTTTACGTCTAGCATTATTGCAGTAATTATCGTGAAAACTTCGACTGCATTATTATTATCGTCTTCCAACTAACACCTTAATTATACGAAGTGGTTCAGGTAAGTTTTCGAATTGACTAATAACGAATTAATAATATCTTGATATTCCTCATATTTTAAGAATTAAGTTTTGGTTGTTATAACACACGATTTCGGCACCTCCTCTTAATTATGATTGTCAGTCTAGTTCTCATCATCGATCTTGTCATATTATTGACTATAAATGCTGTCATAATTTGCAATATATTTATTATCATATTTTTATATCTTCATCATAGGAAGAGTTATCACCAATCTCATTATAATTATCGTTGTCATAATCCATATTGACATCATATTTATTTCATGATAATATTAGGTTGGTGCAAAAATAATGACGTAATAATGTCATTTTTTGACGTTAAAAAATACGTCAAGAAACGACATTATGACGTCACTATTTTTGCACCAACCTAATAGTTGTCGTATTTCACATTCTGATTACTCTTAGCATATAACATATCATAATCTACATTATCATCATGCTTATTTCATTATCATAGATTTCATAAACACATTATTCTACTTTTACCCCCATTATCGAAATTGTTATGACCCACACGAACATTATTCTCATTTTCATTATCATAACTGTTATACTTCACATTATCATCATTAGTATACATATAGTTTTTATAGCATAAATAATTATCTTTATCATAATTGCCATAATTCATCCTATCGCCAATCTTACCCACATAAACATAATTGTCATAGTCCTCGTTCTCGTCATTTTATCATCATTATTGGATTTTTCCTAATCTACATTGTCGTCGTGCATATCCTCATTATCATTGCTTTCCAAATCGATAATATTGTCCTCGTTGATGCAGTATAATAATTCCCATTATTATTATAAATGTTACAACCAATGTAAATATTGTTTCGAGTTAATATCAACATCAACATTTTCATAGTATCCGTTTTCAATATCAATACTATTGTTGGCAAAAGTATAATTATGACGGTTGCCATTATTTTTATGAACATTATCGATGTTGTCATATTCTGTGATATCCTCATCCATTATACCATTATCCTTAACTCATAGTTATAATCTACGATGCTAAAAGCTATAGCGTTATAGTCATAATCATCATTATCCTTGGTGCAAGGATGCACGTATATCGGCGTGGAAACTGAAATCGGTGAGCCAAGTTCAAACAACCTTTTAGACTATTGCGTTCACTTTCGCATAAATGTCATTGGGAAAGGCATGATACTCCCTTCCCTCTCTTTCCGGTTCCGCCCAGCTATAGATTAATTATAATTGCAGACTGGGTTACAACCAGTCTAAGGGAATTAATACTATGCATGTCAAGCCGTGAAGAAGGCAATGGGTATCCTCTGGAATATTGTTCTCTGCTTGCATAGCTATTTGCAGATAATAAAGAAAACTATTCTGTGGTTAGACATGTTCGCTTACATCCTGAAAGGGGCATGGCATTAAAAGTTATTAAAATCCTACGCAATATTATAATCATTTTGTTTTCATAATAATTATCATAAAAATAAAAGTAAAAAAAAATTATTATCTTTATTTTCATCAGTATTATGATTTAGTTCACAATGATCTAATTACAATTAACATAAAACTTAAATCATATTATTTACCATCGGTGTCATAAAACTGAAATCATGTTATTTACAATTACTGTCCTTTAATCAAGAAGATTCTTATTGACAGAGATTGCATTTACATTCATAAAATGGCGATGGCATGAGTAATATTAGCCATTTCTTGATATGGAACATTATATGGCATTTATATTCTGAGCAGCAAGTACTAGTTTTCGTTGAAATTTATACCTTTCTATTAATTTTTTCGGGAAAATAGGCTTCTCAAGTTCACTTATTATTAAAGAGCTTTCCAGTACGGATTGAACTTCCATTCTAACCTTTTGTTTAAACTAGTGATGAACGTCATCATCCTTATTGTGATAATTTTTCTATTCAAGTTACATGTGCTATCCCTTTTAGTTGCTATTACTTTCGAAAATCCTCAGTTGATGTGATTTTTGTTATTTCGTAGAGTTCTTCTTTTGTGATTCTGTAGCGCCAATCCAGGTTTCATTCGATCGATGCCATTTTAATCATTGATCTGAGAAAGCGGTTGTATACAATAGACGTTTTAGTCAATTCTAATGGGTTTTTCACCATGCATAATATCCCATGATATCCCATATGGCTGCTATACTATCTAACGTGGTTATTTAAGACAATGACTCGTGTTCTTTAAACCCCTTTAACCAAAGTCTTTAGCATTATGTTGATAATTTATATTGTTATTCTCATGGTTAACCAACGTTAATTGTCATTAATTTTAATGACCTAACGCAATCGCCGTCCTTAAAAAATAGTGATATAATACGTGTTTTATCATTATTAAAATTCTAATCTTAATGTTCATTCTCATCGAAATCATCGTTGTCACTGTCAAAATTATTGAAACTGATAGCAAAAGTACCAGCTGACCAATTTTTCTTGATCAGAATTTACATCTTTAAGTGGATTGGAATTTTTTTTCAAAAAAGCCGGATTTATATTTTCCTCTACGAGATTGTTTGTTTAAATTCTCCAAATAAGATTCCGATAAGTGTTTTGCCAAACGAAATTATCAGCTGCAATTTTGGAAAGAATATTGTCATTTACTTGTACGTAAGCAACTGGATTGCTTCTTGTGTCTGTCCCAAAATTTTATTTTAGCTGGATTCAGTACTTTCTGCATTTTTCTGTTAGGTGACGTCAAGTTCTGTGACATAAGACAAGACAACGCAATATTTTATACGAAAGTGGATTACGCTTGTGTCATTCGCGAAAGAAGTTCATGCTTAATATCATTTATTGCTTTAGAGTAGACATTTATTTTAGTTTATTTACTAACGTAAGTGATATGGCAACACCAATACGTAAAGTATTAGTAGAAGATTTCAATACTGTTTTGAAAAATAAAATAAAGCTATCTATCCAGTTTTCATTCTATCAGTTTTTCTGTCCATCGCTTTCTCCTAATATCTATCTGTTTCTATTTACATTTCTCTCTCTCTCTCTCACACACACTCTCTCTCTTTCTCTCTCTCTCTCACACACACTCTCTCTCTCTCTTTCTCTCTCTCTCTCTCTCTATATATATATATATATTCGGATGTCTAGTCGCACTGAAGAACGGTGATATTGCGAAACAGTACTGTCTACAAATGACAAATTATCTCTTGAAAATATATTTCAATTGAGCAATGTTGAATGACAAGCTAATTCTAAAAACAACAGCCACCTGCGTTAATGCGAAGCTCTTCAATAAAATGAATGGAGCACTTCGGTTGTTTGGCGCTTGTTTACATTTGTAAAAACATAACACTGGATTTGGCTGACTCAATCGGTCGAGTGACGATAGCTCAGTGGTAGAAACTCTATCTGACGCCAAATCAGTTGGGTTTCAATCGGGGCTTGGATGTCTACTAGTCGCATTGAAGAGCTGCGATATAGCGAAACATTAGTGTCTGCGAATATATATATTAGGTTGGTGCAAAAATAATGACGTAATAATGTCGTATTTTGACATTAAAAAATACGTCAAAAAACGACATTATTACGTCATTATTTTTGCACCAACCTAATATCTATCTATCTATCTATCTATCTATATATATATACATATATATATATATATTATATGATAATATAAATATATATTTGTATATATATATATATATATATATATATATATATATATATTATCATAAAATGACATACACCCAACCGACCGCAACTTTTAGTTTCTTACATACTAATGCGCAGTCATCAGGTAGTCACTAACACACACACACACACACACACACACACACACACACATATATATATATATATATATATATATATATATATATATATATCAAGGTATGCTGTATTTATGGGTTAAAGTGCTCAATATCAGGGCTCGAGTGTATGTAAATCTAAAGCCATGTCGTTTGTGTTCAATCATGAAACAGACTGCTGTCGCTCGGTGTTGACTTCAGTGTCAACTTTTAGATATTATTTCTTATTCAACAAAACGCCCTACCGACAAAAATCGGGAACAGCCATGAGGACAAAGGTTGCACCAACA
Source organism: Acanthosepion lycidas (assembly GCA_963932145.1). NCBI lineage: Eukaryota > Metazoa > Mollusca > Cephalopoda > Sepiida > Sepiidae > Acanthosepion > Acanthosepion lycidas. The sequence goes on from OZ010574.1 coordinate 112,313,320, forward strand.
CAACTAACCTAGTCATAGGTTACCACAAAGTAAAAATCTATGAAAGGACCTCAGAAATCGATGATAATGACTTCACCTACAACATAAAAGAAAGCTAGAAATGATATCTAAATGACTGTTTCGTTTTGTGGAATGGAAATCTTGATAAACTGAGACTATTTCAATCATTCATTAATAATATTAATCCTATCATCTATTTAATCCTACTATCGGCTGCAGCAACAAAGACTTCCATTGTTATACATATCGTTTACAAAAATAAACACAAAACTAGAAACCGATATATATTTTAAACGTACTGACACTCAACAGTATCTACTTTTTAGATTTTATAATCCGAAACAAACTCGCACCAACATTCCACTCAACCTAGTCAAGCGAATTTGTACAATTGTCTCAAACCCAGTAAGAGAACTCAAACTAGAAGAAATGGAAAAATATTTAAGAGAAAATACCCACAGAATTTAATCAACAATAGAATTAAAAAAAGCAAAACAAATTAATATTCACATACTCCGAGAAACAAAAGGAAAAAAAAACTTCATACTTTAGATGCCAACTTTTAACCCAAAGAACACAGAAATCTACAAACACATGCAACAAAATCTGTCAATCTTTCTAAAAAACAAAAATTACAAATCATTAAAAGTCACAGAAAAAATCCCAGGAAAAAAAAAGATAGTGACTATTGAAAAAGTGCAGACCACAATTAAAGTGCCCCAGATGAAATGTTGCAACCGACTCCACTACGTACCCTTATAATTATGAGGGTACGTAGTGGAGTCGGTTGCAATTAGTTCCTCTTCTTACAACCATAGAACAACCTCATTCAGTAACACTCCATCTTTAGTTGATATTTGTATTGGGTGAATATTATATATATATATATATATATATATATATATATATATATATATATATATATATATATAATGAAATGGACAAAGTCCGACAAATATTTTAAGACATTTTTTATGTTTATACGTTCTTTTTATAGATACAAATATTTAAGTAAATGCTCTGTTTATAAAAAAACTGTATTAACGACCTGAATATCCGAGAAATTTTCATAGAAAATATTCGTCCTCCGACAGGAATCGAAGCTGTGTCCTATACGGAACCGTCATATAGCATAACGTGCTTTTACCGATTGAACCACAGAGGAGCATTTCATTAGCAAGGTCGATTTTACTGTTTTTAAAATGCAATTGTCCATGATTTTCTCTCGTACATTCATATCTGCTCGATGCGTATCCAAATGTAAACAAATGACGTCACACCTTATGAAATGGGCAAAGTTCGACAATTATTTTAAGACATTTTTTATGCATATACGTTTCTATATATATCCACCCAGTGTTATCTATTTCTCTCTCACTCTCACACCCTCTCTCTCTCTCTCACTCTTTCTGTCCCTCTGTCTCTCTTTCATATATATATATATATATATATATATATATATATATATATATATATATATATATATATATATATATATATATATTGTGAATTAGGCTTTGCATCAATTTCCGTTATATGCTACAAAACCTCTGAATCTATTGAGCAGTCTGGTCATCTATAAATTCACTGAGTTTACCTTGTCTTGGCGGACATTTCACGCATCCCTCAAAATCACTCTTCCAGGAAATAAATAATCTACATTTCTGTACTTTCCATCCTAGGAAAACGTCACACACACACATATTGTTATATAGGAATAAAGTGTCGTTGACGACACTAGAGTTTGAACATAGATCACCAGTGAGCAAACACAGGCGATCCCAGTAATGAAATAAGTAGATTACGTGACCATAGAGGAGACGCATAAGTAGTAAGTCTTATGACGTCTAAATGATTGTCATTTCTAGTCTATTCTTTATTACTATACGGATCGCTATTTCTACTCTATCCTCTATTACCATTCGGATTACTATTTCTGTTCTATCGCCTACTACTATACGGACCGCTCTTCTCTACTCTATTCACTATACTATTTCTCTATACGAATCACTATACGGATTGCTATTCGACCGAGTATTATCGAGCAAGTACTATTACTGCGTGTGATATTTGAAGGCGTCTGATACCAGTATTGTTGAACGGCGTTACTATGGTCGTATCTGCGATTACAAAGTCTCTACTACAACGAACATTACGAAAGTGACAACGTGTATTCGTTGGCATTACAAAAGTGGAAACGAGTCTTCGTTGACATCACAATATATATATATATATATATATATATATATATATATATATATATATATATATATTCAGATAACCGTTTGCTTATATGTATACAATGCATGTATATACATCTGTGTGTCTACGTGTTCAGATGTATGCGTATTATTATGGATTCTTTAACGGTATTCATGCCTATAAATACATTTACTCAATCACGCGTTCGTATGCACCTGTCTATTCGAAAGAACTTGGCAATTCTTCACACACAGCAACTCTCTATAGACATATTTTCATGCTAACATATGCATATCTTGTCGCTGTTGATGCAAGTTTTTAAGAAAGCTGCGAGCAATTGTTAATTCGTTAGTCAAGGATTAAACAGTGAAATGTTAAAATCTAAGTATTTCGTTTTTTTATTTTTTATTTGGGCTATTCTACTTTCCTTGGGTTATTATATTGAATTTTTCTATATTCTTAAATAACTTGTGCATCAGACAATTTTAAAGGATAAAGAATGATGCCAGTTCGTATAATTCACACAACAATTATAACAATGTCGTGTGTGCAGCGTGGTGTTTATCGATGCAGAAATTACTATCCAATTCCAGCTGAGAGCATTGAGTTCAAATAACCTTGGAAAAGGTTTTGAATCCATTTCTTTTCACCTGCTTCCAGCTATGGGGTAAATAGTAATGCAGACTGAGCTTTTAAGCTCAATCATTCCAATATAAAGATTGATGTGTAGTTTGTACGGCTTATCCCTCCCCCTCAGTTTGTTATTTAAAGCCGAAACATATTTCTGATTGTAAGATGTTAATTTTAAATCGGAATTTCACTCTATTAATCCTCCGAGAAACTCCTTTGTGCTTCCCAACGACATGGCTGATACTAACATCCATGAGAGTGACTCGTTGCGCCTTCTAGGGCTAACATTCTCGGCTGAGTAGTCTTTTCATTGTTTCTAAGATTTGTTTTTTCTGTTTAACACTTTGATTAAATTTTGGAAGACGCCTTTCGCTATGCCAATGAGTCTTCGAATTTTTGTGGCGGACTTTCAGTCCCCTATTAAAACATTTCCCAGATAGTTAATTTTGTATACTCGTTTGATTTTGGTATCTCCAATTCGTTATTTGCATGTTGGGTTGTTCCGTTTGCTAACAACCATGCATTCTTTCTTCTTGATGTTTAGCCGTTCCTTCTCGCTTTCCTCCAGGAAGAGTTCTTGTAGTCTCTGTTCTGTGTCCATCAAACTACAAAATATAACTGAAAGAGAATGAGTTAACTGGCTAGAACTTTTCATCAAATTGGGGAAAATAAATAAATAAATAACCGTTGGCGACAGTTGTAATAATGGTTATTCGAGTGTTTGGAAAAGCCTTGAAAATTGCTGTGTTCGGGAAATAAAACATCACTATATCTCTACACACAACCGATGCATACATTTGAAATAAAATATCCTTGATAATGAGTAAAAGTGTAGCCGAAAGTGTGCGGAATTAGAGGAGATTTGGACAATTTCTATGTGCCCAGAAAAGAAACACTCGTTCAAATACAAGGAAAATTAAATAAAATAAATTAAAAATAGCAGTACCTTGTCGCTCGTCGTCTTTAATGAAACACACACACACTCATATATATATATATATATATATATATATATATATATATATATATATATATATATATATATATATATATATATATATACTCGACTTTCCCGTCGATTTCGACGTATGAGGGTCAAGTAGATCAGTTCCTAGGAAACAGACAGTCCGACAATGAGATTTGATTATAGTGGTGACGATCCACACTTTTAGAATTGCCAAATACAGAGACCTGGTGCACCACGTGCCACAAGGTCTCCAAACGACCCTCCGCAGGTTTGGAATTCAAAGTTGTCCTTCTCCTAGAGCAGTTGGCATCCAAGGTTATAGAACCCAGTCTGTCCTGCTATTCACACCTTTCCGAAGAGTATTAGCACGTAAGTGAATGTAATGGATTCGAACCATTACTCCAGCATGCCTTTCTCTTTCTTTCTCTCTCAATATATATTGTTTGGGTTGAGGAATCGGAGAGCCGAGTTCGAATTCCAGTTCACCTGCTCCCAGCTATACTGGACCTTTTCAGTAAATATTTTCATAGTAATTGTAAACTTTATGAATTTAAGTTTACTACTAGATTGGTAGCAAAATCTTATCATTTTACAGGTGAAATTGCTAGATGGAACCATAAGTTCTATGCTTTCTTCTCTCCTATTTCCCTATTGCGTAAGTCTCTCTCGGCTTGTTGCTATCCAATCAATATAAACCGTTATCTTCTGTTTTCTTAATTAATGTTCTTTTATTGTTCTCTCTGCTTAACGATGCTTTCTTTTCTCATATTTTATCACACTCAGTAACCTATTAGTAGCTTAATTACGTTGCTTGGGTTGAAATAATTAAAAAAACTGAGCTATAAAGTCAGAAATTGTCATTTAAGGAACAACTGGACATTATAAAATGTAATAACTTGTATGGTTTAATAAAAAGCAGTGACGAAATACTTTTAAAGACTCGACCAGTTTACACAAGCCTTTTGCAAAAACGTGAAAAGGACGTGGAATCTTTCGAACGTCAAAATAATGATATATTTTGAAAAAATACAGCTATGTATGGATTTGTTAGTTGTTTTAGTTTAGCGCTATATTAACCTCTATGGGCGATTTAATGGTGATATCTAAATATTTGGTACGCAACTTACAATTTTAAACTACAAATATTTTCTTTATACTTATATACTTTCAGGACAAACGTATATATATATATATATATATATATATATATATATATATATATATATATATATATATGTGTGTGTGTGTGTGTGTGTGTGTGTGTGTATAGTTTGTAGATAAAATGTATCGTTGGTAAATTATTTAAAAATGTATTACTAGCAATTTTACTATAAAAATGTATTTTTATATTTTTTTTATGTTTTGCATTGATTGTCATTTTTTTATAAAAATGTATTGCTGGTAATTTCACTACAAAAATGTAAATTCTTTTTTTTAGAAAAATATATTGCTTGTATTTTTACTATAAAAAGACGTTTTCATTTTTATTTGTGGGTTCATTATTTATCAATAGTTGGGACCCTAATCGGTCAGGGTTGTTGTGAACAACTGAAAATAAGTGGCGGTTTCACGCTCCTCAAAACCTTCAATCAGAGGCCATGTAGATGGGTGTAGTTTATCGTTTGCATTCATGATTAAATAATGTATGAATCTGGTTGTAAATAGATATCTACATAAAAAAATCGTTGAGTTCAAATACCTCTTAAGGAACTGTGTTCCTGATCTAACCGGACTCATAAATAATTACATCGGTTACATAACGACATGCTTATCCAGACGTCTTACGTTGCACTTATCTGATCACAGCTTCATTAGAACCCATTTAAACACACACACAACTTTACCAGACTCCATTAGACACATACTAGTAGAAAACACAAACATATTAACTGCATCCACCTGCAAAAAAGACTAAAAATAATAGAAGCTTTAATAATAAAAAAGAAAAAGCCAACTCTTAACAATATTAACTACGAACAAGGCCACAATGTGCTAACCGTATTCGGAAATTAAAAACATCCCTACCACGCACTAAGACATACACAGAACGCACACACTCAATTAAGCTGAAAAATCGAATCATCCTTGATAATGGCTAAAGGTATAGCCGAAAGCGCTCGGAAATATAAAATATTTGGACAGTTCTTACACACCCTTTCTCCAGAAAAGAAAGCTCTTGTCAGAACACAAGAAAAATTAAATAAAAAGCTTAACCGTAGTACCTTGTCTGTCGTTTTTAATGAAACATGCATAAAGGAAGGATTGCTGCCTAAATATACAACTATAAAAAATATTATGTATGTATGCAATCATTCTGTTGTTTAGACAGGTGGATATTAATTTAACTATAAAAAAGGGAATATTGAATTAAACACATGTATGCCTAAAATACCATTTGCAGTAAAAGAAATAGCTTTTTATCCATTAATACTTATTTTGTTTTGTATCATTTTATATTCAAAAGGTTCTTTTCATTGTACAGATTATCAGACGTGGATTTCCTTAAGGTTAGTTACATAGAAGTCATTGAATATGTTTACAATGCCCCCTCCTTGTCAAATATACATTAGTACTTTCCACCTTTAACCTTTTCTTCTTTCTTTTACTTTAATCTTCTTTTTTTAATTTCAGTTTCAGTTTCTTTCGTTAACTCAAAGCAAATATATATTTTTTTTCTTTTTTTGTTTTTGTGTGTTGTTCTCTGGTTTTGTTTTGTTTCCACTAATTTTACCCTCGAACTAGGTTTGACATGACTCGGTTATGGTCGTATGAGAAAAATCTATATCAAATTTACTGCAAGACATGTTCAGGAAAACTATCCGAACAAACCCTGTAGAAAGACATGCCCCAGTGAT
>OZ010574.1:112322473-112384973 GCA_963932145.1 Acanthosepion lycidas
ACAGAAACACACGAAAATAGAAACAGATCCAAGAATATACATTGCGGCGATGGGAAAGTGACTGAAACCACGATGTCAGGTTAGCCATTTTTGCAGAATTGACTTTGGATTTTATCAAAGATCTCTAAATCTCTAGCAGATGCACCAGACAATATGTGGCAGCAATATTTTAAGTATGGCCGAATGGTAAACTTCTAAATATGTAAGATCGATTCAAGCGAGCTAATAATAAAACAGAATAGTTGTAACCATATACTGTAATGAATGTTATGTAATAGACAGAAGGTTCATACTGATAATAAATATTTGAAACTTCAGTCTCTATCGGCGGGTAATCAACAGCTGACTATCGTGAAACCAAGTTGTTCTCACTTGACTCTCGTCATGTACAGAGTATATAAAACTTAGAAAACATTAGGTTAAAGCGCTGAGAAAAAAAATATGGGATTTGCGAGGATAAGTTTACTCGTCATTACTTGGAACAGTCGTGTAGAGTCATATAAAAAGGTTCGAAGAATTGGAAATCGGATTAAGTGTCGTGACAAAAATAGAGTTAGAATACTGAAGTAAGTTCTGGGATAGAGGAAAAAATTTGTTGTTACATGACCGTGACGGTTTTAAGGGAAAACGAGAGAACAAAATTAGAAAAAATAGTAAACGGTGCCTCTGCAGAAAAAGAACAGAAGCAGTAAAGGGCATAATTATAATATAGTAAGCTGTTCCCAAATATATAAAGAAGGAACAACAAGGTAGGAACAGTCACATACTGGGAACTATGCAAATGACTTTGGTATAACTATAGAGAAAAGTGAAATTATTTCAAGCCAAATTCTTTGAGATTTCGACACCGAGACTGAGACGCCATCAAACCAAGAAGACTGAACCTGGTAATAGGAATAAGAAAAATAAAAGGAAGCCAATAAATTCTTATTATATCACGACCTTTTTTCAGATCTTATGTTTAAATGGGGTGAAGGATGAACTAATAACCAAAAATTGGTTCGAAAAAAAAACTAAATCATTGGATGAGATGGAAAAGAACTGGGGAGGATATAAATAACTAGTTAAGCTAAGAGAAAATGATTTTGGAAATGTAGTTGGGTACTCTAAAACATACCGAATCGTCTGTACCTTTGATCACTTCCCTGCAAAATAGGATACAATAACAAAACGTCAGCAATTCTAAATCAATACAGAAATAATAATAATGCAACAAACAGCAGAACGACCCAGGGCACAAACGCACATATGCAATTGTAGTTTAGAAAAACTATTAAAACTTAGAAGTGAGGTTCTATTGAGCGAGTTACACATAACCCCATCGATGGCATTGGGCATTTTCTCTAAATTAGACTCCTATAAATCTAGTGGTGGAGACAGCCGTTGTCCTGAAGAAATATGCTCCTGAACGGGCTCATGTCCTCTCCAAACTATATAACTACTGTCTCAACGAATCCAGCATTCCAGCCTGTTAGAAATCCTGATCAGTTGTACCTGACTTTAAGAACTCTGGAGACCCTTCTGACCCATCTAACTATTAGGTTGGTGCAAAAATAATAATAATTTAATAATAATTTAAGCACATTACATCCCATGATCTGCTCTCTGACAAGCAATATGGTTTCCGCTTTGCCCGATCTACCCCTGATGTGCTCACGGCCATAACTGAATTTGTTTACCAAGCACTTCACAATAACGAAGAAACACTAGCTATGGCTCTAGATATCTCTAAAGTGTTTGATAGAGTTTGGCATGCCGGCCTTCTTCGTAAACTTCAGGGATAAGGAATTTCAGGACAATTAGTTGACAATACAATCATTCCTGACAAACCGTGAAATGAAGGAAGTCCTATAAGGTTTCTCCTCCAGTTCCCTTCTCACGAAAGCTGATGTTCTCCAAGGCTCTATCCTGGTTCCTACACCGTTCCTGATCATCATTAGATCGTACTGATGTCATCAGTTCCCAAGTAGATATCTATGCAGACGACACCTCTATTGATTCCTGCCTCAATAGAAAATCTGGTATCGCTGCAAAACTAACCTGGCCGTTGGTCTTGAAAAGGACCTTCAATCTGTTTGTTGACTGGGGCAGGAAATAGCTGGTTAACTTTAATACCTCAAAAACAGCATTACTCTTTTACTTACCACAGAGAATCCTCCTTGCCTCCCATTAGAATGTATGATGCTCAACTCCACGAGAGCACCTCTCTATGCCTGCTTGGTTTCACACTGTCCGCTGACCTAAGATTGAACAAATACATTGAATCAATAGCTTTATCTACTGCAAGGAAAGTTGGTTCTATGTGTCGCGTCAGAAAGTTTTTTCTCGCCTGAGTCTATCTTTTTTTTCTTTTTTCTTTTTTTAGCGAGGCGGGAAGCCACTAGAACGCAAGGGGTTACAGAAGATTTGGAGCAAGATCAGGTGTGATAGAGGAAAGGATGAGGAGAAGGATAGGGGATAGATCAAGGCAACTGGAGATGTTGATTGACATTACATTTGAATAGTTGGAGAATATAGTTCTCAGGGAAACTGGAATAGGGAAGGGAGTTCCACAGGCGAGAGATGCGAGACATGAAGCTATTGGAGTAGAAGAGACGGCTACATTTAGGAGTTTCAACAGTGAGAGCGGGATGGCAGCCTCGTAGGACGGTTGAACTCATGAAGTCTGGGAACCAGCGAATGCATCTCCTCGAAGCAATTGCCATGAAAGTATTTGTACAAAAGACAGAGAGAGGCGACGGCGCGTCTGTGAGAAAGTGACTGTAGATGAGATGCCAGAACAGGGCCAATTATTTTGCATAACCGCCTCTGGAGCCTATCAAGAACCCCGAGGCAAATAGAAGGAGCTCCAGACCATATATGGCAGCAATACTCCATGCAAGGGCGAATTGTTGATTTGTAGATCTGGAGGATCGATTCCGGGGAGAAAATTTCCTGGCGCGGCACAGAGAGCAGACTTTCCTTGCGGTGGACGAAGCAATTGACTCAATGTATTTGTTCCATCTCAGTTCAGCAGTCAACGTGAGACCGAGCAGCCGCAGAGAGGTGCTCTCGAGAAGTTGAGCGCAAGACATTCTAATGGAGGGCAGGGAAGGATCTCCGTGGTGATTAATATAGAGCAGTTTTGTTTTTGAAGCGTTAAATTTGACCAGCCAATTCCTGCCCCAGTTCACAACCGATTAGGGGTCCTTTTCGAGACGCACGGCCAGGTTATTTTTGTCAGCGACACTAGATTTGTTTTTGAGGCAGGAGTAAATTGTGGTGTCATCTGCTAGATGCCAACTTGGGAATTTATGGCGTCAGGAAGGTCATTTATGTAGATAGGGAATAGAGTGGGGCCTAGGATGGAGCCTTGAGAAACACCTGCGTTCGTGGGGTAGAAATTGGAGGAGAATCCGTTGTGAAAGACCTTCAATTCACGGTTTGACAGGAATTATTGTATTAGGTCAAACAATCGACCCATAATGCCATAACCCTGGAGCTTGCGAAAAAGGCCGGCATGCCAAACCCTATCAAACGCTTTGGGGATGTATAGAGCCACGGCACGAGCTTCCCCGTTATTTTGACGAGCTTGGTAGACAGTTTCAGTGATGGCCGTAAGCACATCAGCTGTAGATTGGGCAAAGCGGAAGCCATATTGCTTGTCTGAGAGCAGATCATGGGATGTAAGGTGGTTAACCACTTCGGTATTGATTAGGTCTCCGAAGACTTTGCCGAAGAGGGGTAGGAGACTGATAGGACGGTAGTTAGAAGGGTCAGAGGGGTCGCCAGAGTTATTGAAGACAGCAATAATCGAAGAGGACCTCCAGCAATCAGGAAAACAAGCTTCTTTGAGACAGTAGTTATATAGTTTAGAGAAGGTGGGCGCCAAATCAGGCGCGCATTTCTTCAAGACAATGGCTGGTGTCCCATCTCCACCATTAGCCTTGTTGGGGTCTAAATTGGAGATCATACCCAATACGTAAGACGGGGTTATGTGTAACCGACTCAATAGGGTCTCAGTTCTAAGAGGGAAATCGGGTATGGGTACACCGGAAGAGTCGAGCCTTGAGTTGAATGAAAATTTCCGAGCAAAGCATTCAGTCTTGTCGGCAGAGGAGGTCAGGACTTCGAACTGGTTGAACAAAGGGGTTATAGAGGGTTTGCAATTGTTCAATGCGCTCTTTCAGAGACGCCAATAATCTTTGGAGACAAATTTTGCGAGATGCGATTCGCTCCTTCATCCGAGCAGCAAATAGTGACTTAGCATCGTTGAGGACACGCTTACACTCGTTACGGGCAGAGGCAAAGAGACGTCTATTGCAGTCAGACATGTCGCTACGAAATAGGTGAAAGAAGAGGTTCCTATGGGCAATGGTGGCTGAGCAAGCAGCGGAGAACCAGGGGGGAGCGCAACTTGACCCTATATTTCCTTGAGGGGATGAAAGCGTCGATCCCAGCTTTAACCCAGGATGAGACCTCGGAAGCACATTCTTGGACGAGGAGCGTAAAGACTCCATACCAGGGGAAATCGCGGAGGAAATCACGGAACGAGTCCCTGTCAGCTCGTTGATAGTAGGAAGTTCTTTGCCGGGGGTGGAGTCGAAGGAGATGTTAACAGATACTACAGCATGATCAGAGTTACCCGAAGGCAGAGTTGCGCGGCGCTACAAGACGGGGCTGGAGGTAAAACACAGATCGAGAAGAGAGGCTTTACCTTAAATCAACCATTCTCCCTTGCATGGAATACTGCTGCCATATATGGTCTGGAACCCCCGATGTTCGTCTCAAGGTCCTCGACAAAACCCAGAGACGGATATGCAGTGTGAGTGGTCCTGATATGGCATCTCGTCTACAGACACTTTCTCACAGACGTGCCGTTGCTTCCCTCTGTCTTTTCTACAAATTCTTTCGCGGTAACTGCTCCGCTGAGCTATTTCCGCTAGTTCCCAAACTGCATGAATTTAAACGTGCTACTAAGTTGATATCTCAGTCCCACCCTTTCACTGTCCAAACTGTTAAATGTATCCGTCTCTTCTACTCCAATAGCTTCATGTCTCGCACTTCCCTTGTGTGGAACCTCTTTCGTTTCACTTGCTTCCCTGATAGCTATAATCTTCAATTATTCAAATACAATGTCAATCGACATCTTCAGATGCCTTGATCTAATCCCCTGTTCCTCTCTTCACCCTTTCCTCTTTCACGCCTCCTTACTCTTTCTCCCACTCTTTGTAACCCCTTTCGTGTTAGTGGCATTCCTGCCTTGCTTAGTGAAATGTTTAAAAAACAAACTTACAAGAGATCACTAACTCAAAGTAGAACACTGTAATGGGTCACTAATTCCAATAGCCAAAGTGGTCATTCCATTAGAAAAGAGACAAGCAAAAATGTGGATGACAGATGAAGTTCCCGATCCAAGAAAAGTAAGTCAGCAATTAAAAGCAAGGAAAGCCACAGAATATAGATGTTAAGCAAGCAAGTAAAGATATGAGCGATGTATTAGGGACGTTAAAATCAAGTATTAGGTTGGTTAAAATTATGACGTAATAATGTCGTTTTTTGACGGATTTTTAACGTCAAAAAACGACATTGTTAGGTCATTATTTTTGCACCAACTTAATAGATACTGAAATTTACTTCCCTGGATAGTCTCGTAAAATACTAAGGAAAATGTGATGCAGAAATCTAAAAGGAATAAACACTGCGCAAGGACTCTTCTACAAAGTATTACGTAAAAGAAAATATAGTTAGAAACAAAGAAAAGTCTGCTGAACTGCTATATAATATTTAATCGTCAATATGTCAGTGAATATATATGGATATATATGAGAATGAATAATCAAATATATATATATATATATATATATATATATATATATATATATATATATATATATATATATATATATATATATTATTAAATATTATGGAAGTTTGAATTTGTTTTTATGTCGACATTTTAAACTAATTCGTTCCTCCAGCTCTCTTTTGTGGATCAATTTTAATATTTTTATGTTACTAGAATTAATTCGGATTAAAAACCTACAGATTTATTTTAACTTTAACACACACACATTTCCCAACTCCCATCGATAGTGGAAATAATCGATTTTTTCATGCTTCTACGGCACTTTTCATGTAGTTTGCGGCCTTTTTCTAATGGCCAGATTGAGAGCCAACAGCTGACTGACACGAATGTTAACTAGCATGCTAGCATGTAAAAAAATCTGCATGGCACTTTACTTCAATTGGCCCATTCGCTTGCTTAAACTCAACGTTGATTCTGATTCCGCAGAACTGGATTGGGTGTGAAAAAGTATTTGTTGTTAACATTCTTTTTTCATTCGGTTTTTCCAGTTACGAGTCCTTTTTTAAAGCTGATCACTTTGTGTTCATTTTGTTTAGTTCTTTTTTCGTAACAGATTTAATGTTTAGTATAGAGCTTAGAAAAAATCGCAGTGTGAGATAGGCAAGAAGTAAGGCATGTAGCAACATCACCACGACAAAGGGCACTCCTTTAAAGGCAAGGAAGGGCAAAAATATTTTAAGTCAAGTGATAGCGATTGCTATATGAGTCGGACGATTTTTTAATCAAGCACGGGCAACGCCATGCTGTTAGTATATGCATATATATATATATATATATATATATATATATATATATATATATATATATATATATGCCCGTACTGATTAGATGCTTATGAATTTAGAGTTAACTGTTGGAATCGCAAAGTTTAATGGATGTTTTGATGGAAACCTGTCCGTGAATGTCTCGGTGCCTTTACAAAATTTAAGATTTTGGCTGGTTACCTCTGGAAATATGTAAAATGTACCCTCCTCCACAAGAAAGAAAAGGATGGAAAAGGAAGAAACTCGAGCTGGACCACCCCACGGAATTATTAGTGTGAGTGTTATCTTGATCTGCCTAGAAAAAATTTAAATCGATAATGTAGAATAGAATATTCTGGTCGTATTTCTTTAAATTTGGTCAAAAAATAGCATCAAGTAAACACGCTTGTCCTTAAATGTATGTATCTCGTTACTTTCCTTTTCTTATATTATTTTTGCTTTTTTCCTATGCCATCTTCAGCCATCCTTTTCTGTGTTCTAATTCCTGCTGCTGCGTACGTGTAAACACACTCTTCGCATAGCGAATTGAGTCACTGATCTGAGCTAGAGGCAACCGGATGTCTAGCCACACTGATGAACTGTGAAACAGTCTGTCTGTGGATGACGTTATATATATATATATATATATATATATATATATATATATATATATATATATATATATATATATATACAGGTCCGTACTGATAATATGCTTATTTAGTTAATTTTTGGAGTCGCAGCATTTAATGGAAGTTTTGATGGAAAACTGACTGAATATTTCGATTGATTTACAAAGAGTTTGACTTTGGCTTTTTACCTTTGTAAAAAATAAGAACGTATACTAGCATACAAACATAATTAATTCAGCAGATATACAAAAATGGAAAGGGGTGAAAGGCAAGGGTGTGTCTTCTCGCCGGATTTATTCAACCTATGCAGCGAGTTAATTCTAAAAGGATTAGAAGTCCAGGATTCATTATTGGTGGACACTGTTTTAACATAAGATATGCAGATGATACAGTGTTGATAGCAAACACGAAAAAGAAACTACAAAAGCTCTTACAGAATGTCTCGAAGAAAAGTGAGAATAAAAGAGCAAATATAAACTACAAGAAGACAGAATGCATGGCTATCAACAAAAGGATGAGCCCAAAATGCAATTTACAAATCAGGGATACTAAAATCAAACAAGTACAAAAATTTATAAATCTGGGAACTGTTCTAACAGTAATCGGAAAGTGCAAAACTGAGATCAGAAGACATATTAGAATGGCCAATGAGACTTCCAAATGCTAAGCAGAGTATTAAGAGACAGAAAAAATTCATTAGAAATAAAGAAAGCGTACTAAACTGTCACATGATATCTGTCCTCCTGTATGGCAGCGAATGCTGGATAATCTCCTCAAAGATGAAGATGACTTGAGGAAACAGAAATGTGGTTCCGCAGAAAGAAACTGGGGATTCCATGGACTAAACATGTAAGAAGCAGCAAAATTTTAGAGAAAATGGAAACAAAATGAGACATACTTATCAGAAAGATGCAGTTGACATTTCTGGGACTCGTAATGAGGAAGGAAGGCTTGGAAAATCTGATACTCACAGGACAGAGTGAAGGAAAGAGGGACAGAGGAAATCAGTGATTAAATGGATGGTAGAACATGATTTGGGAGAAATAACAAAGAGACAAAACTTATTAAGAGCTACAAGGGACAGGAAGATGTGGAGGCCCATGATAGTCTACGTGATGAATGAACAAGGCACGTAAAAAAGAATGTTCTGTATTCTAAATTCTGTCTGTTCTCTACCTTCTGTCAATGTTCTCAGATGGCGTATGTTCTATTTTCTATCTCGCTTTTATTTTTGTAATAAGTTTGATCTTCACTAAAGGCTAAACCGTGACTACAAATTTAAGTTATATTTAATAAAAATCATATTTTCGCCTATTATGCTAATATATTTTTATACTATTATTAAGTGAGGGAACAGTACACCAACAAAGTGAGATTGATATACAAATATAAGAAGCTCAATATACCCACAATGACATCGAGCTTGATAAAAGTATAAAAATCACTTGCATGGCAGTCAAATATGCGGGGTATGCTGACAAGTTTTGATAAAAAACAGCACATATGCTTGAAGCTGAGACCCAGTAGAAATATCTTCATGTCCGGTAACCCGGTTTGTCTAGTGTTCGAAAATATCTAGATGTGACGGTTAAGTTGCATTGGCTGTCTCATAGTTCAAACTTGATTCCAATATAATAAAAAAAAAACATCATCTCAATACCTAGACGTGATTCTCGCCCACTGTCACTGCTCGTAAATGTTACAGTGCTTCAGCCTCTAGGGAATTTGTTTAAAGTCAGACAACTGACAAGGAAATCTGCAGTACTAGACGTGTTATTTACTTGAGTCCATTTTAATTCACCAAGACAAACAAGTACATGATAAAACATCCAATCACTTTAAAATCAATTCACTCCAAACAAGGCGAAAATGCCGCTAAGATACAAGGTGCTACTGGGATGGAAAGAGAATGAGAAGTCTTTCGAAGGAGCCTGAAACCCAATCCTAAACAATAAACAAAGGAATAACCTATATTCCTGTTTAAAAGACCGCGAATCGTATGAACTGGACGATAGACGAACCTATAAGACATGTCTGATTGTAAAATCAGATTATTTATTACTACTACTACTACTATTATTATTATTATTATTATTGTTAGTAGTAGTAGTAGTAGTAGTAGTAGTATTTTCGTTATTAATGTTAACGTACTACACCAGCCGAATGACAAATAGGAAAATAGAGAAAAAGAATGTGCCGCACCAATCTTTTAAACGCATACGTCTGAATGGTTTGTTTTGAAAACAATTACTCGAAATCTTGTTTTTTACCTGAGATCAAATGCTAAAGATTAACAAATACGTCTCTATCTAAAAAGAAAAAAGCAACAACGCTATAGGACCCAGGCTTTCCTGATATTTAATCCATAGCTGGTGGTGAAGAGATGGATACTTACATTTCACAAAGGTATTTGCGCCTTAGGTATTGTCACGAACTCGACTGGAATCCGATCTCCGAATTCTCATCCCGAACAGTTATCAATCACGCCTCCAGCATAGCCAGACTTGCAGCATCTGATATTCCCAGGCGGCCATCCATATAGGTACTGACAAGCACAACGTTGGTTAAATCCGGTAATCGGACGATACCCATTGTTTCAACGTGATATATTCGTAAGCATGCTGAATGCATATTAACACATCCATTTGCTATAATGTGTCCATAAACGTTTGATCTGAAAGTGCCCTGCGTTCGTCAGTAGGAGAAGCGTTACTCGCTTTTAAAACAACGCAAAGCTGTGAATACAGCACGAATAACACGACAAACATTTTTGGAACTCGGTTGTTCTGATCAACCACAGCCGCCATATTCATTGGTCCTTCGGATTATGATCTTTTGCGATTGCTTAAAAACACTTTGATGGACAAAACTCTCTAATGGAAACAAAATTCCCGAAAAACTTTTCACATCAAAACCTGTGGAATTTTACTAAAAATGTATCGATAAACTACCTGATAAGTGGCAACAAATTGTTGCAAATAATGGTGAATTTTAATTAAATGTAAGTGTATTTCATCGTTGAAGAATAAATTTGATAAAAAAAAAAAATTACTTAACTCTGTCCAATATATGCTAACTGATGGAATGTACAAATTTGAAAACCGGCACGCTACAGCAAATACCCTAGTGCGTCTCCTTGTTTATTTGTAATGTTAATAATTTTTTCGAAAGACTCATTTTTTTTAATTTGAAAATTATCATTTCATAGTTTGAGAAGAGTTACATGCAAAACTAGCTGAATAAATTTAAACGAGGATTATTGATCACTAGGTCTTTTTGAGTATGCAATATCAGACATTTTCTGGAACTTTAACAGCTTTATTTGCGTATCATATAATTTCAAATTTTGCGTCTGGTATGTGCTATATGAATTCGTGTCTGAAAATATAGCCTGAGGACAAAATGAGTTGACTATCAGGCATAACAATTTTTTGCGGTAATTACTAGCCAGTACATCGAATGTAAATTACCCCAAGTCATTTCAAGCAAAATTGTTGACACGTTCTTCTAATATGCAAAATAACGAAATAACTTGATGAACAGCAGATCTACAGATTAAATTTTACGCATTCATTAAAATAGGAATGAAGAATCAGGCAACAGACAAAAATAAAGTAATATTTATAAGATAACAATGTTTTATATAACCATGTTGACTGTTAAAATTTCTCTGATCTGGTTTGTTCACACGTTGTATCTAGTGAAGAAGAGATAACTTTTGAACGTGATTTGATCTGATTCAGAATGAGATGTGTCGTATTTTCATCACACAGGGCCTATTCCAAATTTAAAATTAAATTTATTGAAATAATGAAATACAGATAAAAGATATTTAGAGCTCCAAAGACTAGTCTCAATATGTAGGGTATAGGGTTATATTTTACAATCAGAATTTGAAAAAGAAGTTAATTATAGTATGTGACTCACTCCAGAAGATACAAGAACAGACTTTGCACTCAGTGTCAGACTAGACTATCAAAAATACCTGACGCAGGGTTGAGCTTAGGGATAACCTCCAAGCCAAGAGAGGAGATCGACGTTTAACCCATAGCATTAATCGAAATAGCTACGTCTGAGATGTGCACATGCGGGAAAGAAATGCATGATATTGATTTTTCAGCACTCACTGTACTGATGGCAGCCTCTTACATTCACTTGAAGATGTAGCATATATGTTCTGGGAGGAATCATGGAGTAACATACACAGTGGCCAACGGTAAGTAACAGATTCCAGAGTCGAATAAAATGTATTGTTACGGAGAAGAGATTGAATTTCGTGCTTTCATTAGTAATGTCCGAAGATGTTTCAGCATTTTATATGCACAAAATAAAGTAAATGAAATAATTACTTTTTGGTTATCTCATTTATCAAATTAGGAACTAACTTAGAAAATTGGGGATTTACAATTTGCGGTACTTTAAAGTATGTTGAATACAAATTTTAGTTTCAAGTGTTCCGTAGTAAAGAAAATGTATTATAATAAACTCCAAGTCTTTTAAAGTTGGATGTATTCGCCCAAAAGCTGTGTGTGTTCTACTCTTGGGAGGATTGTGCCATACTGGCAATCATTCACGTGGTCCATTCGGATCGATCTGAAGTTTTCTACATGAACTGTGCACACCACTCAAGCTACGCACAAACGTAAGTAATTTGTATTGTTATTTTTCAATGGATCTTAAAATTTCGATATCAGGCAAGAATAAAAAAAACAAACTTTTTTTGGTACAAATATTCCCCAAAAATATTGATTGTCTATCCTTAGGGAGGATTTCAGAATGGATTCTAGCGTAAAAAATGGTGACACTACGTTGATATTATTTACACTATTTACAAAATTTTGTCATGTTGGACGGCTTCCCTTATCACTTTTGCTATGTCAAACAAAAGCTCGTTTTCGCTTCCAAAAATGCTCATTATATTCGAGATTTCGTTGACGCCGGTTTCTCGTTGTAACGCCTTCCAATAATATCCGCACAAGTAATACTTGTTCAAGCAGAACGCGCCAAATAATATAATGATCAGAAGAGAATCGTTATCCGTAGATTAGTAGAGAGATTAAACGTATAGCAATAGTGGATAGGCAAGAAGAGTGAACAGTGATCCGTATATTTTGATAGAAGAGAAAATAGTGATCAGTGATCGTTATGCTATTACGCATTTATTCACTTCCTTTATAATTACTTGATCTACAGAAATTATAGAATCGCCCGTGTTATTTACTGGCGATCTAGTTTCAAACCTCAGTGTCGGCAACGACACTTACTCTTATACAATACAAAACGACTATTATTCTCATCTTTGTTTTTGTTATCACAAAGTTTAGCTCGTTGTGTCCTTCATTTGCTATATCGGGTAAGCTACTGGAAATTCGGAACTGAAATTCAAACAGAAAATTTTTAATGTTTCCAATAGAAACTCAGTTTCATAATGAGGCTTCATTTAAAATTAATAGCATAAACTATTCAAAACTCGAAGTAGGGGAGAATGGAACGGTTACTTTGTAAATAAGTTGCGTTTTCGTTTTTTATTCATTCATCATTTTTTGTTGCGTTGATCAGATTCCATACAATTTAAATTCTGTGCTTTCGTTATTTACCTTTTCTGGTACAATAAAATAAACTCTTTATATTTTGTCTTTACTGTTATGAAGTGATGTAAGAAAAATGTTTCGGTTTTCTGGATGCAATACCTACTGGATTAGATACTGATTGGATACTGATCATACTTTTAATAAAAGAGAATATCTATGTAAAATCAAATGAAGCTGAGCATCGGCATAGATAAAAAAGATGCACCTTTACTAGTGATGACAGATAGAATATAACATGTTTCGTATCGTAGCTAAATATATTATTCTCATTTGGAAAACATACTTAATACAAACTTGCCTACCCCATTTAACTTCTGATCTCATTTTATTAGGAAGGTGCAAAAATAAAGTCGTTTTCTCACATATGTTACTATGTTAAAAAACGACATTATTTTTGCACCAACCTAATAGAAAGATATATATCTATATTCGTACATGTTTCATTAAATAATATAGACAAGTGTTGTCTATTCATTTTATGTAAATTCTTTTCATAACGTCTGATAAGCTTAATAACATTATCATTAAACGAAGAAAGAAAATCACAATATTGATACATGTTTTTTTTTAATCCAATCTAAGCTTTCAGCTTACATAAGCCATTATCAAAGATGACAATTACTGTACAATATATTAAGCAATACACGGACAAGAATGTGATGATAGTCTGTTTCTGTTTACATGGATGATTTCCAAGCAACGATAAACATATAAAACGCTGGTAGCGAAAATCGCACCGCAGCTCATGACGTCACACATGACCACGCGAGAGTGAATTCGAGACGTATTAAGTATTAATACATACACAGGGTAGGAGAGTAGCTAAAATATTAGCCTCAATATCATGAAACCGGATTCAAATTTTTCCATAGTCGACATGTCAAGGACGTTACCTCTTGACAATAAAGCCTTGTGGATACGATCCCAGAATGCAAAACCGTTTTGAATGAAATTGTGTTGACAGAAATAATCTATACTTATGCTCGCACAATCTCAGAGGTCATTGGGGCCGAGGATTTGAGCTTACTAATCTACTTCAACTGTTGATCACGCCAGAAAGTTTAAGTAGTTCTCAAGATAAACCTTTCCAAAACAGAAACTATGAACTGGAATTGGAATTAAATGAGTGATGCACCTAACCTGAATCCATTATAAAACTTCAGGGTGTAGAATTAGTAAATACCAAATCAAATAATTTGCTGCATGAATCAGGGATAAAAAAATTTAGTATAGGAGATAAGGAAATTGAACATGGAATAAGCTGCGGTATTTTCGTCCACTAGTAGAAATTACTACTAAACTAAAACAAATAATCGACCTATGTTCTTAAATAGTCGCGTTAGATCATGCATGGCGTCATTCTTGTTCAAAATTATAATAACTGTTATTTGTATATTACAGCTTTATTTGATCAATGTTTGAAAATAGCTTCGAGCGAATGAAGCCTGTAGGTCATAGTGAGGACCATCCTGTTTTAAAACTTATGAACTGAGGCTAAACAATCGCAAAGAACTCTACCAAATAACAGAAACCATTTCACTTGAAGAGTTTCAACAACAACACTTCAGATGAATAGCAAATATAAGTCGAAGGGAACATAATCAATATGTTTAACACTACTTCAAATATGAATTTAGGAAGGAAATACTCATCAATACTGGGAAAAAAACGATAAACCACTAATGAACCTATTTTCCAGAAAAAATGTTTTACGAGAAAGATTTTATAATTTAGCACAGGCTCTTCGATCGCCGGTCGTCGAATGTTTCCTTATAAAGAAACGGCTAATATTTCTATTGCCGTTAGCCTTACGACCACCATGATCCGCTAAGCATATGTGCAGTGTAAACTATAGGTTGGCTTAATATTTGTTGAAGAAACACAAATGTGACTGAGCACGCGTCTGCAACCGGCATTAGCTAGTAACCCTAGCTAAACGGCTATACACCGAAATGTGCAGAAATTTGTCTGCAGCTGTAGGTGGGAGAACATCCAGTTGTCAGAACTTTATCTGCAGCTGTAGCTGGGAGGACATCCAGTTGTCAGAACTTTATTGCAGATGTAGCTAGGAGGACATCCAGTCGTCAAAACCTTATTGCAGCTGTAGCTGGAAGGACATCCAGTTGAAAGAAATTTATCTGCAGCTGTAGCATGAATATTCCAGACGGCATTTGTATTTGGTACAAAAATAACGTTGAGTTATTGGAATTGGATTGGCATTTAAGTCTAATCAATAACGCAAAATAATCATACCATAAAAAAGAAATGTAGCTCACTAAAGTTGTATGTGATTTATCAAAAGATATAATTACTAAAACACAATATTTTAAATCTTTCTACTTTTACGCAACAGATATAAAAGGGATGGTGTTGAGGAGCTTTTTTGTTACTTTTGAAAGATGAACACACACACACACATCAGAAAGGAACTGGCACAGATTTACTTTCCGGATAACATAATCGTAAATTAACTGTAATTAACGGGACCACTCACCGATAAAATATAATTATTTTTCTTGTATCGAATTGTTTTGTGGAGAGGATTTGTGTTCCTATCTTTTTATTAAAATTTCGTTATAAAAAATAGACATCATAGAAGTCAATATGGCACCATCATTAATTTAACACCTCAAATTGAGAATAAGAAAACGCTAAGGACATCCAGTTGTCAGAATGAATGCGTAGAGTTAATTGTGTATAATTATTTATTTGAATTTATTTTCGTTGGTTGGTTTAGCGATTATTTTTAAATCGTTGTTTAGGTAACTCCGTGATGACATGGGTAGAATTTATTAAATGGATATACAAAAACATTCATTCACACTAATTCACGCATATAAAGGCGAGATAATCTGAAATCGACAGGAGAGTTCATTATTGTATATACAATCATTAGTGTGAATGAAAGTTTTTTGTATATTTAATACACCGACACATGATATCACAAATTCACTTTGATTACTTTCAAAGGTTTCAGTAAAATGTAGATATTTTCCCCAATCCCCCCAAAAGAGTTTTTAATAGCTCACTTTTGGACAATGTTGGTTTTAGTGCCAGAAATTAATTTAAAGGTCTTTCATATGAGTGGTTGAAAATCGCCATAATAATAGCACTTGCAATTAAAAATGAAATTTCTTGATTAAACAACAATTTTTGCAAATATTTACCAAAGTTGGAAATATTTCCGAAACCAGTGTGTAAATTGCATTTTGAAAATAATACAGTAGGTATTGTCACTGATCAAAAAGTAATGTTAGGCTTTTGATACAGATGATGATTTAATGCGGTTCGGTTTTAGCTAGGCTTTGTACCTTGCAAGTGCTATTGTACAACCTTTTCCTAAAACTGCCCTCCGTGGACCCAATATATATTAAATGGTAACTGTAAAGTGGATGGTGTGGTGTAAAGAGCCAAAAAAGGCCGTGATGAAAACTATATATATATTGGGTTCCACGGAGGGAAGTTTTAAAAAAAGTGGTACAATCAGAGATCTTAAAATCCCATAGCAAAATATCCCACGACTAGCGCGTCGACTTCAGCTGTGACAGTAGCCACGTGGCATTTGTTTCAACTATCTGGACAATGAAGAGTATCACTTCATTTGTCTCTGAAAAGAATGGCTGAAAAATCGGTTTCCATGTATTCAACAACCCACTCCATTCGTGTTGCTTTATAAATGTCTCATTAAGAAGATCTAGTGGTTGGTTTCATGTCTTGTCTCTTAATTTAGAACTAGACATCTTGTATTATTGGAAAATCTGTCACTGCAAAAAGATTGACAAAAGTAATTTTCCATAATTTCTTCTTCATACGTAAAAGAGATAATGTCCGCCACTTGTCCTCATCAAACATTTGTTTTGCATGCAATTGTTTTGCATGCAATTTTTTTGCATTTTTTAACCTTTTGCAACTTCTAAAGTTCTTCACGATGCGTTTTAATACTTCAAACAGAAAATTAATTATTATATTAATATCCAAGACATTTCAGAAAAAAGCTACTGTTTATTTACATGCTAACTACACAGACAGATGCTTCCATTTTCCAGAAAATAAACCTTTAGAGTCCAATAATTATTTATGATTATATCGTAAAACATGAAGTTTTTGATAATGTAAGACGCTGTCTATAAATGTAAGAAAGCTAAATTAAAGTTTAACATGACTAGAATTAACACATACAGAAAGTAACTGATAGTTCTGAGATATCAAGTGACAATTACTGCATGAAATGCTCAGAATACACTAAATATTCAGTTGAGTATTCTCTCTAATATACCTATCTTGGTTTTATTGTTTTTTCATATATTTTGCTACTTTCAGTCTAATTTCCATCTGATAATTCTCAAGGCTCACACACACACACACATTCAGCGTGTCGTCTGGCTTTTCAATGACAAAAAACTGGCATTTTTATCCGCTTAATTCATATTTATATACACAAGGATTTTCTAAAAGGGTCATTTAAATATGAGTAAGTCATATTCTTAATATTTAAATTTTATTCCTACAGATTTAAAGTACTATTCCTTCTTTTAATAACTAATAGACTATACAGTATTTTTACAAATAAATATATTAGAATTTCGTATTTAAAAAAATTATGAATTAATGATCAAGTATAAATGTGTATACTTCATTCTTTTTTCTTTTTTGCCAAAATTAATTATTATTTATATATATTTGACAGTGCCTACTAAAAATAGCTATATTATTTTTTGATTCAGTATTTTTTTATTTTTCAGAGACTTTTCATGTATGCACAAAGGACATTGGCCAATTAATGAACTACAAGCTTTAGCTTTTCGTATTAATTTCCAATTTATTTTTGGTGTTTTATTGGTTTCTTTTAAGTGCCAGAAATATTTAGATAGGGACGTTTGATTTTGGTATTTATTATTATTAAAGGACGTTTGATGTTGGTTCAACCTACTTTTGAATTAATTCCTTTTGCATCCAATGTAGATTTTAACCATGTTTGGATCTTCAATAGATGAGATATTGCTGTATTTTATCTCGAGAACTATATATATACTAATATTTGCTAAGAACACTAGATTATAAATCTTGCTGTTCTTTTTTATTATGCTTATATATATATATATATATATATATATATATATATATATATATATATATGTGCGTGTGTGTGTGTGTGTGTGTGTGTGTGTGATGAAATATAGTTTTAGGGTGTGTCATATTTATAGGTTAAAGTGTTGAATATCAGGGACAGAGTGTATGTAAATATAAAAGTGAACATTGACGTTAAACACCAAGCAGCGACAGTCTGTTCCATGCTTATAAGCAGTTGTTACATGGCCTCATGTTTTTACTCGGCTATTTATATATACAGGTCAGTGATGCATTGTAGGTAGTCTATTACATTGTTCTAACGGTTATTTTGGTGAACTTTAACGGTTATGTTTAGAGTTATCTAGGGGCTATTGGGTGTAAATAATTGTCATTTTTTTCTATTTATAGTGTTGTTTGTTAACGGTTTCATTTATTATTGATTATTTTATCGCTGCTTGTTATTATTACCTTTACTTTTTTATGTGTGATTTGTTTATTCATTGTTTACTTTATTTATTTATTTTTTGCCTTGTTTTAATTTATTTTAAATATATTTGTTCATTTATTTATATGAGTAGTAGTAGATTTCCTTCCACTATGTTCTGTTGAAAGAGGACAGACGGAAAATACCTATTATTTTTTTTTCTAATTCATGTTAAATAATATTTCAAGGTCATAATGCGTAAACTAGATTCCTTTAAAATGTAAACTAACAACAATGCTAAGCCCCATTCTGGACATTTGTGGATTTTCAGTGATTTTTTTTTTATTTATTAATTTCGTCATAGTGCCTTTATAATTTAGCCAGATAGATAGACAAGCAAACATGAAAAAAAACGGACTGTCAAAAGAATGGTTTTTCCCATGACACCACTTTTAACGCTCTGTCTTGTTTTAGAAAGCCATGATTAGAATAATTATAAAACCGAAAGATGTAATGAAAATGAATTTATGCATTTAAGTTTTGTTCTTGAGAATTTACAACAAAAATATTAAACACTATTTAATTATTAGTTCATTTAAAAGAATGATTTTATATTTACAACATTCAAACAATTTGTACAATTAAAACTAACGTAATGCAGTATTTATAATTTATCAAATTATAAAGAAATATGAAAACAATTTTTTATTCATAAATTTATAAAGATTTACTAAATTATTAAAATATATGAACCAATTATAAATCCTTGTTACTTATTTTTTATAGTTCGAATCAATTGGTAGTTAGCTGATGTTTTGCCACCATTCTAATAAACAAGATAATAGATAAATAGACAATCTACTAATAAAATACTAGATGCTTAAATCATTTTGGTCACCGCAGCAGATAGATAGATAGATAGATAGATAGATATGAATAGAGATAGATAGATAGATAGATAGATAGATATGAATAGAGATAGATAGATAGATAGATAGATATGAATAGAGATAGATAGATATATATATATATATATATATATATATTTAGATAGATAGATAGATAGATAATGAACAGGTTTAGATAGATAGATAATGAACAGGTTTAGATAGATAGATAGATAGATAGATAGATAGATAGATAGATTAGTGCAATTTGTAAATGTTCGGATTTAATCAGCTTTATCGTGGAAACCTCAAAACCTTCCAACATACCCAAAATTCTATGAGTCAACTTATTTTGGTAAAAAATTATAAGCAAATTTCTATGAGCAAATTTAAAAAAAAAAAAAATAAATCTTTTAAATATATGATATTAATATACACAATTTAATGATTTTCTTTATCTTATATCGTCTCTCTTGAACTGCCATTTGACTGATTTATGAAATAGGCATTATTTCTCTTTGCGTATTATTCGAACCCATCATTGATTTCTTGGCGCCTATTTCAATTCCAAATGTGTCCTCAATTCTATTATATTGGCTGATATTTCTTTTTTTCCCAGCATTACTTTTACACACAAACACATCTTCTTCGTCGGTTTGATAAATCGTTTAATTTAATCCTTACGGAGAACTGAGTTAATGAGAAGCTTGCCTTTATTAAACATACTCAAATTACTTCATTGTTGTATTGCTCTAACTTACACACTCAATTACACATGAACAAGCCCCCCTCTACTTTCCCATAAAATGCTCCCGACAATTCTCCCCTTCTTTAAACTTTCTCTCATCTCATACTGTTCATCGTTCGTGCTTTTCTGAAAGCATTATTTACTGATGTTTACCCCTTTTTTCGAACTTTTTCTACTTATGTTGGGCAGGTCATCAAAAGACTTAATATAATTCTGTTTTCATTGTATTGTTTCTTTTGTTTTTTACTCTCTGTTTTCTGCTTACTCTATATAATATCTGGAAAGCTAGCAAACGTTAAAACTAACATCAACAAGCATGAAAAAAATAATGGTGACACCAAACAGCACTTTAACTCTTTCTAAAATCCATACCTTATAATTAGCCAGTAGAAATATACGGTTTACAGAATGTAGATCATTTAATGTTATCCCCTCACAACACATACACACACAAACAATTATAACAAGGCTTTGTAAGAAAATAGGAATACATGCAAGAGGATGTAAAGAGTTTCATTATAGTTACTTAATTCCAGGACTTTCTTTTCTACACTTTCATTTTCTTCCGATAACTTTTATATATATTAACCGAATTTAGACATTTATGTCTACTTTTATTTTTTACATTCTTTTTTTTTTTAATCTTCCAGCTACATTTTCTTTTTTCTTTACTTTTCATTTTGTTCAAATAATTACTTAGCGCGGCCTCCGATTCATTCTTCATCTTTCTTTTCCGTCGATTAGCAAACATTTAAAGGAGTCGTTTACGCATGCGCGCATACACGGGAGAATGTTTGCATACGTGCACAAGCGCGTTTAATGCGAGACAAACGTTTAGGTAATCAACAATTACTGTCCAATTGGCTAGAAATTCCAATCAGAGGTTTATTTACGTATCAAGAGAAAAAAAAAACATGAATCTTTTTTTAATGTTTGTTCTTGTTGACGTGATTGTCGTTAAATACGGTAGCAATTTTCCAGTAGATCTGCTACACTTTCCCAACAACAGGAAAATAATCTATCTATCTATCTATCTATCTATCTATCTATCTATATATATATATATATATATATATATATATATATATATATATATATATGTGAAAATATTGTAGAAAATAGGAAAGAAACTGGTTTGGTAAAAGATCCAAAGTTCCTTAGTATTTTTGTAATTATTTTTAAAAAATAGTGCTCGATACGAAAGTAGAGCATAAATATAATTATTTAATTTAAAAATATGATTCCAACTCGCTACATAAGAGGTCTCATGTTTCAAAACAAGAGCCGAAAACTTCAAAATAATATTTGAATTAACTTGAGTTAAAGTAGGCTCTGTTCCATCTTCAAGCGAAAATTTTGGGGAATGAACTTATTTCTGAAATTTACGAGTTTTAATAGTATGGTCAGAATTGAAATCAAAAATTTCCATGGTTACATCAAGGGCGGATTGTTTAGAATCGGCAGGGGTGGGGTGTTAATAATTTGTATCAGTATAGAGTTACTTTCAAGTTAATTCAAATATTATTTTGAAGTTTTCGGCTCTTGTTTTGAAACATGAGACCTCTTATGTAGCGAGTTTGAATCATATTTTTAAATAAATAATCATATATATATATATATATATATATATATATATATATATATATATATATATATATAGCTAATATTAGTGGTAAATATACACATACATATGGAAAATACATAAATATATATATACATAGGTGCATACACATACATGTATATATTTTTAATAAAAAATTCCAAGAGGATAGAATCCAGGTAGAACTTACTTATTTACGATTCCAATGGAATAAATTATGACCATGGAATTTTAGTGTTTAAGCCTTTTTATTATTATTATTATTATTATTATTATTATTATTATTATTATTATTATTATTATATATAAGTTCTGGATGCTATATACTTGCCTGCCTGCATATCTATCTATCTATCTATCTATGTACGTATATTTATCCATCTAGGCGTGTTAATATCTCTCTCTCTCTCTCTCTCTCTCTCTCTCTCTATATATATATATATATATATATATATATATATATATATATATATATATATATATATATATATCACCGTGTTATCTCTCTATGTATTTATCTATCTTTCTAGCTATTCCAATCTGTTCATTTCTTTCTATCTATCTATCTATCTATCTATCTATCTATCTATCGCCGATTCTATTTTTATCACAGTTTGCTTACTCGTGTTTTTTTCTTTTTCTTCTTTGCTTTTTTAATCGCTTAATTCATTTTCCTTTTTTTCTATCTATTTATTCTTCATAGATTATATATATTTTCTTTATTCCCATGTCTTTCTCTTTACATGTTAAACTGTTTTTATTTCTTGCTTACATTCATTCTCTCCTCTCTTCCTATCCCTCCCTATTTTCTCTGTCTTTTTCAATCAATTTATTTCATATTTCTACACATTTTCTTTATTCTTTTTACTTTCAACCAACATTCAATGTCACTCTTCACGTCATTGTCTTTTTATTATTTTCTCATCACTTCTTATTTCCCTATTAATGTCTATTGGTTTAGTTTCTTTCCGCCCTTTTTTCTATCAGTTCATTAACGTTCTCTGCTTTCTACCTATTTCTCATTTTTAATGCGTTTAGATCTCCATGTCAATAAGCTATGAGAGTCCCAATAAAACGTTTTAACAATTATTGTAACATGTTTCTTCTCTTCTTCAAAGAAACCCACTATGTCCAACTCAAAAGTGAAGTCTTTCTCTGTTAACAATCAAATTTGATTTTTCTTGTATGACACAAAAAAAATATACAAAGCATGGCCGTTGAATGAGAAGTTCATTTCAATTTTCCGCAGTCGTATTGCAACTCTTTTCAAGTCCAACTTAAGGATAATTACTGAGCATAAAATATAATCAAATATTTTGTATTTATTTCGACCGTGCAACTATAAAATTCAACGAGGAAGAATAACTTTCCACGTTATCCGAACAATTATACACACACACAAATATATATATATATATATATATATATATATATATATATATATATATATATATATATATATATAATTATTTATTTGAAAATTATTAAATACTAGCAGTAGAGCCCGGCGTTGCCCGGGGATGTAACAGTAAGAGATAGATCAAGTATCGACCATCATAAAGACTGAAAAATAAAATTGACAAAGATTATTGTTTAAGGTTGACGGACACGCATGTCTTAATTAGATTTATTTTTATTTTTTTATTTTTTTTTTACGAATTGGTCAAACCCAAACTCAAAAAAAAAAACATTGTTTTCAATCGTTATGAGTCTACCGATTGAATAGAATTTTATTATAAAGAATTATCTCGTAAAAGGAATTTTTAAAGCATTCTGAATGTAAAAATAAAGAAAAAAGTGTGCAAGACAATAAGAAACACTACCTGCCAAAAAAAGTGAAGTTTTGTCGAAATCGGTTGAAAAATGTAGGAAATCCGATCCTATATATAAACGAACACACACACACAACCTGGGTTTTTATAATAAGTATAACTCGATATGAGTTGTCCCCCTTTCATTCTCGCGATGCCTCTTAATCGTGTTTTCAAATTGATTTCGTGCAAAAACAATTGTGTTTTTCCAATTTTTGGCGCTGTCAGAATCACCGCAAGGTTATTTTACGTAGTCCTGTGAAGTTTTGTTGGAAAAATGTAGGAAATCCGATCCAATATATAAACAAACAGACACACACACACACAACCTGGGTTTTATAATAAGCATGATGTTATAAAATCACTACAAAAATAGCCATTTTGTTTCAACACTTCTTGTGTCTGATCAAGTAATAATCTCGTTTTCTCACATAAATCTTTGCACCAACCTAATAGATTATAATTATCATAGATAATTCATTCAAATAAAAGATATGCGCATATACAGATATATATATATACATAGATACACACACACTCACGCACACACACACACACACACATATATATATATATATATATATATATATATATATATATATATATATATATATATATATATACGTGTTTATATATTTATGCGGTTGTATATGTATCGGTGTGTATGCTTATGTACGTATGTGTGTGTGCATATATATATATATATATATATATATATATATAAATGTGTATATTTGCGTGTGCGTCTGTATGTGTGTATACGTCTATGTGTATGTATGTGGGGTATATATGTTTAAAACTCTTTATTCTACATTCAACACTATCACTTGATAAGACACCAAAATTGTTGAAACAAAATATCTACTTTTGTAGTGATTTTGTAACATTTATTTTATAATTTTCGAATAAATCATATATATATATATATATATATATATATATATATATATATATATATATATATATATGGATAATATAAGTGAACAATGAGGTCAACACTGAGTGGTGACAATCTGTTTCAATGTTCACTTTTATATTTACATCCGTTCCATCACTAATATTGAGCACTTTTACTCATAAACATAGCATAAATTATATGTTTATCATATATAAAAATAAACTACTATTGATTTGAGAGTTTTAGTAGTGTGTCATTCGCTAAGGTTAGAATCTGTGCAGAGAAACTTTCGTTAAGACCGGGGTGTTTTAGACTGTTCAGCCACAGATGTCTTTCAAGGCTTCGCAACGTTCAATTACCCTATAAATGAGCAGACTAGGAGAGAGATTTGCACTGTTTACATAACAGGAATGACAGATGTAGCCAACAAATATAATTTTTAATGCAATAAGAAATATACACTCATATGTATGGATGTATACTACTTAATATTTGTTATATTTATCTGAGCAGTCTGCTTAATTGCGTAGATGGTAAAATTATCGATGTGAGCAGGGTGGATATAGAAAGCAACACTGCATAGAGTTTGGTGATGTCTCAACTCCATCATTAGACCACACAGTGTTGAGTTCTGTCTCATCATTACCTCTCTCTCTCTCTATATATATATATATATATATGTGTGTGTGTGTGTGTGTGTGTGTGTGTGTGTGACGATGATTATGATGAACTCTCCTTTGGTTTTCGACGTATGTCTTTCAGTTCAGTTTTTATGTTTCGAATGAGACAAAATTCCTGCACAGGATTTGCGAGCAAGTCCACACGAGGTACATGCTGAATGGTTGACCATCATATGGCTGAAGTATTAGCCCGAGATTTAGTGTTGGTTCTTAATTTTCTCAGATGGTTGAGACGATTCTTTTCAAAGTTACACCTCGGTAGCAGGTTTTTTTCTCCAGTTTGCTCAGTTTTCAACAGCATGTTCGAACTCATCTATAGGGATTTTTGCTGCACTTAAATTGTATTAAGTTTGTCCTTGAAACTTAACTAAGGACGGCCTACATTACGCTTACCATGAAAAAGGTGGCTATTCATGGGGATTTTCGGCATCTGATCATCACTCATTCTGATGACATGACCAGCCTGTGTGAACTGTGATTGCATCAGAAAAGATTCGATAACTCCGACGCCACATTTGATGAAAATGTCAGGGTTAGAGATTTTGTTCTGCCGTGTATAAACAAATATTGAAGACAGCGTCTTTGAAAAGCATCAAGTTGATTGATGTGCATCCTGTATGGCTTCCACGATTCTGACGCATAAAGAAGTGTAGTGAGAATGACTGCTCGATAGACACTGATTTTTGTTTTCAGTGAAATCTCACGAGCTTCCCAAAGGCATTGGTTGCCTTTGATATTCAGTTATCTATCTCGTCATCCAAAGAGGCACTTGGATTGACTTTGCTTCCTAAGTATGTGAATGATTTCACATACTTCAGGTTGCTGTTGCCAACAGTACGGGAACGATTGGAAAAGTGGTTTTTGTTTTACGCCCATGATCTGCTTAGATGCAGGCCTTTCTTGATGGATAACTTCAGTTTTATTTTTGCATATAGTTAATCCGAACGTGTTGCAAGCAAAAAACGATAGAAGTGTTTCGGCTTCTTCGATTGAGGTGGCCACAATCGCAGCGTCATCAGCAAACAAAAGATCACAAATAATGCTTCCTCGAGTCAGCGATTTTGCTTTAAAATGTTGTCAAAGAGGCCGACATTTGTTCGGAATTCAAATTTTACACCCATGTCAAGATCACTAAAAGCACGGTGTACCATGATCGAAAAGAAGAGATCGAAAAGCCCGCGAGCCATGATACAACCTTGTTTTGTGCTATTTGTTGCATCAAAGGTTTCTGAAAAGTCTCCATTAGATAGAACAGATGCTCTCATTCCTACGTGAAACAAGATGACATTTAGCATATTGTCAGGTATTCCAAGCTTCTTGAGTACTTTCCAAAGGGCACCCCTGTTTGCTATGTCAAAAGCTTCGGTCAGGTCGATAAATACGGTATAGAGTTCATGTTTCTTCTAGCGAATTTTCTCAGCAACATGACGAAGTGAAAATTTATATCGATGGTTCCACGACCTGAACGAAAACCACACTGAGATTCCGGATAGATGTCGTAAATGAGATATTTGATTATTCTGTTGAGAATAACACGAGCAAGAATTTTGCCAGCGTTCTTAGAAGTGAAATGCTACGGAAATTATCACATACAACCTTTTTGCATTTTTTTTTTTTTTTTTGAACAGATGTTTTATGCAACCATCTTTGTAGTCTTGTGGAACAGAACCAACCTTCTATATGACTTTTAAAAGCTCAAAGAATTTCTTAACTAGAGTCTTCCCACCATACCTTAAAAAATTCGAGGGTAATAGCAGGGTTTGTTCGAGGACAATTGCTTGATAGAATACGGGATTTTCTTTAGGCCTGGCTCAAGAGACAACTGGGAAATGTCTAGTCGCTGATGAATTGAAGTAATAACGTTGTCATCGATGGCAGAGGCGGAATTAAGGACACTTTCAAAGTGTTCTTTCCATCGTGATATAATGTCCTTCTTGTCTGTGTGGAGTATGTTACCCTCAGACAAAGGACAGGTAAAATTGTATTTCCTTGTGGGTCGTACACCTTTTTAAGGCCTTCATAGAATGCGTTGGGATCTTTTTAGTCAGCTGCCACCTGGAGTTCCACAGCCTTAGTAGACGTCCAGGACACTTTCATTTTCTCAAAGCATTTTTCTCTTCCCGTTTACACTGCTTAGATATGCGTTTTTCTGGTAGACAATTTTTATTGTTTATGAATATTTTGTACCAATCGTGCATCTTATTGATGAAACGTTGAAGGTGAGTGTCATTTACATCAAACTAGTCCTGATGCTTCCTCGAGGGAAGTCCTAGAACTTTAAGAGAGCTGGAATAAATGACATCTCTGAGAGATTTCCAAGAGAATTCAATGTCTTCTGTGATCACAACTGAATCAAGCCTTGAATCCAGTTTGTTAAAGAGTTCTTTCTTCTTAACATCAAAATTCAAGGATGAGATGTTGTTTTGTTTAGGAAACGTAGTGTTAACGAGAGGTTTCTTGCGTATGATTCGAAAAGATGCTTTGCTGCGTAGTAGAGCATGGTCTGAAAGATAGCAAGTGTTGTGGAAAGAGCGGTGATATTGAAGTCTTTTGCGTTACGTTTCTCCGTAATAATCAATCATATGCCAATCTTTGGATCTGGGTTACATCCAAGTCGTTTTGTGATGATTATATATATATATATATATATATATATATATATATATATATATATAGAGAGAGAGAGAGAGAGAGAGAGAGAGAGAGAGAGAGAGAGAAAGAAAGAGGTGATGTAAAAATCGCAACATTAGATTTTTGAAATCTCATATATATATATATACATATATATATATATATATAATGTGATAAAAATTTAGTTTTTTAAGTTGTTCTATATTCATGGGCTAAAGTGTTCAATACCAGGGATAGATCGTATGAAAAGTCTGTTTCATGCTTAGACGCAACCATTAAGCCTAATGATTGCGTTTAAAAGGAAAATCTAAAAAGCAAATAAAAGCTAAAAATTAAACAGTGATTAGTCTTTAAAATGTGCATAGAAATAAAAACAAATAAAATCCAATAATAAAATCTTTAAAAAAAATCTAATAAAATAAAATCTAAAACAAAATTAAAACAAATTATGATGACCAATTCTAAATCCCTATAAAGCCACACTGACCTTGTCTTATATCTAAAATATAATTATTATATCATATCAGGTCGTCTAAATACCTACCATTGAATGGAAAGTGTAAATCGATCACTCAATCGTAAAATAAATAGATATTTACCAATTATAGACCTCCACTGAAGTTATAATTTACGATGCAAACGAATAATCGAGGAAACTTAATAAACACCGTTTCATCTAATATATTTATATGATTAATAAATGTTATATTTGTCTGGTATTCTCCAACATGAAGTGCGCATCGAACCCCATTAAGCACATTAATAATTTGTCTACGAGCAATTGCTCTGTGGTAAGCGTCCGAAATCGTGACGTACGACTACATTCTTTGCTTAATGCTCGCATTGTCCTTGCATTGTGTGCTTTACAGAAGATTCAAGACGTTTTAAATACAAGTATTTTCAGTTATTCACCACTAATCATCGTTTACATTCTTTCGGGTCCTGTTAAATGTGTCAAGCTATTCATTAGATGTAAAGGAATAACAATAAACAGAAAAGATGATGGTGGAGATAATTAACTAAAACAAATTGAGAAAGACAAAAAATCTGAATATTACGATGAAAAGAAAGAAAGAAAGAAAGAAAGAAAGAAAGAAAGAAAGAAAGAAAGTAACTATAATGCTGTGAGAAAGTGTGGGAAATAAATTTTTAAACTGACATGAAAAAAACAAGACATAAAAACGATGTTATTATACCCAGTAATTATCGTATATGTGTCGATATTGCAGCTGCAGTTCTAAGGTAAATTTATCACTCTGTAATAAATTGAAATCTGCAATATCTTGTAAAATCTGTGAGCTAGAAAAACTTAATAACAATTTACATACAGAAAGAAATATTATGCACTATTTAAGAGAAAAAAAGTTTGTATTACTAGCCGAATACCCGACCTACGAACAGAGCAAAATCCTCATATAAGTTCTCTTACCTTTCTAAAATGTATGTATGAACACGATTTTCAGTAAGATAATTATTTTCTAAAGTTCTTTTTATATTATGTTACGTTCACTTTACTACCCTACTATAGAAATAACTATACAGGGTGTATTAAAAATACTTTGACAAACTTTGGGGCAGGTTACTCTCAACAAAACAAGGAGAAAAGTCCATATAAACATATACCCGCAAATCCTTCGTTTTTGAATAATTAAATTTAAATGCGATAGATGGCGATGTGTCGCTATGTAGACTAGGTTATATTTGTTACTCATTTCCACTTGCAGCTAGTCTGTCTTTAACGTTTAATGTGTGTAGTTGTGAGTTAACTTAGAAGTGTTCTGTTTAATAATGGCGGGATATTCATATTGGGAGCAGGCAAATATGATTCTTAGATACGACCTGCGAATAATAATGGACGAGAGACTGCACAGCTGTATCAGATTGCAATTGTCCACACCGAAGGAAGCCAAGTCACCCATCTTTTGCTGGTGGGTATCGCCGCGTTCATGAGACAGGATCCGTGCACCACAAACTATGGATCGAGGAAAATCGAGATCCGCTTTTACGCCTAACCATCATGAACACATTCTACAGGCTATCGGGGACTAACCATGTATCAGCACACGTCAATTCGCTCTAGCAGGTCGTGCATCTCATAGTACCACATGGAGAGTACTTGAAAAGCACTTCCTGTATGTCTATCATTTGCAATGTGTGCAGGGTCTTTGGCCCTCTGATCACTCACCATGGGAAAACTTTTGTCGATGGTTTATTGCACAAAGTGCCGACCCGTTGTTTGTCTCTCTGTTTATATCGAAATTTTACCTTGTTTTGGTGTCAGGAACCAGCCCCAAAGTATGGAAAAGTATTTTTGATACATTCTGTATAGAGCTGAGCACGATAGAAATATTTTAATAATTTACTTGAATAATGTTTATATTATTATTAATAATAATATTTAATTTTAAAAAAAAACTTGCTGTTGTTTCACTTCTTTAAATATTTTAGTTCATTTTTAAGAAAATCCAATTAAACATATTATTTTGATCTATTTAGATAATTCTATAATTTTATTTTGGCTCCATTCGACGGATTTAGAAATGAGCAAACAACAACAAAGCTTATTATGAACGTTTTATCTTAGTAATGAACAAGGGAATTTTTACAAAGCAGATATAAATTATTTCTGCACAAACACGATGTATATCAAAATAACAACTTTATCAATATAATTTCTTATTATTTTTTTAAATGTAATTAACACAGAATAAGTATTAAGCGATGAAAATGAAAGTCAAAATTGAATTTGGGTGAAGAAGAATTAAAAACTAGCAGTATCGCCCGGCGTTGCCCGGGGATGTAACAGTAAGAGATAGATCAAGTATCGACCATCATAAAGACGGAAAAATAAAATTGACAAAGATTATTGTTATAAGGTTGAAGGACACGCATGTCTTAATTAGTTTTTTTTTGTTTTTTTTTTGTTTTGTTTTGTTTTGTTTTTTTATGAATTGGTCAAACTCAAACAAAAACATTGTTTTCAATCGTTATGAGTCTACCGATTGAACAGAATTTTATTATAAACAATAGTCTTGTAAATGGAATTTTTAAAGCATTCTGAATGTAAAAATAAAGAAAAAAGTGTGCAAGACAAGAAGAAACACTACCTGCCAAAAAAAAGTGAAGTTTTGTTGAAATCGATTGAAAAATATAGGAAATCCGATTCTAATATAAACGAACACACACACACACACACACACACAAACAAACAACCTGGGTTTTATAATATGTATAACTCGATAACTCGATTATAATAAGTATAATTCGATATGAGTTGTCCCCCTTTCATTAATGCCTCTTAATAGTGTTTTCAAATTGATTTCGTGCAAAGACAATTGTGTTTTTCCAATTTTTGGCGCTGCCAGAACCACCGCAAGGTAATTTTACGTAGTCCTGTGAAGTTTTGTTGAAATCGGTTGAAAAATTGTAGGAAATCCGATCCAATATATAAACGTACAGACACACACACACACAATCTGCGTTTTATAATAAGTATGATTGGCAAGAAAAAAGTAACAAAAGTGTTCAATTGAAAGAGAAAGAGAAGAAAAATGCTATCGAGAGAAAAAGAGATTAAGAGAGAATAGGAAAAGGAAATCAAAAAACAAAGAGAACCAGAAACCAAAAAGATAAAAATAAGAAAGAATATTATGAGAGAGAGGGGGAAGACAGAAAGAGAAAATATAACAAAAAATACAGTTATACAGTTTTAAAGCAATAAAATAAAAAATGTCGTTTTCTCACATATGTTACTATGTGAGAAAACGACATTATTTTTGCACCAACCTAATAAATATGACAGCTGTAAAAAAGCAATTGAAACAAGTTCAATATTTTTTTATTTGTTATATACCGAGACCGAGAGACAGACTCTCGCCGACTGTCGAACTCTCTGCATTAGCAGAGGAGAAACCGGACGAGGCTTTGCCGAAGGTCAAGGTTTCGTCCGGGGAGGTTGACAGGGCCTGAACCCGTCTAGGCGGGTTCAGAAAGGCCATATTTTTGGCCGAGACTACGGGCTTGGGGATACCCACATTAAAACGGCCTTGTGCCACATTCGATCCTCGTGAGTGGATTGATAAATACCGAGACAGAGAGACAGACTGTCGGCGACTGTCGAACTCTCTGCATTAGCAGAGGGGAACCGGGACGAGGCTTTGCCGAAGGGCAAGGTTTCGTCCGGGGAGGTTGACAGGGCCTGAACCCGTCTAGGCGGGTTCAGAAAGGCCATATTTTTGGCCGAGCCTATGTGCTTGGGGATACCCACATTAAAACGGCCTTGTGCCACATTCGATCCTCGTGGGTGGATTGATAAATACCGAGACCGAGAGACAGACTCTCAGCGACTGTCGAACTCTCTGCATTAGCAGAGGGGAACCCGGACGAGGCTTTGCCGAAGGGCAAGGTTTCGTCCGGGGAGGTTGACAGGGCCTGAACCCGTCTAGGCGGGTTCAGAAAGGCCATATTTTTGGCCGAGCCTCCGGGATCGGGGATACCCACATTAAAACGGCCTTGTTCCACATTCGATCCTCGTGGGTGGATTGATAAATACCGAGACAGAGAGACAGTGAGAGTCGCGTACGACTACCAGTATTGGACACTAACATATAGTAAGCTACGCTTACACTATCTTTGTAAGCTCTTGTTAATATATCTTTCTTACATCTAATCCGTGTTCCGTGTTTTCCTTCTGTGGTCCCGACTTTGGCCCTACGTCACTAATGATCATACATTCTGTGAATTCTTAGAATTGATATTCCTTTCATTCCGGTCTCATTTACTACGTCGTCGAGAAGTTCGTGAAGTTGTTATTTGTGTGTCTGTTGTTATCACAGTGCCACATGTGTATTTTATATTGTTAAAATTGTGCCCATCAATAATAAATCTTCGTTTGACTTCGAATTCTCTTCAGATTGCCTCACTCTATCGATTAAATAAATCCGTCGAGAAGATGCATCCTTGTCTTACGCCCCTTTTTATTCTTATCTATCTGCTCAGTTAAAATCATATGCCGGCTGTTCGCTCGCAGGATATATTCTGGATTATTTCCATATCTTCCCTTAATAAATCAAGTTTTCCTAACAGGCCAAATAGATTTTCGTTTCGCTACTTTTGAAATGCTTTTATATAGTCTATGAAACATAGGTCCATCTATATTAGAATTTCACTCCCAAATATTCCGATCATAAATATTACATTTCTTGTTTTAGTATCTTTAACGAAACATCAGTGTTCTTGCATTATTTCCAACCCAATTTTGCTACGATCTCTATTCATTTGTGTCCTAATGGTAAGCTTAGTTATCTGGCTCATTAAGCTGATTGTCTGATGAAGCTCTTATTCATTTACGAAAATGGATTTACTGAGGTCATCTGGCATGTCACCAATGTCGTATATCTCCATAAACTTGTCAACACTATAAAGTTTGCAAATAATCTACATTACTGCTCATCTCGTCCTGCTACTTCGTTCCTGTTCAGCATGGCTAATCTTACTTCCGACATTATTAGTTCATGTCCTTCCATATTTTTGCGTATTGTAGGGTTTTTCTTTCGTCGTACAAGTGTTATATTGCATAATTGTTTATTTTTCAAATATGTTTTTCTTTTTT
Organism: Acanthosepion lycidas; assembly: GCA_963932145.1. NCBI lineage: Eukaryota > Metazoa > Mollusca > Cephalopoda > Sepiida > Sepiidae > Acanthosepion > Acanthosepion lycidas. Next base: position 112,355,648 of record OZ010574.1, read on the forward strand.
CTGTTATCATAGTTCTCCCTATTGAGATACGATGTTCATTCTTGCCGTATGATGTTCATTCTTTCCACCTCAGCACACATTTCTTCTTTTACTTCCCCGTATTTGTTTCTAACACCTTTGTATAATGCGCTGTATTTTGTACCATTTCTTGGCATTGTTTGCTGACTTTTTTATTATTTCATCTTTCACTTTTTTTTTTTTTTCTTGTTTCACTTTCCTTTGGGGGATCTTATTCGCGGATGTCACTAGAGCATTCCATATGTTACCCTTTGAATTCCCAGTCTCATAGAAATTATTATATTTGCATTTAACTCTGTCAATATAAATCTTTTTTTTTCAATTTGGATCATTCAGGAGTCTTTTTTTTTTTAATTTGGTCGTTGCTTTGTTTTTCTTTAATTTCTATAATTTAAGCCTGAGTTTGCATATAACCAGAAGGTGGTCGCTCCCACAGTCAGTGCCTGGATAGGGTTTACTGTGTGAAATTGCAATCTTGAATCTTTTATTGATTGTTATATCATCGATATGTTTCTTCCTGTCTCTTCCTAAGATTCTTCATGTTCACAAGGTTTTGGTTATTATTTCGTCGTTTGCTGCGCAACATTGAACCCAATTTTGTGCGTATTAATTACAGAATCCTAGTTTGATCTTTGCTAAATATTTCAGTGATTTCTTCGTTTCCTACTTTAGCACTTAGGTCTCTAATGATGATGATAATTTTCTGCGATTTCTATTGATCGTTGGCTTTCCCTAATGTGCTTTAAAACATGTCAATTTCTTCCTCTGTGCCGTTAGTGCGCAAACTACTATAATGGATATATTAAACGCCTTCTCTTTCAGCTTATCTAGAAAACCTCAGACAGCTGACAATATCTCAGAAGACATTTCTTCATGCATTGATTTATTTCTAAATCTCTTTCATTTTTCTCTCAGTATGAATATATGGCTTCTGCGTCCAGCACTTACGAAATACCGATTATCTGCCCACCTAGATTCAAATACATATAAAATTATTTAATGTCTTCTCACGACTATTTAAATATTTCTTTCTTTCATTGCTTGAATGGAACCATCGTTTGTAATCATTTGCTGAGGGGGTCCATTCTTTATTTGGGGAAACAGTAAATGTAGCATATTTTCCACCAGAGGTAGTTTCGGCTCTTGAGTTCACGACCCTTGATAAATTAAGAGGTGGTCAATGCGAGATGAAGTTTCTTTAGCTCCATCAACACATGTAATGCTTCCATTTAATCCTTTTTGAAAAGAGGAGTTTTTTTTTTCTCGTGGCACCAGACTATTTATCATTACGATTTCTTATATACGTTATAAGCAAAAAAAAAAATGATAAAATGGCTTATATGTTAATTCATCTAAAAACCAAATTGTTTAATTATTTTTTACTTATAAATGCAAAATAATTCATTAATTTGAATTTTAGAACATGTAATATTTAGAATTTACATTTACGTTTTGTCAGTTAGAAAAAATATTAATTATAAAATAACAATGAATAAAAGGGTTAATAATATTTATAAAATAAAATTAATTCATCAATTTAAATTTAAACATTCAGTTGAAATATATCGTTGTGCCTTATATCTATAATTCATCAGCTAAAATGAAATAAAACAGAATTTTGACGACATTAAAAATATATATTACTTCCCTGTCAATTCGAAACACCAATCCTTCTCCGTATTCTTCTTCTTCTTCTTCTTCTTCTTCTTCTTATTATTATTATTATTATTATTATTATTATTATTACCATCATCATCATCATCCATCATCATCTTCTGCACAGTTTTCAGTTTTCACCTGGTGATCTTGCATTATAGGTGTTCTCCACCAACTCGTACCACCTAAAAAATTTGCAGAACTAACCAACGCAGATTTTTGAAGACAGAATGCTAGGTTTAATACTGTATTCTTAATGTTGGACTTTAGGTTCGGTTGTAAAGCCCCAATGATAACTAGAACAATAATGGCCTAAACGTCTCACATACTAGCAACCTCAATCTTATGGCCAGTGGAACTTTAGGCTTTTCAATTTCTTTAACGTTGATATTATGGTCACGAAGAACAACTACATCAACATGGAGTCATTTTCTCGTCTTCGTTTTTTCAACGACGGTGATGTCTGGTTTGATGGACTCAAGTATTCTGTCGGTTTGCATGTAAAGATCTTGATTTCGCCGTTTTCAATCATCTTCTCTCTCTGGTTTGTGGCGATACTGTTTCTGTTTAACTTCAAGTTCACACTTTCTAGATGGGTACCATTGAAAATTGGGGGGCACTTTATTATGGCGGCACTTGTATTATTATTATTATTATTATTATTATTATTATTATTATTATTATTATTGCTTTTGTTTCCAGTTTTTCTGAATTGCCGTCTGATATAATCATTTACTAAGTCTTTTAACTAAAACATGAGATAAAGGAAGTTTATTGCCCATATTACACTGAAGTAGCTTTTCTGACTACGTGGCCGGTACTTATGAAAACAATATTTTTTTGTCTCAAATGTTTCATTCTGATAATTTCTTATTTTTTTAGTTTTAATTTCTCGTTTTCTGGTTCTTAAATGTTGCAAATGTAGCAAAGTCTTTTACTGAAATAGAAATATATAATAAATATAACACCAAAATATTAGCACATAATATAGGTAGTTAACCCTAGAACACTAACCATGGGTATATATTACCCAGCGCAAATTTTTTATATTTTTAATTACAATTTTCAGTACCTGATTTTCTTACCTAAATAGTATGTTTTTTAGTTTCTATTAATTTTAACACAAAGTAAAAAGTTTGAAGTGCCTGCATGCAAAATATTTCAAATAAAGATTCATATTTAATATTTTTTTGATATTTTCAAAATCGGGTAATGATATTACCCATGGTTAGTAATAGTGTAATGGTATAACTGTTGGTTAGTGTTCTATGGTTAACAAGCAAAACATACGCGTTGTAATATTCTGTGTGTGATAGAAATAAAAATCAACTTGTTGAAGAAAATCAACCAAGTTTCTTGTTCGTTAATCGAATATGGATTATTAAAAGCATGTCTTTCGGAGACAACAATTGTTGGGCAAATAAAAAGCTCGAGAACCACTTAACGGTTACTAAAAGAGGTTGTTTTAAGTGCATAACATTAAGTAAGAAATGCGTATTATAATGATATATAGGATGAATAATGGTTGACCTTAGACTTGAGGAGGTTAAGATATTAATAACCGTAGGATCCTCTCGGGAGAATGTTCCACCAAGTTATTGGAAAAGAAGCTGTTTGAGTGGAATTTCTTCCTTACCAGGGGAATACAAATAGCAAGAGGATAAGTCGACTGTGTACGTAACATGGCAAGCCTCAGCTGTCAAGGTCTTAACTGTTGAAATTATTGGATGGAGCTCGTCTGAACATTTACCAAGAAAATAGTTATAGAGTAGCGAGAGGCTAGCAGCATTTCATCTGTGGGAAAAAGTTGTAGAGTGCAAAGTGATTAATCAGGAACCCTTTTGAACTCTATCAACTGTGTTATTCTTAATACAATATGTAGATATTGACAACGATAGATAGATAGATAGATAGATAGATAGATAGATAGATAGATAGATAGATAGATAGATAGATAGATATTACGTACATCGCCATTTGTTTGCCATTATGTTGGCTTTGATAAATCTTGTACATATTCTAACAAGATATTTTCCCCAGGTCCAAGGAGAACCAAATTTCTTAAGATGACATTTTGTACTCTTGACATTTTGTACTTTTGACATTTTGTACTCTAAGGTTAACTTAGAGAGGATTTGAACATCGATGAATATGTTCAATCAATAATGCGTGTACTAGCACATAAATAGAAAGAAAATTACTGGAAAATAATAAAAAAAAAAATAATTGAAACTAGAAAGAAAAGAAAAAAAAATATAGTAAGGAAGGTAAACAGATGGGAAAGAAGAAGAGAGAGAGAGGGAAAAGAAAATAGATAGCAGGAGAAAAAAAGAAATAAAATTGCAATATATAAAAGTATGGAATAAGAATCAACTAAAGATGAAAATGAAAGCAAAGAAGATAACTTAAAAGAAAGAGAAAAACACGATGAGGTCATTTGATTCTGCTTAGGAAAAAGAAAATGAGCAAAATGATTTTCAAAACAGAGTTAAAATCTATAAAAACGCGGGAAGAAAGATCGGGAAACCATGGGAAAGATGGAAGACGTCACAGAAGGGTTTTGCACATTTACAAAAGGAGCAGAAAAAAAGAGGAACAGTCTTTCCTAATTATTCAATTAACGACTGTCATCACGATTTAGCATTCGCCTCAATCGATAATTTATTCTTTATCAATTACTATTGCTGGTGGGTGGATCTACCTGCAGGTAAACGAAAAAAAAATACCAAGTTAACAAAGTGGAAAGACATTCAAAGAGAAAATAAACCTGAGAAAAAAAAGACTGACAAAAGCAGAAGAGACGTGATTAAATATATCGCAAATGCGCATGTATAAGTCGAAGTCTTTCAAACTTATATCGGGATTTAAATATTGCGTATGCTGACATATTCAAGGGTAATAGTTTCATTTGGTTAAATTTTCACATACATATTTCCTACACTGGCCCGAAAGGTTTTCACTGATTTACACAATTTTCTCACCAAGTATTTAAGGATTTTTACAGGTGTGAATTTGTGTAATCTACACCTAGAGGTACACGCATGTCCGTGCACTGTACGAGTTGTCAGCGCCTGTCGAGGTCAAAAGCCAAACTAGGCCTTCGTGTTCGCTTTCGCATAAATACCGTTGAAAAGATGAGGTGTTTTAATTTTACACTCTTTGGCTCGCACTGGGTTTTGTGTAAACAGCTGTCGTCGTTTTAGAATGGTCTGGTTCGAATCTCTTAAGGCCAATACCCCAAAGTCGTACTGTCTACGAAAAGAAAATCCAAAGCTATCTCTTCACCAAGCGCAGAGTTTGTTTGTAACAATAAATGGCACAAGGTGTGCGGTCTGTATTAACTGAATTTTCATATCCTTAACCTTACATTATTCTTTTTTTTACACCCACAATGTTAGATAATAAAAACATTGGTGAATCCATTTGGGCGTAGGGTTAGCAATTCTTCTTCTTTTCTGTGTCGTGTCCCTCCTATAGCTCTTAATAAGTTTCGTATTTTTTATTATTTCTCCCAAACCCTGTTCTACTATCCATTTGCTCAAGCTCATCAATTACGTTGTGCGCTGCCCCCTTTTCCTTCAATTTGTCATTTGAGTATCAGGTTTTCCACGCCCTCTTTCCTCATTACGTGTCCAGAAATTTCAACTGCCTCTTCCTGATGATATTTACAAGTTCGTTTTTGTTACCATTTTCTCCAGAACCTCGTCGTTACTCGCATGTTCGGTCCATGGTATCTTCAGTATCTTTCTGCAGAACTCTATTGCTTCAAGTCTCTTTTTTATCTGATCTGTGAGGAGATTGGCCAGAATTCGCTTCCATATACGAGGACAAATATCACGTAACCGTCCAGTACACTTTTCTTTGTTTCAAACGAAATTTTTCCGTCTCTTAATCTTTTTTTAGCTTTTGGAAGACCTTAAAAACCGATTTAGTGTAGAAACCGCAGCAGCTACGTATAGCTTAGTGAAACTGTGGTTGTATTCGTTGGAAAATCTTTAGGGCTAACAACAAGATAGATATATATCTAATTTAATTCAATTGATAATGAGGCCTAAATAGGGGAAGTGTGTAGTGCCAAATTTGATTTCATTATTTTTATTCGATTACCAACCATCTGCGGTAATAAAAATATACGCAGGTATCAGGAACTCAAAGTAAGCTACACAGTCTTTAATTAATACACGAGTACATGCGTTATTGATTGAAAACGTGCATCTCTATTCATATTACTACAGTTACGTATATGTGTATATTCGCATATGACGTAAACAGTTGTTACGTTTCGTATCAATTCTTCAGACTTCAAGACTAGATCATAGACCGTATGAACAACAGATAATTTTCTTTTTTACTCGCTTTCTAACACAAGGAAGAGTAATAGGAGTATCATATCTAGGAGGAAGCGAGAGAGGGCTGCCCAAAATCTCATCGCCAGATGCTAGTTTGTATCAAACTTGGATGCGCCGAGGAATCTTAATATTCTTAATTCTTTCAGCTTCCTCTGTGTCCTTAGGCTTTTTTTTAAACATAAATAAAACAGTCCATCGCTGTCAGAAGTCCATGCCTCTGGAGTTCAAACACCCCATCATATTTCTGTCCAGTAGTTTGTCATTCCGAATCAGCCTACGTATTCTGTAACACAATAGATACGAGGAAGTGCTGAAATTAGATTAATCCAGCCAAGAAGAGCCTTCCCCAAAATATTAGGTTGGTGCAAAAATAATGACGGTTTTTGACGTATTTTTTAACGTCAAAAACCGCCATTATTTTTGCACCAACCTAATAATTTGATCTTTGCTCAGATGTGTGGAAATGTCTAGACAAAATTTTTCAACCCCACCGTCATCTAAATCTAATTCGTAGAATCTATCATATTTACATATCGCAATACATAAATATTAGGTTGGTGCAAAAATAATGACGTAATAATGTCGTTTTTTGACGTATTTTTTTAACGTCAAAAAACGACATTATTACGTCATTACTTTTGCACCAACCTAATATATATTTTTAAAATGCATGAACTAGCTTAATGCAACAAAATATTACTCTTACAATTCCGCCTTGACAATTTTGGTGATCGAATAAAAGAATAAAAAATCCTATGTAACACGCTTCAGACTTCAGACTAAATAACATTTTTATTGATGTGATGCGATAATATACATGAAGTTAGAGAGGACGAAATACAAACAAACATTTTTGTAATTATACATCGAGAGAAACACTAAAATGTAGAGACGCTTAACTTTGAATATAAATTTTAAATTTCTAACGTCCGATGTATCGATAGTCAAAACTTTTGTTTTGATCGATGTTGATTTTAAATATATGTATTTTGTTATTGTTTTTTAAGTAATTTATTTTCCGGTTTGATATTTACTCGATGCAAAATCAAGGTTAACAATAGATATTTAAATTACTTTACAAGTTTCTTTTATCCTTGTTAAATAGTATCATTTATTTCCACACTGTTTCAGATATATATATCAGATTTCTATCAAGAAAATTTGAAACGTGTGAATATGCATTTAGGCAAATAGAAGCAGACAAATGGTCAAAGCAGAGCGGGAAAATGATGCTTTCTCCTGCAATGGGGGTGCCGAATCGAATTTTCAGGTGGTTCAGTCTCTTTATTACCTTCTCTCTTGTAGACGAAATGAATATTTTCTAAAAAAAATTATTCAAACACGGGTATCCACTAAAAATAATGTTTGAAGTATTAAAATATCACGGATTAAAAAATAAAATCCATTCATTATTTTTATACACACGCACACACGCATACATACACACACGCGAGCGCGCACACACACACATATATATATGTGTGTGTGTGCGCGCGAATGTGTGTGTGTGTATGTCTCTGTGTGTGTATTGTTGTAATAGGAAAGAACATATTAATGAACCAAACTTTTTAGTATTCATTTATAAAAAAAAAAAAAAAAAAACAGCGCTCGATACAGAAGTAGAGCTTTACTTATAATTATGACTTGAGTCAAGTTTCGAAGCAGTAATTTCTGTGTCAGGGAATCATATTGTTAAAAAATAATTATACATATATATATATATATATATATATATATATATATATATAGTACAGGTAATCGATCTGTTGATATATAATCCGGGTGGATCCTAGTAATATAAATTATTAAAACTGATCCACAGACAGCGCAATGTTTTTATTTTAAAAAAGCATATGTTTTTTTACAGCAAAAAAAGCAAAAATTAACTCATGTCTGTGTTAAGATAATTTTTTTTTGCTGTAATATATATATATATATATATATATATATATATATATATATATATATATATATATATACTCTTTATCCTTGACTCATACTCTTTCACGCCTAGTAACTCCTTGAATCTTAGTGGCATTATCACTTTTGGACAAAATGATTAAAAAGCAAATGTTGCTTAAATTTCGGAATGTGAGAGATATAGAAATTTAAGATATAGAAATAATTACTGAATAGTTACTGTCATCTTTCATGCCTCAGTACGATCTTCAGACCTCTAGAGGGATTTATATATTGTTCACCAGGAGATTAAGGGGTGTGAGCTCTTCCCAGTTCCTTAAAAGCTCTGTCACCGATATTGGGCACTCTAGTTATAAATATAATAAATGCTGCCCATATGCTTCAAGGCTCTACATGCTGTGCGTTTAGAAAGGCTCATCTGTATACCTCCGACACTGGTCGACATTTCGTTTATTTTTCTCTCTCTTGGCGAAATCCGATTTTTGTCATTATTATACACACCCACACATACACACACACACACGCACACACACACACACACACATATATATATCTATATATATATATAGATATATATATGTATGTATGTATTTAGACATCATATCTTCATTTATTTAAACATGACTGATTAAATAATATAGATATATTACAAGGTGCGTTTGATAAATTGTCGCTATTTTATATTTTGAATTTCGTGCATGCGCGTTGTTTGTTTTTCATTTTGTTGACTGCACACTATATTAGGGTCAGTTGGGCACCGTCTGAGAGAAATAGAGCACTATGACGCAATTCACTCCGCTAGGAAATTGGAAACGGCATGGTGTACTGCTTGGCATTCACGCCAGGAATCTCCAATACGAACATTTCAAAGTGTTTCGATGTACATCTGAGGACAGTGCAAAGGATTCGAAAAAAGTTGGATAAGTCTAATGGTGATTGCGAAGGTCTTTGGATAGAGCACTAGTGATGGCGAAGTTATACCTCTAGTCACCTACCCACAGGGCCTCAGTCTCATCAGGGAGGTCTACATCAAAAGCCGTGAAGATGTAATGCTGCCCTGGGTCAACAGGGTGACTGCTAGAAGACGGACTCTATGTCTGTCACCAGGACTCTGAACTATGCCACACAAACAGGAGAACCTAATCATGAACCCACAGATTGACTGGAAAATTATAATAATTGTAAGAGCAGATGTAACCTATGTTTAGATGAGAAGATTAGAATAATAAAATTCGATAATGAAAGCATACTAGTAAATCAAAGGAATGAGTTGGTCTTTAAATGTCGTCATAGGAATATGTTTAATCTTATCTAATATCTTATATATTATTTATCTTAATCTATTCTCATCTAATCCATCTATTATTATGTCTTTTACTATAGTTATTTCTACATCTTATATTATCCATGTCAATCCTATCTGATAACCTTCCACTAATTTACTAACTCCCCATTTTTGGTTTTATCCTTTTAATTTTAATTCTTTTTTATTTTTAAATTTAATTTTCAAAAGTTTGTTTTTTCCTGTGTATAGTCGCTAATTGAATTTTCTTTAAAATTGTATACGTAATTATTTTTTTCTCTATTTTTTCTTATGATTTTTTCATTATTTTTTACCATTTTGTCATAAATTTTTTCTTCAATTCCTTCATCTTTTTCTTTTTTATTTATTTTTATTATTTTTATTAGTCTTTTATTTTTTTATTTAGTTAGTTTTTAATTTTCAATTTTTATTTTTTAATCATTATTATTATTATTTTTTAATCATTATTATTATTATTATTATTTAGTTAGTTTTTAATTTTCAATTTTTATTTTTTAATCATTATTATTATTATTATTAGATCTTTCTGTTTTATACACATACATATCTTTAAGTTTGCTTAAAAATATTCATAAATTTTAATGTCGTTATGTTATTATTTTATGTTATTTTATTGTTATTTTTATGTTATTATTATTATTTTTTCTTTATATAAACTCTCTGGTTATGATTTATTGTTCTTGTATTATTTGCTAGCATATTTTCGGTCATTTTAAAAGGAGAAAATATATTTTTTTTGTTATATTTTATAACTATTAATTTATTATTTTCTTTTTTAAATTATTTGATCTTTGTGTCTTTAACATTGTGATTTAATTATATTCTGATCTGAAGTGTTAAAATTTAAAATCTAGTCGTGTTAACCGTTTCCACTTAAGCTAGACAATATCTGCATATCCCATCCATTATACTGGTGGTTGGTTTAACTTAAAATCTGTGGTTTCAACGGCGGCCTCCTCCTTCCTTGTTTTCTTTCCTGTTTTTTTTCTTTTTCTTTTCTTTCTTTTTAAATGTTTAATTTTAAGTTTCCGATTATTTTTTACATAGTATCTGAGTCGAAGAAGGCCAACGTAATAACATTTAGTTGAAATAGCTATTCTGAGGTAATTTTGAATTTCTCTATTATTTAATTTATATGCTATGTTATAATAAATACATTGGACTCTTTTGTGGATCAATTTTAATATTCTATATGATTAGGATTCACTTGGATTATATACCAACGGATTATTACCTATATATATATATATATATATATATATATATATATATATATATATATATATATATATAATATGCATCTGTATATGCATGTATTGGTATGTTAGTTTGCATATATATTTCTTTAGAGAGATCCACACATATATTCACGCACCAAGAGGCACATCCAAATCAATACATGGTTACAAAGAAAGAAAGAAAAAAAGAAAGAAATATGCTTATCCCTACATTTTTAGTATGTCTATTTCTAGCCCTAGTTTCATAAAAGAGCGTGTCTATACGTGCACAAACTTTAACCAATATTTTTTGCCTGTTTATGCGTGCAGCTGTGTATGCGTGGGTATGTGCGCATATATCCATCTGTGCACTTCCTCAGTATTGTGTCAATATAGATATTAAGTGTCAGTCGTCTAAAGGGGCAAAGTAAAGGCATGTGCGTGTTTATGCATATCTCGTCTTCGTAAATTCACCGTCGAGTGGCAAATTGATAATTAGACAACTCAATAGCTGAATACCGCCAAATTATTGTCAACGCGATAAGCTGCTTGCCTTTGCGCCTGTCTCCTCGAAATAAAGTCGACGCATTGAAATGTCAGCCTCGTGTCAGCAGGTGTACTCGATTTTTTATGACGTTTCACACTGACAACAAAACCAGACAGCACAAAGGGAGATAACAAAAGAGAAGTGAAAGCAAAGAGAAGACAAAGCGAAATGCATTACGAATTGCAACTGTAATTTTTTTCTTTCTTTTTAATCAGTTCCCTTTCTCGCTTTGTTTATTTATTTATTGAAATAAAGTATTCTTTAAATTTTATTTTTGCTATTTGCATCGGAATTGCTCAACGTTCTCCAAATGGCGAAAAATGAACAGGTTTGTAAAATTCAAAATAAAATTAGCAAATTGTGATACGTTATTAAAGAAAAAAAAAGTAAATATATTTTTTATCCGAAATGTAACTTTTATGTCGGTACTCAAAAACGCACACATAATATATATATCTATATATATATATATATATATCATAGGAAATGGATTAAATCCGACAAATATTTAATAAGTTTTTTGTTTATATGTTTTTATGGATACACTTATTTGATTAAATAATTCGTTCTTTAATTAAATAGTATTAATTACATTTACCGGCTTGAATGTTCGACAGGAATCGAACCTGTATCCAATACTGAACTACCCTTATGCGATATAAGTTTTTTTTATCCGAAATGTAATTTGCAGCGCTATTGATTTCGTGTCCCTCTTTAAGTTGGTGCTTATGCACTTCAGTGTTTAAATAACTTTGCATTTTTTGAGTGAAATTCAAACATTTCTATATTTTTTGTAAGTCAGGTCACGCAATGTATTCAGCTAAATTTCTAATAAATTTCTTTGTCGTACAGTGGTCTCTTCCAAAGGATTTAGCAATTTCTAATACTGTCTAATGATCATAAAGCACTCGTACAATTTCTACCTTGTTATCATTGCTTAATCAGGCTTTATGGCTTCTTAGAAAATGAGTTCAGTAGATATACAAAAGTAGAAAGGCGTGTAAGGCAATGATGTGTCTTCTCACCGGATTTATTCAACCTATACAGTGAGACAATTCTGAGAGAACAGAAATTCCTACCAGGATTCGTCATTGGCGGCCACAATCTTAGCAACATAAGATACGCAGATGACACGGTGCTGATAGCAGACACGGAAAGTAAATTACGAAACCTCCTACAGAAGGTAGCGAAGGAAAGCGAGAAGAAGGGACTAAGTTAAAATACAAGAAGACATAATGCATGGTCATCAGTAAAGAGGTGAACCCGAATTGCGATTTACCGTTTGGGACACTAAAATCAAGCAAGGGCGGAAATTTAAATATCTGGTAAGTATTCTGACAGGGAACGATAATTGGGATGGCCAAAGACGCACTCCAAAAGCAAATCAGAGTATTATGAGACAGGAGGATTTCGTTGGCAACAAGTATTGAACTGCTACGTGATATTTGTCCCCCTTTACGACAACGAATGTTGGACGGTCTCCTCAAAGATGAAGAAGAGACTCGAGGCAACGGAGGTATGTTTCTACAGAAGAAATGATAAGGATACCATAGACCGAACAAGTGAACAACGATGAGGCTTTGAAAAGGATGCAAATAAGAAGGGCGCTTATACTTAACATCAGAAAGAGGCAGCTGAAAATTCTGGGAAAGTAATGAGAAAGAATGGCTTGGAGAATCTGATACTCGCAGGATATATAGAGGGAAAGAGAGAGACAAGGGAAATCAACGCGTGACATACCTAGCGGGCTTAAGTAAGTGGATGATAGAACAGGTTCTGGGAGAAGTAGCAAAAGAACAGAACATATTGAGAACTACAAATCGGAGAGCCATGATCGCCTACGTCCTGAAGGGACACTACACATAAAAGAAGAAGATGCATAAAAAGTGGAACGGCAGCTATTAAACTATCTCCCCAAAATGGCTTACTGGTTCCCATAATTACTTTTGGACACAAATGGGCATGTCATTTTTTACCAAATTATATAAATATATGCAATCAATAAGGTATTTGAAAAAATAAGATTTGTGATGTGGATGCCAAAGTTGGGCCCACATAAGTAAAACACGAAACACAGATTAGATGTAAGAAAGATATATTAACAACAGGTTACAGAGATAGTGTAAGCAGAGCTTACTATATGTTAGTGTCCAACACTGGTAGTCGTACGAGACTCTCACTGTCCCTCTGTCTCACTCTATCACTCTCCGTCACTCTCTATCACTCTCTCTAGAGTGCTATGTCGCCTACTTAATATAGGCCTGGAAGAGTCTATTGTGTAGATAGTTTCCGGTCTCACAATACCCCACTTCCAAAGAGTTTTCTTTTTTGAAAAGGAGAGAAAAAAATAAAACTTAATACTTTTTCTTCTTGGGATTTATTGTTTCTCAGCTGGAAGTAGAGATTTTGATGCGTGAGCCACAGTTTTCGCGAACCGTGTGGCAGTTTATGTAATATGCAAGCACCTATGCCGTACGAGCTTGCATCACTTGCGACTATAATGTTGAGACTAGGGTCGAAATGTTTGAGGGAAAGGTCTGAAGTAAGAGTTTTCTTGATCTTCTCGAATGCGTCTTGGCATTCCGGGGTCCATGACCATGGTTTGCCCTTTTTTAAAAGTTGGTTGAGGCCCTCTCAAATTTTGCATTTTCTTAATGAACCCTTGGTAAAAATTAGCTTGGCCGAGGAAGCTTTGTAACCCTTGAACGTTATCTGGGGCCGGCATGTTTCTGATCGCGTTGGCTCTTTCTGGATCCGGCCGACGACCATCTTTATTTTTAATGTGACCTAAGTATTTAATCTCTGGTAAGAAAAAGTCAGACTTTTCCTCCTTAACCTTAAATCCGTATTCTTGTATTTTTTCGAATACGTTTATTATATGGTTCCGGTGCTCTGCCGTAGTTTTGCTAGTAACTAGTATATCATCAAAATAGGCTGTTGCGTAGTCAAGATCGCACTGCATGGCGTCCATGACCTTCTGAAAAATTGCAGGCGCAACCTTTACTCCAAAAGCTAACCTGTTGCATTTGTACAACCCTCTATGGGTGCTTATGCAGAGCAATTTGGAACTTTCTTCTTCCACCTCTATCTGAAGGTATGCGTCCGAGAGGTCAATTTTAGAAAAAAAATTTCCACCATTGAGTTTATTGAAAATTTCTTCAGGGCTTGGGAGAGGATAGTGGCGATCTTGCAAGGCATCGTTTAACCCTGTGGAAAAATCTGCGCATACTCGTATTTGATTGGACTTCTTTTTACGTAGACTGTAGGTGCTGCACACTCGCTGAAATCTGTTTTTGACAGAATACCTGCTTGTTCGAGTCTATCTAACTCTTTATTGATTTGCTCTAGAGCAGCGAAAGGGACATTCAGTTTCTTTTTGAATACCGGTTGTCCACCGTCCTTCACCTTGAACTTAGCTTTCATTTTAGTACATTTCCCAAGACCGCCAGAAAAAACCTGGGGAAATTGTTGTTTGAGTTCTTTTTTTAGATTTACCAAATTGGACGTTGTACTTTGTATCTTGCGACAAAATGTACTTATTGGGCAGTCCCAAAAATTGAATTTTTCTATCCAATCAGTTCCAAAATTTTTAATACGTAGGCTTTGAGCTTTTTGGTAACTCCATTTAGTGTTACTGTAAGTAACCTCGCCTAAAATGTTAATATTTTCGCCAGTTACGGATTTTGCTGTTTTATCCGTTTTTAATAAGGTCGGCTTGTTCAATTTTCGCCAAGTACGCCAATTAATGGTTGAAATATCAGAACCCGAGTCAAGCTGGAATTTAATGGACTTATTGAAAATATCCACTGTTACATATTTTCTTAAATTTTTATCAACAATATTGTCAGATTGAGCTTGCCTGATTTTATTTTGGGGTTTTCTCATTCTGTTGGCGTACCAGTACGAAGTTAAAGTATGACCACTTTTATTGCAATATTTGCAATATTTTTTGTTCTTAACTGGACAGAATTTCATCCAATGCCATTTACCACAATGGTAACATGGTCCGGGCGGTTTCTTTAACCTATTTGGGTTTTGGTTACTGCGGAATTTAGGACATGAGATTTGCCTTTTGTCTTTTTGAGGGGAATAGGAGGTAGACTTACTTCTGATTTTATTAATCTGAGTCACACCTGATTCCTCGATAGTGTTTGAGTCACGCTTTACAGATATTACTCTTTGACAGTTCTCTGCCAGTTTTTGGAAAGTCAATCCTTGTTCGTTCTCAAGCTTAGTCAGTACCCGTCGTCTGACTTCGGCGTCTTCTGCTGATACTAGACCTTGTGCGAAAATTAAGCACTTAAAATCATCGGCAGTCAGTTCGGCTAGTTTAAAATCATTACATAGCTTGTTCACCGATGCTGCAAACGTTAGAAAATCTTTCTGGTTGTCTTTGACTGCGTTCAGGCATTTCCAACGTTTGTGGAACAAGGTTGTGTTAGGCCCGAATAATTCCGATAGGAGCTTAATCGTCTCTGAAAAATCCAAGTCAGTCGTTTTCTTGGGTAGTATGAAGTTTACGAACCTACTATGTTCTGTAGTTCCCAGTTTTCTCAATAGAAGACGTACCTTTTTTGTACTGGGCCATTGTTCACAGTCTACGTTGAAAATATCTTCGTAGCGCCTGTAAAAAGCCTGGAAGTTTTGTCTTCATCTTGTACGTATTCAAAGGTTTCCATTGAATTGTAGATTGTACTCTGGGAGAATATTGTATCTTTTTTCAGAGTTTGAGCCTTTTAATGCATTTACGAGTAATTCTTTAAGTTGTTTCTGTTGTAGTTCAGCATTCTGAAGCGTAATTTTTTGGAATTCCATTTGCTGTTTATGTAAATCCAAAAACAGTTGTTGTTGTCTTTCTTCTGGTTTTTGTTGCTGGTCCAAATTTAGTTTTAACATTTGGGCAACTACCTTTTGCAAATCTTCCATATGTAAAAATGACAGCGCTTTTTTTTTTTGCTTTGAAACACGTGTACTAAGAGGAGGTACACAAAAAAATCTTGATAGATTTTTGTTCCTTTTTTTTTTCTTTTACAGAAAAAAAATATGGACAGACAATAGTTAAACTAAACTAATTATGTGTGTTTAGCTTTTTTCCCGTGGTTCCGTTAATTTTAACGTAATTGAATAATTTTTCACCACACTTATGTATTTTTTTTATAGAGGTACAAGAAAAGAAAACTCACCTCAGTGAATTTGAGGGGAGAATAATTTTATGCCCGAGTTCAACACAGTTACATAAAAAATTTTTTGATAGTTTTTTCCGAAAACTTGAGTACAACGGTAGTACTTGATCTTGTGTTGTCAGTTTTTTTTACGAAAAACTGTTTTTTTCTCTGTGTGTGTGGGTGTGTAGAAATCGTTCTCGTATTGGACAGACTTTAATATTCCGTAGATGTCGAATCGCTAGTTTGCCAATGGCGTTTGGTATTGAAATATATGTAGACGCTGGGTGTTTAGCTTTTAAATCGCTAATGTATTAATACCAGCTTAATTTCACGTTCCTACACTGCTGTGGGAACGCGTGGAGTTTGTGTATTTTTCGAGTACTGTCGCTATTGATACGGTGAGAACGAAATTCTCGAATATTCTCTGTCGCCACTATAGTGGGACTGGCAAGGTATTGCGGTTTTCCGACGTGAATGCGTTTCACGAATTCTTCGTCGACCCAAATGTGGGATTGGTAAGGTATTTAGGTTTCGCCGTGAGTGCGTTTCTAGAATCCTCGTCGCCACTGATGTGGGTGCCAAAGTTGGGCTCACAGAAGTAAAACACGAAACACTGATTAGATGTAAGAAAGATATATTAACAACAGGTTACAGAGATAGTGAAAGCAGAGCTTACTATAAGTTAGTGTCCAACACTGGTAGTCGTACGAGACTCTCACTGTCTCGCTGTCTCACTCTCTATCACTCTCCGTCACTCTCCGTCACTCTCTATCACTCTCTCTCACTCTCTCTAGAGTGCTATGTCGCCTACTTAATATAGACCTGGAAGAGTCTATTGTGTAGGTAGTTTCCGGTCTCACAATAATTTGAATAAAATGTTTGAGCAAAATCTATATGGACTTAATTTAATTTTTTACATCTTGAAATTGTGCTTCAAGTTTTTTAAAACATGTAGATTCTACTTTGTGTATCTCTTCCTTTACACATGAATTTTCTTATGCCAAATATTTTATATGTATCATCTTTCTAAAATCAAGAATCGTTATTAAAATATATTTGATATATTATCTATATATCTATCTATTGTCTTAAAAGTGAAGGCAATCATTCAATGTCATTTGATTCGGTTATGTTTTCCTCTACTGCCTTCTATATCTTGTTTAGAATTTTTCTTTAAGTGTTTGAAGAACAGTATGACATTTCAATAATTAAAAGAATTTATTTGCAGAAAAATATAATTTACCTTCAAATTAACAATCGAGTTAAGAAGTGAAAACAAATTTCATTAATCCTCAAACGGCTGGTATCATCAAATGGAAATCAGCTGATATCATGAATTTCATTGGCGATATAACCAATTGTTAATTTATAATTTTTCCAACGATTCGAACATCGTTTAGTCCTGATTCGAGTCTAAATTAATAAATTAAAAGTTTAATATTTACTCGAATTAATTAATTCCTGGGTGTATTCGCCTGTAACTGAAGCAAGAAGAACAAGCCAAACATAGTGTGATGTCTTCATTCTCGAAAAGAAAAAGGCAAAAATATTAAGAAGTTTGGGCAAAGAATGAACAAACGCATTGTGCATGAAATGATTCAACGAGTATCATACTGTTAAAAATATTAAATTTAGGAAACTGGCATTTGTTTTACGTCCCTGTTTTTCTATATTTAAAAGAGTTAACATATAATTTTATAGTTTTTTTTATTATTTAATTAAACTGAACATTAACATAACAACTGCACTTTGAAATTATTTTTTTTTCGTTTTCTTTTTTTCAGCCGTTTACTGTGCACATTACTTCTTTTTCACCGGCAAATTTTGTCTATCTGTCCGTGTGTCTAAAAGCCCTCTAACGCACTTGTTCTACATAGATATATTATACCTTTTTAGAATCAGGAGGATCTCGGGATTAAAAATCTGCCCTTCATCTGGTGCTTGAGCATCTTGCATTGGTATTTGTGCCCGGATGAGGAGGGAACAAGTAAAAATTTAAATTTTAAAATAACTGAAAAAAAATTGTGATTTTAAAAAATTGAAATTTATATTGAGTCTTTAAGTAAGACAAAAATTGTTTTCAATTCAGTTTAAAATATCTCCAAATCTTTGTGAATTGAGGAAATCAATTTTATGTGAGAGATTTCCTGCCGCGAGTTTTGGAAGTTCCGCGAAATTTGTGACTTGAATAACTCAACTCAGTTGAAGTTCCACGAGGTTTGTGGTTTGAAGAACTCAATTTTGGGCCTGAATTGGTATTGCGGCCCAAATGGGACTTTCGGCCCAAATCGGTCAAATTTGAAGGGAATTAGACTTATATCCCAATTCAGAGTCAAAAGAGAGGTTTTGAAGTTCTGTGGAGTGAATTGAGGAATTCAAAGATATTTCTTCAAAATAGCATGGAAAAATTCAAAGACCAGAGCACTAATGCAAATCGAGAGAAGAGCAGAAGGAGACAAAATGTAGGAGACAATTAGATGCTGCAAACGATAGAAGCTGAAGTGCATCTGAACAATGAGAAGAGGTACTAGCCAAAAGAGAAGCAAATGCTGCAAAAGAGATCAGATCAAGTGCATCTCAAAAATTAGAGGAGGTGCAAGCAACGAGAGAAGCAGATGCTTCGAAGAAGAGAAGGTCAAGAGATATAGATGAAAATGAAACTTCATCAAGGAGTGAAGCAGATACAGCAAGAAAGAGAAGATCAAAAGCTGCAGAGGATGACAGATTTTATAAAGGAGGGAAAGAGATGCTGCATACCATAGAAGAGCAAGTTTGGAAAAACCTGATGAAAGACATGCCAGACAAGTTAGTGATAATCACAGTCATGCTAAAAGGAGTGCATCTTCTTTTTTGAGCCTGTCCAAGATGGCCTTTACCCCGGAAAAGATGGCCTTTCAATACAACTGTGACCGACTATTCAAATCATCCAATGTTATATATTGGATCAGTTATCATTTAGCGGAAGCATTGTAATGCTTTCAACTTCAAGGATGACCCAGATGGGATATGCTGTAACAAAGGAAAAATACAGATGGAAGATCTACCAGTTCCTCCGGAGCCATTTCTATCACTTCTGGATAAGAACTCAGCTGAATCAAAACATTTCCTTCAGCAAATCAGAAGCTACAATAACTGTTTTGAAATTACCTCATTTGGTGTCAAATATGCTACCTTGTCAGAATGAAAGACAGCATGCAGAATACAGGGCAGGAGCTAGCTTAAAAGTATGAACGGAAGGCAGCTTTTAAGCTGGTTACAGATAAAATAAAATTAATATTACTAATAATCTTATTTTTATAATTATATATTCTTTATTTAATGATTTTGGCAGACGAATTCACTAATAAGGTTCTCAGATTTATGAAAGAAGCCTGGAATCAAAATAATATCCCAAAGCAACTGGGTATATTTCGCATTTAATTCACGATAGAAACAAATGATAATCCTGAAAATGCTCATACCTACAAAGCTATTCTAATTGGATCCATTATGGTAAACATTCTGATTCATATGTTGTTGACTAGAGTGTCTATTCTATGAATGTCAACCTCTAACGACCCAGTTCTGTTCTGTTCTGTTCTGGTAAGGGGTACAATGCTGGCATATATGCCATTAAGAAACCAGGCCATCGCATTCTTATCGAATAGAATATTGTATATCTGCTTTGTAGATTTCACATAAGCATATGACCACATTAAGAAAGAATTTCTCCGATCATCTATTAGAAACTTTCCAAGTCTCGATTCCAGTGAATTCCTTGATCAAACAGAGGAACTATACAGGTCCTCAAATTCTTGTATGTCTAGCGAGGACCCCAAAACCGAATAATTTCCAGCCTTTTCAGCAACACGATAAATAGAAAAGTTGAGGCCAAATTTGTTTCATCTCTTCTTAAACTATGCACTGTGCATATACAAATACAAATGCAAGGAGATGGGTACCGATCATGTAAGCAATTCATAAATCCTAAATGAATTTTCTAATAAAAAACAGCGTACCTTCACTTCCGATGCTAGTGTACTGATGATAAGTGCTATGATGATGACATAAGTATTCATAGTCGAAATAAGAATAATATTGAACAAAAAATACATTTTTTTTACTCGGTGTTTCAAGAAGATAAATCTTTCTAAAGCAGGAACTATGATACATAATGGGAATAAAAGTAGTGATGTCATGTACCTTGAACCTATCATAAAATCTAGAATGTGGAATCAATAAATATTAAACAGTTGAATTACAATGGTGTATAGATCTGTTATAACAAATTTAAGATAAGGGAGAAGGAAATTGAACGTAGAATATGCTGCACTAAGAGTAGTTTTGTCCAACCTCCCACGATGTTATAAAACAAAAACTTTAACTACACAAGTCATGTTCCTAAAAACTTGTAAAAGCTATACTCTTACACGGATATCATATATGCCGTTTAAACCGTTCAGAAATGTCTGAAATATCAGCTATATAGAACCATTTTATCAGATCAATAATTAAAAAGAATTTAAGGACGACTGGCGCGACAGAATCCCAAAGAATTAGCTGTACAAAATAACAAACTAGATCGATTGAAGATTAGCAGCAGCAGCAACAACTAAAATGGATAGCATAGGTAACTAAATAATGACATAATCAAGATGGCGACATTCCACAAAACAAAATGTTAGAAGACATCTATCAACACAAGAAAACAATATGCGATAACAATTATGGATTTGAGAAACATATTTTTCTGAAAAAATATTTTATTAGAAAGGTTTTATAAATTTCAACCATCGGTAAAACTATTCGGGCACTGACTCAGTGGAAACAGGGCAAGCTATAACTGAGCAGTATTAAATAAGAACTATCTGTAGACATTGTCAACGGAACGAAAACAATCTACTCTTGTAGATTAAATAAAAGTTCGAAATTCCCTGAGGTTTATCCGAATCCACATAAACTTGATGCACACCGACCAAACCATTGTCATCACCAAAATCCAGAGAGAAATTATCAAGTCGCAATTAGCTTAAAACATATTTTCCGGGGTAAAATAAATGTGTTTTAATTTGTTTATTTTTTATTTCTTTAGGTGTTATTTATTTATTTTTTTTTTTTCGTTTACTGACGGTCTGAGTAGTTGTGATGAAACACGGTTAAAATAAAGAAGAAAGAAATAAAACAGAATTTAATAACGGCCACGTTTATTGAGAAAAAAACACTAGATAATTTAGGGCTTTTAATAAAGCTGTACGTTGTCTGAAAACTCTTAACATATAAACAATTCTTATAAATGCAAGTATTTATCCTCTTACAAGGAATAATCGCACAAGTCAATTTAATCTTTTTGCTTAATACTTTTTTTTTTTTTGTCTATGTTTATCTTAATCGAAATTATCATTACCTTCATGAGTTGGATATATATATAGCTTTTAGTGTAATCTTTGAAACCAGAGACTAATTCTCCAGTTATATTTTCCAGACATTTCTTTATTATTATTTTTATTTAACGACGGAAGTAGCAAAATAAAACATTTTTATGACTAAGGCGTGATTTTAAAAGGTTAATACATAGAACATTAAAAAAAAAATGATATTAGGGCATTGAATTTGGTTTCACTTGTGATATTAGGTTGGTGCAAAAATAATGTCGTTTTCTCACATAGTAACATATATGAGAAAACGACATTATTTTTGCACCAACCTAATATAATCTTCAAGGAATGATTGACACACGGAAATAAAAACTGCCTGTTCAAATATTAGCAGCAATAAATTTTAATAAAAATATATCTCCCTAGCCATTTGAGAAATCTCCTATGTAAAGATTTGAATATCAAAAACTATGAAAAGATTCATTGTATTTATTTCATATGGCAAAAGATGAAAAACGCACAAAAATGTAAGAATATATAATGCCTTTATTTGAATATTCTCCAATGCAAAATAAACTATAAATGTATATAAAAAACACTATAAATATATACAGAATAAGAGGTCAATTGTATTTATCTGCAGAGTCAAATATATAAATGACGTATATAAATAATTTTTTAAAAAAATATGACAGCATTGTATTCTGCGAATCTTGAGATGAAAATAAGCATAAAATTTAAAGAATTTATTGTAATTATTTTGTATATGCGAAGGAAAATATAAAATACGTTTTAAAAAATAATGATACAACCAAAGATGCGAAAAAAGTAATAATTTTTACAAAATCCACGAACGTCCATTGTATTTATGTGGTATAAAGACAGATGAAAATCACAATATATTTTTTTTTTAATGATAACCTCCATTGTATTTATTTTAGATATTTGCAGACACGAAACACAATACAAGTTTCTAAATCTATGACAACGTCCAGTACACACACATGCACACACACACACACACACACATATATATATATATATATATATATATATATATATAGATAGATAGATAGATAGATAGATAGATACATACATACATACATACATACATACATAGAGTACCTGTGGGTCAAACACAAGTAAGTTTTAAATATGCAAGAATGAGTACTGTACATTTATTTTGCATATACACAGATACTAAACATCAATTGTTTAAAAATATGGGCCGTTCTTTTGAAAAACACTAATTTTGAAAATTCGAATCCTCCCATTTTATTTAATTTACATACCCACAAAGAGATTTAAAATAGAAGATTTAAAATATAAGAACATCGATTGCATTCATTTTGCATCGACAAAGATGCACAATACAAAAAAAATATGCTAGCTTTCACTAAAATGCGAGTCAAAATAACTTGCAAAAATACTAGAATTTCTCTGCTTTTATTTTCAGAATCACAAAGTTGAAATAAAACTAAAGTTTAAAAAAATATGAAGATTTTCGCATTTATTTGTCATATCCCATATGTAAAATACGTCACCATCTCTTATTATAATTATATAGCGAGTACACACACACACACACACACACATACATATATATATATATATATATATATATATATATATATATATATATATATATATATATATTCTTTGCTTGGTCACACGTTTGAAAGGTGAACCACGTATTTAATAAACTATTCTTCAAATTAGAATATATTGGCATGTGTGTTACGTTCCAGCCACTTGTTTGATATAGATTCATATTTTCCATTCGGATCCCGACTTTGAGTTTCAAACCTAGATAAGAAATAACGAATTTAAGTATTGATCTTCAAAACAGACAATCCCGCACCTCCTTGACGCAGACCAGTTTTCATACGCTTTCTTTCTCTTTTGGCTTGTGTCATAGCAAACTAATATCACAAATATAGCAAAATATAATTTCCACATCAAAGATATGTTAATTTCAATAAGCCATTTTTCGTACGAGATTTTGCTCTTTTAGTTATCTGTTTAACAGTTGCAAACAAAAGGAAAGAGATTTGCACTGAATCACCCTCACTCAACTTTAATTGGCCTCTTATTGTAGTCCAACGGTCAGCAAGCTGGCTTTGAGGAGTATTAATCTTGAATAATGAATCTGTACCCTCTTTCCTACACATGCAATGTTGCAAGACTGTCGCTATTTCCATGGCAAATGTTCAGATGAACCCCACTTATTAATTCTACTAGTTAAGGCTTTCACACCTAGGAAATGTCATGCCTCTTCTACGAAGTCGAATCATCCTCATTTTCCCTGTATTTCAAGAGTAAGAAAGTTCCTCTCAGGCTTTTCTTAAGAACTCCCACATAGATGCTTACCTGGACACTAAAATCTTAACTTCAAGAAAATCATCATCTCTTCACTTTATCTTCATCATCATCACATCCTACCACTTCTTTCATTAATATCACAAATCTTAGATCTTATTTTGATAGAACCCCTCTACTTTGAGTAATTCTCGAGCCTTGTATTGAGTAAAAATTAATACAAAAGTCGGTTTGGTTCGTACTAAGTGCCTCCTACCAGTTACCTTACCTTAGAATTATAAGAATTAGTGCGTAATATCATTAAGATCAGCAAAATATATTCAATCTATTTCCGACTGGATTTGAGAGGGATTTTATGCTGAAAATTACAGTCTAAATTAACTGTTCGCTTAACTGATTTTCATATGTTAATTTGACTCCACAGAAACGATGAACAGATATTATGAAGTCCATTTGATCTACATAGCAGACCCTTATTCATCCATTATTAGAAAATAAACTGAGATTTTCTCCAGTTGTCAATGATCTCTTATGAATATCATTGATATATTTTGGGTTAATAAGAAACATCGTATGTATCTGGGTGGTTAGTGACTAGAACCCCTGTTCTGTAAGCTAAAACAACTACAATGTGGTCGATCATTGGCTGTTATCATATAAATATAAGCACGTATAAAATTATTCTTTGTGTTTTAATAAGGAGATACCTTTCTATGTAATTGGTTATTAAATTAAATTAAATTTTTATGTATTTTCTTATCTTCGTTTTTTGATGACGTTGTATTAACTTCATCTATAAAAGAAATACCCCTTATAAATTCCTTTACTATACATATATGTTCAAAATCATTATCATTTAGATGGCGACCAGTTAAAATCCTTGTAATACCAAAGAATGAACTGAAGGCAAAGATTAGCGCAGCATTCACCAACTTAAACAGGAAGACAGTCCAGAAAAGATGCAGAAAATTCCGATGTCGTCTGGAGGCCGTATTTGAAGCAAATGTCAATTTTACTGAACAAATTTACTCTTTAGTATTTCAAGATATAGTTGTGTAATTTGGTAAATATATATGTTGAAATGAGATGTCAGTGATATCTTCATTTTTGTGTAATTTAGATCACAATTTATCCATAGCACTATGTGTATATATATATATATATATATATATATATATATATATACAGATGGGGCGACGGATATATATATATAGCAGACCCTTATTCATCCATTATTAGAAAATAAACTGAGATTTTCTCCAGTTGTCAATGATCTCTTATGAATATCATTGATATATTTTGGGTTAATAAGAAACATCGTATGTATCTGGTATGTATATACAGATGGGGCGACGGATATATATATATATATATATGTATATATATATATATATATATATATATATATATATATATATATATGATAAAAATATAGTTTTAAGGTATACTATATATAGTGCTCAATATAAAAGGCGGAACCGACGTAAATATTAATGTGGATACTGAGGTCAACACCCAGCAGTGATAGCCTGTTTCATGCTTGAGCGCACTCTTCATGCCATGTCTGTTGCATTTTGCCTAACTTCATATATATGTGGTCAATAGTGCATTATGGGTCATAAGATTATATTATCCTACTGCTTATTGCCTGGGCGGTAAGAGTTAGGTTTAAAATTATTATACAGTCTGTTCTGTAGAAATAATTTGTGGATCCGAATGAAGTTATTTGTCGCTTTTTTATAGCGTTTTCTGTTAATTTTTACTCATTATTGATTACTTAGTTATTTGTTGTGGATTAATATTATTATTATTGTTATTATTATTATTTTTATCGAATTTACTTGTGTTTGTGTGTGCATTCCGTAGTTTGTTAATTTCTTGATTATTTACTTAATTTGTTTATTTATTTATTAATTTTTTGTTTATTTTATTTCTATCTTTTCGGGGGTTGTTTATCTTGTGTAGTTTAAAGTATTGGCTTTGTCTGAAGTATTTTATATTATTTGCGTTATATATAGTGGATATATTTGTATTAGTCATTGTGGCATTTTACAAGATATTCATTTTTAGTTTTCTATTTTGAAGTAACGTAGTAAAAAAAATATTTTCCTGTCTGCATTTGGAGATAAACTCTGATCGTTTATTTAGTAATTTGTGTTGGTCTGGGAAGGTAATTATAGATATTTTCTCCCCTGAACAAAGCTTACAGTTTTGGAAATTATTGTCGTAGACTGAAGATGTTTTCCTTTTTTCTCATGATATTTTTAGTGTAATTTGTTTTTAATTTCCCATATACGTTTAAAAATCATTGTATTTGTATTTACTATTTGTAAAGGATGTTCTGTGTTCGAAATTTCTGTTTCCAGAGTGATTTAGTCATATATATATATATATATATATATATATATATATATATATATATATATATATATATATGTTATCTGCTGATTGTACAGTGGGTTGGTATATTATATTGTT
This sequence comes from Acanthosepion lycidas, assembly GCA_963932145.1. Taxonomy (NCBI): domain Eukaryota; kingdom Metazoa; phylum Mollusca; class Cephalopoda; order Sepiida; family Sepiidae; genus Acanthosepion; species Acanthosepion lycidas. The sequence goes on from OZ010574.1 coordinate 112,381,995, forward strand.
TAGCAAGCAATTGCCATTTAAGGGCCATTCGTTCTTTACTCTGCAGTTACAGTTTGGATTTTGCGGGTAGTTAATTGATTATTTTTCTGTTGTGTTTTTATTATTTCTCGGTGGAACCGTAACTGATTTTTGTTGTTTCTCTTCATATCATTTGGAAAATACTTGATGGAGGAGTGTTTGTTTATGTGTCCAATAAATACTTTTCATGCTTTTTTTGCACGACGAGTTTTCATGATGTTACTTTTTTTGTACATCCTTGTGTATATGTGTGTGTTGCCGAAAATCTTTTAGGGCTGTTTCCTAATCTTTTTTTGGTTTCTTTGAAAATAATTTCATTTGAAGAATTGTCAGACGACCAGCGGTAAATTGATTGTAGAACCTGCTTGATCATTGTTGGAGGGTGGTGGAGGATGTGTGTATGCAAAGTGGTTTGTTGTTGGGTTTTCTATATTGTTGATATGTATCTTTTTGGGGATTGGATCTGACGTTTAGGAAATCTACTACCTTTACGTTTTATATGTTTATGTAGAGTCCTATATTTTTTAAAGTTTTTATAATTACTTTTCTAGTTTGATCTGTTTTTTGTCTGTTATAGCTTCTTATAATTATGAGACCATCCTCCTTGTAGAGGTCTATATCGTTTTTGTTCATCATTCTACTTATTTTATGCATTAAATGTATACCTATAAGCATATGAGTTAGAACAATCAAAACTTACCATTTTAATGTCAAAGATTCCCTTTCTTCAGCCACATGTCTTCGTTGTGAAATAATAGTGAATTTCAGAAATGTTTAATTATTTTTACTTCGTTTATCGTTATTTTTATTCGTTCTTTACCTAAGGTCATGGACTTATCTAGCATGGGTTCAAGAACGATTTGAAAGACAAATAATAATAAACACAAAGTAAAACTCATTAAACATTGCCGAAAATCACTGTTATTCAACAAAGACACGTGTCTAAAGCGATTCGGAAATCGAAACCGGCGGGCCGAGTTAGAATTACTGCAGAGTAATTTGCATTCACTTTCGCACAAATAACCTTGTATAAAGTATGAACACATCTCTTCTCTTCCGCTTCTAGTCATCGTTGGCAAACAGTTTACAAAAGGTCATTTTGAGATTTCTGAATTCAAAATCTGTGTCTATGCCAATTTAATCCGGAGTAAACCGTAATCTCGCTATATTGCATGTACAGTGAAATGAACACTGGGGCAGGAAATAGCAAACATTTGTTCTGGTCCAATTTTCTCCTGCTGTCTAGTATATGATCAAGTCTTAATTTAAACTTCAGTAGACAGATAATTCTAGTTAAAATATAACTGCCCCATCTTCAGACAATGACCATGTAACCCTGGTGTGGCGCATACAAGACAGTCATTGAAAAGATTATCCCGTTCAAACTTGAAAGCAACGCAGGTTTTGGAACATTATCATCTCATCTGTGGTCGAATAATTTAATATTTAACATCGTCAATTTTTTCAAGAAGGGCACCTCAATAATATCTGACGGAAATTTTGATCATACTGGCCTTGTTCAACTATTGATAGCGTCAGATTATGCGTTATCTCTCTCTGTGTTTCTGTCTCTCTGTCTCTCTGTCTCTCTCTGTTTCTCTGTCTCTCTGACTCTGAAAGTCAAAGATCTGTTGGTTGCAAAAATAATATCGTTTTCTCACATAGTAACATATGTGAGAAAACGACATTATGTTTGCACCAACCTAATAGTATAATCCACCGATTATATGTTGAAGCTCGAATGTGATTGAGAAGGTGTCTGCAACAGAGATTAATTAATCACCTTAGCAACCATCCATTGTTATTTATTATGATGCGTTCAGCTTTGCATTATGTATTTTTACTTACCCTAATTACGGTGACATATTGAAGTCATTACGGTATCGCTAAGAAAATTAAAGTTACTTTTAGGGCAAAAAATGATTCTCTCATCATTGATTTGATTTAAACAAAATTCATGTCTTTGCATTACGAATGGATACTGTCAAAATTAAAACTCGGATAAATGACTTAATTTTCAATATGGATAATCCTACTGTATCTTTAATAACTTAATTATATTGAAGAATTTAGTAAAAGTTTGCATTGAAACACCACAATCATTAATTTACATAACAGAGTAATTTTTAATAGATTACGGGAAAAGCAATAATTCAACTATGTTTGAACCTTGTACACAAATGGAATGTTCCGACATTGCTACGGTTATCGATGCTTAAAGAGGAATGAGGCGAGACATGTTCAGATTCCAGCCTAACCATTTGCATTCATTTTCTCACTAATGACATTGGTTGATGCATTGACTTATTTCTTCTCCTTTCATGTATGAGTTAAATCGGATAAATTGGAATCTATCTTGTTTGGCTCCCAGTTTAGGACAATTCTGAATTCAAAAGAAGGAAATTAAAAACCTGACCCTCTCATTCCCAAGTAATTATGGCAATTCAGAGATAAGAAATTTATGTAGAGCCATGAACGGTTATTTCCTAAAGGGAGATGACATTTTTAAAAAACAGAGTTATACAGTGTATAATAGTTTCTCTAAACTTGGTTAAGGTTGTATTCTGAAGGCAGAGTGTGGAGAAACCAACGAGAAACTATGCAATATCTTTTCCTATGAATTCGCAAATAATGAATGTTCATATGTGGAGAGTCATTAGCGACTACACCCTGAAAGAGGACTAATTATTATTGTTGATAATCTATTGTTAATCTAACACTCTGCATTTAATCACTTTGTTCGAAAAGGAAAAAAAGGGATTATCAGTGGTCATGAATTATTCAGACCATTATAGACTTGAAAGTGTTGCAAAAAAAAAAAAATAGGACTGTTACACATAAATATTCTCTGTTCAAAAATCTGAGTCTGGCGCATCAAAACACCTGACATACATACAGACACATTCATATGTACGCCTATTTCAATTTCTGTTGGGTAATTGTTGAAAGAAAAACATTTAC
>OZ010574.1:112387473-112414973 GCA_963932145.1 Acanthosepion lycidas
CTCCATTAGCAACCCATACTACTCACTCTTTTCAATAGCCCCATCCCGGCCACAATTTTTTTAACATCGTAATTTTTATTCATTATTGTTTTCATTATTATTATTATTAGTAGTAGTAGTAACTTTTCCCTTGTATTTCTTTTTCTCTTATTTTTGCAAAAGGTAAATTTGTACTTGTCAAAGATTTACTTATTCTACTTTATTGTTTTCAGTTTCAATCTCATCTTCGGTTTTTCAATTTTATTTCTTTCCCTCGCTCCGATATACATATATATATATATATATATATATATATATATATATATATATATACATATATATATATATATATATATATATATATATACATATATATATATATATATATATATACATATATATATATATATATATATATATACATATATATATATATATATATACATATATATATATATATATATATATATATATATATATATATGTGTGTGTGTGTGTGTGTGTGAGTGTTTGTGTGTATGTGCGCGTGTGTATATATATTAGGTTGGTGCAAAAATAATGTCGTTTTTGACGACATTATTTTTGCAACAACCTAATACATATATATATATATATATATATATATATATATATAAGACAGAGAGAAGGGTAAAGGAAAGGGAAAAGAAAGACATTAGCGCTCTCTAGTTCCATGTCATTGTTTTTAAAACACTCTCTTTCTATCTTTATCTCCCACTTTATCACCCTCCTCGTTTTGGTTTCCTCTCTTCAACATTTTATTCTCTTTCAATCATATTCATCTTTCTTTTTTTTTTTTTTTTTTTTCAAACAGTTGTTCACTTCCTCTGTCTTTCTTTCCAGCCGGAATTTTATTCTTCCCATCTTATGTTTATTTCATTTATTTTCCCTTTAAAGTTCTTGATAAATTTATGTTCTTAATAATTCCTACGCTTAGTTAAATAAAGTTCAACTGAGGAGAGTTGAAGGAAGGAAAATTTTCTTTTGTCCTACTTCTTGCCTCTGCTTTGAAAATCAGTAGTCAGTATTTTATTTTATTTATTTACCTGAGCTCTGTCATCGACTTCAAGCATAGGATTGAAATATGAGTCAATGTCAACCACGGAATAAACACTGCAGTCTTTCTCGCAAAGCGTCTTGACTTGGTATAGCAACAGGGTTAGAAATTAAAAGAAAATTTGGCGAAAAGATGGTGACGTAAGTTGGAATAACTTTGCATCGAAAAACATATGTAAAGTCTCTGTATTTAACAGGGCCTGAACCTATGATATTGGTGGAAAATACGTAACTACTTTAGCCACGAGGCACATCTTGAAATTTGGATCCTCTAAAGTTGTGTTGATTTCGTTCTTGATTCTTCTTTTTCTTCGTATTATTATTATTATTATTATTATTATTATTATTTGAGAGAGAATCAAGCTAATGTTAGTCATAAGAAAAAGGTAAGAAACGCCATGTAAACTCTCATTTTTTACCGCATATTTAAATATATAGATATCTGATCTTAATTTTAAATTTGTTTAGAGATCAAGGTAATATAAGTAAATAAATAAAACTGAAAAAAAAAATTAATCAGTTGGAATATTTTAAGTTAAGAGCAATATTTTTCTGAGAGTAAAGGTCAGCACAGTATTACATGAGCTGCTACTTAACATGCCTTAAATTAAAATCACATGCACCACATCGGATGCAAACGAGTACTGTACGGTTTTGCTTCCAAACCTTTTGCTTGAAGTAGCGTGGAACATATCATCTTGATTATGTCATTATTTTCTCTTCCAGTTACATGTGCTATCCATTTTAGATGTTGCTGCTATTGAAATTCCTTAAATGTTGTAGTTTCTGTTATTTGGTACAGTTCTTTGTGATTGTTCAGTGCCAGTCTACAATATTTGAAGAAGAATGATCTTCGCTATGATTTGTAAGCTTAATTCGCTCGAAGCTATTTTAGCCATTCATCTGAGAAAGCGGTCGCATACGGCATACAGTTTAGATATTTCTGAACGAATTTGGTGCTATGTGTGACATCCATATGAAAGTTACAATCTGACAAGGCTATTTAATATTATCACACGTGGTTTTATGTCAATGTTTTGTTTTTTAGCAATTTTCAGGGTTGGGAGATACTACTCCGAGCGTAGCCTAGTCTCTGTTCACTTTTCTTATCTCCTATAGTAAACTGAATAGAAATGGTCCATACACTGATATATCTGAAGAATATATATATATATATATATATATATATATATATATATATATATATATATATATATATCTTTTGGAAAGGTTTATCTTTAAACAGATTTCATAGAATACTTGGAAGAGGAATTTGATATCTTTTTTGTTCAAAATAATTCTTAGCCCAAATATGAATACCTATGTCATCAGCATAGTCCCCATTATCATTAGTACATTGGTCTCTGGAAGAGGAAAAAAAGAACTCAGTTTTATATTAGGAGATTCGTTTGGGACGTGGTATTGAACGCTCAAATGATTTGTATCCATCTCTATAAATTTGTGCTTGAATATGCACAGGGGAAAGTCTTGGAAAAATTAAATAATGTCGGACTCTCATTTTTCTCCTTGTTCTACTCATGATGAAATTTGAAATGTTTCGGTGTTGTGGTCCTCGTAAGACTTTGCGGACGGGAGGGAAAACATCGAAGATTCTGAAGCCTTCAGAAAGAAAGTAGGAGGTGCATATATGTGAATGGATTCTATAAGATCTCCAAGCAGTTAAAAATCAGCCATTCTGCTGTGTGAAACATATTTTACAATTGGAAGGCATTTAAAACAACTGCCCAGTAACTTCAGTCCAAGCGCAAAATGCAGGATGCGTAAAGTCTCCACAAAGTTTAACATATTATCACAGGGCGTATAGGTAGATCTTGCTACAGTTCTTATCTATGTAGATAAAATTAACTATTTGAAAGAGACAGCATGGTAAAACGAGAATTATTCGCTGTAAACAAAAATTAATCCAAGACTAAAGCCCGAGAGAAAGACTAGAACATTCGTTCTGTAATTCATGTGTTTTGGATAATTAACTCCAAGGCAGAATTATTTGGACACGTAACATAAGGTGTAAAGAGCTTTTAAGCACAAGAAACCCGGGTGCTCTCTGAATCATGGGGATTGAAATGAATCACAACGGTGACATGCTTTTCGTTCAAACACACCGACGTTAAAACAAGTTGAGACTGATCAGTATCGGGATTATGGATGACCTTTTTTGAATACTAGTTGCTGTAAACTTGGATATGAGGATGATGTGGTGGATAACTCCTCAGAATGAGAATTCAGTGAGTCGAATTTGATTTCAAGTCAATGTCGTTAGTCGATTTTAGTAAAGGGCAAATATGCTTGTGAAAGTCATTAAACCAAGATATCGGTTAAAGAGCAAGACAGTTTAGGTCCTATAACATTCGTTGAAAAACAGGCTACCGAGAAAGTAATGGCAGTCTACGACGAGAAATATCCTGCCAAGTCAATCAGAAATGAACTACTAAGGAAGGAATATCCTTGAAGACTTCAATATCAAATATCGTTTATAGATATTAACAGTGCAGTCAGGTATCCCTACTGCATGAAGACTAACAGTTTCAAGCCATATGTAATTATCTGACAACATATATATATATATATATATATATATATATATATATATATATATATATTATGTATATATATATATATATATATATATATATGAATATGTATATATATATATATGAATATGTATATATATATATATATATATGAAATGTATATATATATATATATATATATATATATATATATATATATATATATATATATATAATTATATATATATATATATGAATAGATATAGTTTCATGCTGGACGCAATCGTCAGGCCGCCTGACGATTGCGTCCAGCATGAAACAGCTTGTCGCCTATATATATATATATATATATATATATATATATATATATATATATATATATGGTTGGATAGATGTGAGTTTGTGACCCTGGGTTTCACGCTTTAGCGATCGTCAGACAAACTGATTCATTTTTTTTTTAATTTTGGGTTCATGTAGATTGCGTGTATTGGTGTTATTGTGGAAGTGGTGGGGGAAACTTCGTCGTTTTTTCATCGTACTGACGCAAACATCGATGAATGCAGACACATATACATACTTGGTCGTCCGTCGGGACTCATACATATATAAACATATGTGGGCAGTTTCGGATATGACATATGTATGTATACGGGTGGTGTTGTGTCTATACATACGCATTTGTATGTTGAAATTTAAAGATTGGAAGTGTAGCGGAAATGTCTCGTGAATGTCTCGTGAATATATACATGTCATTTTTTCCGCTGAATAACATTTCCTCGCATGTATGTATATACGTGTGGTGGGGTTTGTGTGAAATTATGATAGGTGATTGTTGGTGGTTTGTCTATTTTATCCGTTTGGTATGAATTCGGATAATAGGTACTTGGTAATAGGTAATTATTAACGTATACTACCCCCTCTCCCAGCATATTTAATACCACCATAAAAATAACCAATAAGGATTACAAACTGAAACTTCTACCAGCCACATATACACAGTCACAAATAAACAAGGAAATAGCGAGCTTTAATATAATAAACAATAATATTTTTGTAAATTAAAAATTAAAATATTATAGCAATCTTCAACTACCATAATTTTACACAGAATACCTATTATCAGGATTTATACCAAAATAAATTGATACATATAATAAAATAAAATAAATATAACAAAATAAAATAAAACACCAACAACCAGTCTTTAGCTACCACCACTATAACTACATTCATGGTTTCATCATTCTCCCACCACCGTTACTAATCATTTCTACCAATTTACAATTTCTACCAATTTACAATAACTATTAGCTAATTATATTATCATTGCCTCCAATCCCTTGCAACATTACTATCACATCATATCATATAGACCCGTTATTAAATCAAACTACCCTCTCACCCAGCCTATTAAACATTAAACATCACCATATAAATAACCAATAAGGATTACAAATTTCTGTTACATATACACAGTCAAAAACAAACAAATAACCAGCTTTAAATATAACAAATAAACCGCCATTTTTTTCAAAATTTAAAAATAAATATAAATAATAATAATTTTACCTATCATAATTTCACACAAACCCCACCACACGTATATACATACATGCGAGGAAATATTATTCAGCGGAAAAATGACATGTATACATTCACGAGACATTCACGAGACATTTCCGCCACACTTCCAATCTTTAAATTTCAACATACAAATGCGTATAGACACAACACCACCCGTATACATACATATGTCATATCCGAAACTGCCCACATATGTTTATATACGTATGAGTCCCGACGGACGACCAAGTATGTATATGTGTCTGCATTCATCGATGTTTGCGTCAGTACGATGAAAAAACGATGAAGTTTCCCCCACCACTTCCACAATAACACCAATACACGCAATCTACATAAAATCAAAAATTTTTTTAAAAATTAATCAGTTTGTCTGACGATCGCTAAAGCGTGAAACCCAGGGTCGCAAGCTCACATCTATCCAACCATATATGTTAGCTCTATCTCTGATATTGAGCCCTTTCTAATAAGTACCGCGCATATAATATATAAATAATTATACATATATATATATATGTATTTATATTTATATACACACACTTTTCACATCTATATATATATATATATATATATATATATATATATATATATATATATATATATATATATATATATAGAAATACAGGAATTGAACAATGAAACATTAAAAGAACACCAGGAAATTTTATTCCTTTAAAAATTGATTCCTTTAATTTGCCCGAAGAAGTTTATGAAACCGGAAACCTGTGTAGCAAAAATATGACGAATAAAATATAATATATACACAAAAACAAATCTACAATATAACCAAAAACGTTTGCGGTTTCTTTTATTTTTTTTAAATATATATTTTTCTCTCATTGGAACAATTATAACCTTTTCCCAATATATTAGGTTGGTGCAAAAATAATGACGTAATAATGTCGTTTTTGACGTATTTTTAACGTCAAAAAATGACATTATTACGTCATTATTTTTGCACCAACCTAATATATATATATATATATATATATATATATATATATATATATATATATAGTGAGAGAGAGACAGTGGGAGGGAGAGAGAAAGAGAGAGATAATCGCAGCAGTAATTTCTGGTAGTAATATATTTTTTAAATGATCGTGTTTGTATATATATATATATATATATATATATATATATATATATATGTGTGTGTGTGTGTGTTTTCAAAAGTAGAATAAAAAACTGACAGACAAATTTCTATACTGATAGAAGCTCGTCTTCCCGCTGAGTATGTCTGATGCTGATTTGGTGATATCTAAGAGAGGAAAGCATCGTTCCAAGTAATACCTAACAGAAGAAAAAAATCAACTACATTTTCCTCTGGTCATTTCTTGTTAGTGAATGTCAAAGTTAATGAAAAAGAGTGGTTTTAAATTTAAGCTTTTCCAACAGAGTGGCTCTCATCGATCATACTATCCTCGAGAAATTGTGATGTGAAGACGTCGCCAGGCGTGACACCTTCAATGTTCATCTATCATCGAGTGACAATCATTTCGACGCTGTTCCGTTACATAGTTTCTGTCGTACATTTGTTTTGTATAGATTTCGATGGACTTGCGAGATATATTTGGTTGATGGTTTGGGAATAAGAAGTGTTTAAATGCAACAACTGCAACACAGACTTTCAAAAGTGGGGGAATAAAAAAAGGAAGAGCATTAATTAAGGGCTTTCAATAAAAGAAACAGCAAAAAAAATAAATATATTAGGTTGGTGCAAAAATAATGACGTAATAATGTCGTTTTTTGACGCGTTTTTAACGTCAAAAAACGACATTATTACGTCATTATTTTTGCACCAACCTGATACAAAACTTACCTCAATCCATAAGTTTGAAGAATGTATAAATAAATGAAAGCTATATGGAAACAGGTTTCATTTATAATTTTCCGATAAAGAATTATGAAAGAAAAAATAACGTTAGTAAAACAAAAGAAAATTTGAACCACGACTTAATATCAGTTTCTGATACCACTTAATTATAGACAATTTCCCTACAGATGAAAAGGAGATGTGGCAAGAAAGATGTTCTACAGAATGATGCCATAAATACAATGCATGGGTAATGTAAAAATCGAGGAAGATTTAAGTGACAATGTGAACGAAAACGATACTTGTATTTGGAAACAGAAATAGACATTTGCAATTTCGGAGATATAATGAGGAAAGAAAATTAGAGAATTTGACACTCACAGGAAATATTAAAGGCGAGAAAGACAGAAGTTAACAGCAAGTAACCAAACTAAAGAATTTGCGTAAATGCATAACAAAACCGAGAAAGGAAGTCATAGACATGAGACAAATATTACTTAGAACGTCAAAGGATGTTTCAGAGGGCAACGATCGCCCGAATGGAAAAGGCACATAAAAGAAAAAAAAATTATTTATTATTTATTGGGGCTTTACCCATAATAAAGTAGGCGCTATTTATTAGGTTGGTGCAAAAATAATATCGTTTTCTCACATAGTAACATATGTGAGAAAACGACATTATTTTTGCAACAACCTAATATTAAAAAAAAATATGGCACCATTATCATTCACTCTATCGTTGAAATATATAGAAATACAGTCAATTCAGCCCGTGAGAAGAAAATAAAATGACCCACTAACTTAGTGCTATCACTTTTCGTATTGTTATATACTGACATAATCTATATATTTTCTTATGTTTACCCATTGGCTTAAAGCTATCCATTTTCTTATAGTTAGCAACTGATTACTGCAATCTATTTTCTTATAGTTACCAACTGATTACCGCAAACTATTTTCTTATAGTTACCAACTGATTACCGCAATCCATTTTCTTATAGTTACCATCTGATTACCGCAATCCATTTTCTTATAGTTACCAACTGATTACCGCAATCCATTTTCTTATTGTTATAAATTGGCTTAAATTTATCCATTTTTTATTTTTATCCAGACACGCCGCTATCCTTTTTCTCATTGTTACACACTGACTTAATGCTCTCCATTTTCTTAATTTACCCATTGACTTACCGATTTTCTTATAGTTTCTCACAGATTACCACTATCCATTTACTTCAGATTCTGTCTATATTTCTGAGATGAGGTATTATGTACATTATTTACATTATTCGGACTATTGTTCTCATCTTTGTCGCCATATTCATTACAACGTTTCGGCCGTTGTACGCTCCGGCCCTCTTCAGGTGGTTGGAATGTCGAACTGAACCCATTATTTCGCTCACTTGGGTAGACTGTTCTAGATCCACTGTGCCATGTGTCCGCAAGGACAGTGGCACAGTGGAAAAAGGCATTGGTTAGATCCAGTGACAGACCCAGAGTGTGAGTTCAATACCCGGTTAAGGCAGTGGAAAACTTTCAGAGGGAAATTAACAGGAGATAACTGATAACTGACATCCATGAAACATGGCACGTGGAACTAGAACAGTCTACCCCAGTGAGCGAAATAAAGGGTTCAGTTCGACATTCCAACCACCTGAAGAAGGCCGGAGCGTACAACGACCGAAACTTTGTAACGAATATGGCGACAAAGATGAGGACAATAGTCCGAATAATGTAAATAATATCCATTTACTTGTTACCCATCGACTTTACACTATCCATTATCTTATTGGCTTACGCCAAGTCATTGGCTTAACGCTATTTTCATATTTTTACTCACATGCTGCTATCCATATTCTTGTTACCCATTGACTTACTTCTACCCATTTTCTAATTGTTACCAACTGATTTACCGCGACCTATTTTCTTATTGTTCCAGACTGACATTCCGCTATCAATTTTCATATTGTTACCAACCGACTAACTGATATTCATTTTATTATTTTTACCCATTGATATACCAATAACCATTTTTCTTGTTATTACCCACTGACTTCCCGCTACCCATTTTTTTTTTACTGTTTCCAACTGATATTCCGCTATCCATTTTCATATTCTCCACGACTCGCTTACCAATATCTATGTTCTCGTTGTCACCCAGTGACGTAACGCTATTCATTTTCTTATTGTTACACACTGACTTAATGCTAACAATTTTCTTATTGTTACTAAATGATTTGTTACACACATGAATTGCCGCTATCCATTTTCATATTGTTACCCTCTGACTTACCACTAATAATTTTTCTGATAGTTCCCCAAAGAATTACAGCTACCTATTTTCTTATTGTCACACACTAGCTTAGACCTATCCATATCTCATTGTTAGCCACTTACTTACTGCTATCAATTTTCATATTGTAAGCTACTGTCTTATCCCTGTCCATTTTCTATTTGTTATCCACTGACATACAGTTATTCATTTTCTTACTGGTGCCCACTGACATACTACTAACCAATTTCTGATTCTTACGCACTGAATTAGCGCTATCCATTTTCTTATCGCTATCCATTGGCTTAACGCTTTCCATATTCGTATAGCTATCTACCGACATACAACGATCCTTTTTTTTTGTTGCACATATGCATGCTATTCAATTTCTTCTTATTACCCACTGACTTACAGCTACATATTTTCTTATAGTCAGCAACTAACATACTGCTGTTCATTTTCTTATAGTTACTCAGTGGTTTACGACTATCAATTTTCTTATTGTTACCCACTGACTTGCCGCGATCCATTTTCTTATTGTTATGCACTGAGTTACCTCTACCCGTTTTCATATTTGTCACAAGGTGAGCTGCCACTATCTATTTTCTTATTATCACAAACTGACTTACTGCTAATTTCTTATTGTTAGCCATTTACTTATCACTATCAATTTTCTTATTGTTACCGACTGACCGTTATCCATTTTCTTATTGTTACCGACTGGATTACCGTTATCCATTTTCTTATTGTTACCGACTGAATTACCGTTATCCATTTTCTTATTGCCCCATACTCTCATAGCTCTAACCATTTTTCTTATCGTTACCCAATGACTTCCCTCTATCTTAGTAACAACTACTTGGTAACATTAGCGCCTTGCTTGTCGGGGAGAGATAAAAACATTCCGTCAAAACAAAGAAAATAAAGATTACACTTTTAATTCATGGATTTTTTTTTTCCCAATTTGGCAGAACCGCAAGTCAGACAAAGACAAAACATGTTATAATACGAAGGTAACAGTTCTGGAAAATGTAACAAGTTTCTGAAAAATCCCGTTCCATATCTTTGATCGTCATTTGCATTGCATCTATACCGAGAGAATGGTCATCGTAACGCAACAGTATCAACTATGATGTTCCCTTGTTCCCCTCCCAAGTGAATCCTATTTTCCAGTACGCTATTCAACAGAACTAATTACACACACTAGTATTGAAAAGTAACAGTCCATCATGAAGAATCCCTTTTAAATACAAACGCGTAGAGATAAAGTTTTTAACCCCCACCAAAATAATTTTAGATTGAGCCTTTGAATGCTACCTTTGAGCTAGACAGGATTTTATTTTTATTAGCTCATCGAAATAATTCGTTTGGTTTTTAATTAATAAAGTGAACGTTGTATAGATAAAAGTCAATTCTTTGATATTAACTTTACTGAATAACATATATTTTATTTTGTTCCACTAATTTTTGCCATTTTCAGACTTCATAATTCCATCCTCCCGGATATATTTAACTTTCCCAGCACAGAACTACATGGTATTTTTTCAGGGAATACCTTTTTTCTGAACCGTGTTTTAATAAATAATTACCAAGTATATATATGACAACTTCTTGGTCAAGCGTTAACACATTTTTCCTGGACACCGTTTTTAATTGCAGGGATGAGCAGACTCAATTTACAAAGGCACTAAAGTACGGATCAGCACTTTGTGGCTAGAATGTTATCTTTCAGCCCAAACCCTTTATGTACCTGGTTTCTCTGAGGGTGGGATGTGATGCTGACTGCAAAGTCTATATTGCTTTCATCTGAAGTGAATCCAGTACATAATGTCGCTATCGCAGATCAATCTAATCCAGCCCATATCAGACCATCTAGTATTACCTGACCTGAATCACATACTAGACATTTCGTCAAGTGGCAAAGTTTACGTTTTAGAATTGAACTTTTAAAAAAGCTGACGTTTTAGAATTGAACTTTTAATTGGAATTCGAGTCCCATTGAATATCTCGCACGTGTGGCCTTTTAGTTGATCGAAAATAAATAAACCGAGAACTAATTTATTAATTCCGACGTTGTTTACCAATGGCAGAACTACAGAATGGGTTTCATGAAAATTAACGATAATTAAAATAAAAGTAATGCTAATAAAGACTTTTCTCCAACTAATAATATTCACCATTACTTTTTATGGTATTAATTTGAAGAAATTAAGTAGAAATAAATGCCCGTAAAAATAGTAATGGTTTACAAAAGTTTGTAGTGATAGTGGTTACCATTATTGTTTATTTCCGACGGGATCACCAATATATGTAGCGGTTGTATTACCATTAAGAATATTAACTCAAAATGATCCCCTAGATAGCGAAATTATTTAACCACTACTTGAAGGATAAATCGTTCTCACATCTGTGGAAGGTGAAAAGAGTATGTCCGGTTTTCTAGAACGCGGTAGAGCACTCATCCCCTATCTCTCTCCTCAGTGTTATGTGTAGGATTTCTGAGGCTATAGTCAACAAAAAAGTCGTTGATCACCTAAATAGGAACAACCTCTTGAGCAACAAGCAGTACAAGTTTCAATTGGACCGATCCACTGCTGATGTCCTAACTCCCATTACTCAGAGAATCAGTGAGGCACTAGACAACAAATACCACCCTAGTAATCACCTCAAGCTATCTAGGTGTTGCTTCTCGGACCAACCCTTTTTTTACTTTACATAAATGATCTGGCTAAGAATATACTCCGATCATTTGTAAATATATATGCTGATGATATAACTGTATATGGATGCACCTCCAAAATTCTAGATGGTCAGAGACGGGCACCTGATCTCTCTTCTGATCTAGCTCTAATATTTCATTGGAGAAAACTGGCTTGTTGCATTCAATGCCTCGAAAACCAAACTAGTTACATTTTATCACCAGTCACGATGAATGGGTGTTCCCTCAGGGAGGACACGTACTTTGAACAACTATTGGGACTTAAACTCAACTCAAACAACAAGTGCAAATCGTACATGCGATCCATCGCTAAAGATGCTGGAAAAATGGTATGATCCTTGTACCACCTCAGTAAGTATCTGAATCTTCGTGCTACCCTCCACATTTACAAGGACCAGATCAGACCTAAACTACGACTGCTATATTAGACACGAGCTACCCAGTCCTCAATTTCTAGTCTCGATATTGTTTAAAAGCTTCTCCACGTCCTTGTGGGTGACAAATTATTTTCCACTCAACAATCTCTTTCTTATAGACAAAACGTCGCAAACTTCTCATTGCTCTATCGCTATTTTGATGGAAAGTGCTTAGACGGAATACATTCCTTTGTTGCATCAGTTATAAAGTTCACGCCTAAGATCCGCTATGCTACACACATTCCATTGATGAGAAGTAAATTCCACTCCAGTAGCTTCTTCCCGTGAACCAGTGTTCTTGCTAGGTAACCCTCTACCTTGAGTGGCTACCTGAACTTGTACAGGCTGAACTTCATTGTTAAGAAAATTCCTGAGTAGGCACCTGCAAAACATGGATTGGATATCATCGCTAACATGTGAGTCTGGCATTTTATATATATATATATATATATATATATATATATATATATATATATATATATGCTTGTAAATATAGTTTTAAGGCATACTGTTTTTGTTAGTTGCAGTGCTCGATATCAGTGATAGAGCGTATATAAATATTTGGACATTGAGCTCAACACCCAACGACGACACTCAGTTTCCTGCTTAAAGGCAATCATCATGTCATGACGATTGAGTTTACCTGACGAATGCGTTTAAGCAGAAACAGACTGTCGCCGTTGGGTGTTGATCTTAGTGTCGACTGATATATATATATATATATATATATATATATATATATATATATAAGGTGTGTTAAAGTTACGGGATAATGTGCTCAATACCAGAGATAGATCGTATGTAAACATAAAAGTGAACATTGAAGTCAACAATCGGCGACGACAAGCCGTTTCATGCTAGACGAAATCGTCAGACTGCGAGTGTTGGATTTTCTCGACTATTTATATATATCGGTCAGTGGTGCATTGTGGGCAATCTATTCTGGCGGTTATTTTAACGGGAGTGGCTTGTTTATTTATTTATTTATTTATTTATTTATTTGGGTTAATTTATTTTACTTGTTTTTTTTTATTTTGATTTTTTATTTTCGGTTTTAGATGTTTTATTAGCGGAGTAAAAAATGCTTAGGTCGCTTATTTAATAGTTTGTTTTGGTCTGGGAAGTTAATTAAAGCTATTTATTCGTCCAATTATTGGATTGATTGCCGTAGTCTATTTTGTTATTTTTGCAGGTGTACATTTTTCTTTTGTTTATTATTTCATTTTCTTATTTCTTTATTTGGATTGATTATTTGTTTTTGTTTATTTATGTTTGTTTTTATTAGTTCCAACGGTTATTTTGACGGGAGCGATTAGTTAATTTGTTCATTTATTTATTTGGATTACTTTTTACATGTTTTGTTTTTTTTGTTTTGTTGTTGTTATTTTTTTTTAATTTTGTATATTTTTATTTATTCTATTTTGTTTAATCCGTTATTAGGAATAATAAACATTTTCAAAAATAACGGATTTGACATAGATATAAAAACTAACGAAGTAGAAAACCCAATGATAAAACACTGTATGTATAGACATCTTCCAATCACCCGCATTTAATAATCAACAGATACCAGAATCGATTAACCGCAATCTTTCCAACAATTCTTGCAATGTAACCATATTTAGCAAAGCTAAGAAAGACTATGAAATAGTACTTAAATTTAGTAGATTCCCGGCAATACTCACATATTCACCAGAGAACACAAAAAGACCAATAGGAAGAGAAATATAATATTGTGACGTCACCCCGGGGTGGCTGCGCCAAATGTGACGTCTGCCTGGCCGCGTCCGTCGTGCTTCTCCTGGTCATGGCGCCAATTGGGACGTCACCCCGTCTGTCTCCGCGCCGTCGCCGTCCTATTCTGTCCTGTGACGACCAACTGGATTGGTATTGGTCGCGGCACCAAATGTGACGTTCTAACCTTTTGCTGATTCGGATGAGAATCTGATTAGATTCGGTATCAGCCTTGTCGTTCCCAGCTCGCCTCCAACGTTTGGTTACCGAAGTAACTGCTTTGACCTCTAGTCTAATCTACCCACGTTGTGATTTGATCTTAGGTAGACGAAATCAATCAGTCACCGGGCCGTAATGCAAGCCGAGTTCGAACAAGGGTAGTACCGCACAAATATATGTAAAAGAAAATAAAGTAACAACTCGAAAAGTTCAAATGTATTAATAAAGGATAACAATATTTTATATCTGGTTGCTGAATACAAGACTGCGTCTTCCTCCCAAACCGCTATATGGATTTGTGACACTTTGCGTTTGTTAGGCGAGTCTTAACATCTTAAATTGTTCTTTTAAGAAACTAGTTCTGGTGTATCTTCAGGCGATATTCGTAAAACTTGTTTTGGTGGTGTGAGTCTAAGTCGTTCTTCAAAATAAATTGTTCTTGGTTAGAAGTTGAGGTCGTGATTGCGTGGATCTCAGTCAGCTTTCTGCGAGGGTTCTGCGAGCTCTCAGCTCACTGCAACTGCTTGCCTGTCTGTCTAACTCCAACTGCTCAGCTGAGAACTCCTTAATTCAACTGCCGCAACTCGTTGGGACTCTGCTTATATGGACGCCGACCAAAACCGGGGTGGGCCTGTCAGGGTTTGAGGTTCCTTGATAATTCTAAATCCGCATTAAGTGTTTTTTCTTTGTTTTCGGTCAGGAAGAATTATTAATTTCCATTTTTGGAAGTCTTTCGTCCACCCAAATTCTTCCTTTCTCATATTGGTATCTCACCCATACCCTCAGAGGGTGTCAACGGGTTTCCCCTCTCTCTCACAGTGGCATCTCACATCGATCCCTTCAGAGGGCGTCAACAGGCCTCCCCTCCTTCTTCACATGATTACCTTCGCCTACCGCTCACGCCACCATTCGGGCAACGGGCGCCCAGCAATGTGGGTGTGGCTAGACTAGCCTCGGTTTAAAAAATCTTGCTCAAAAAAAAGAATATTATGTTCTTTTTTTTTTCTTTCTTTTCTTCTGTCCGACAGAAGGGTGGTCCAACGGACATTTTGCTTTTCGCGACCCAATTAATTTAGCATTCTACCTTGCAGGCCACCCGACCAATTTGAAACTTCCATTATCGTCTATTCGGTGCGTCGTCATAAATCAAATAAATCCAGTTTCTTACTTTCCTCGATAATGAAAATATAATCTTTCCACTTTTCTTTGTTAAAAAAATAACATTGTCTTTTCGTGATAGATTCTTATCACCTAATTTAATTCTCGCCTTTTTTTCTTTTCTTTTTTTTTTTTTTTTTTCACGCAACCCTAAATAGTGTCACAATATGGTTCAACCCACCGTACATCAAAAACGTAAAAACAAACGTAGCTAAATTATTCTTAAAATTACTAAACAAACACTTCTCGGAATCAAGCACTCTACACAAGATATTCAATAAAACACTGTAAAAATCAGCTACAGCTGCACTAAGAACATGGCACAAATAATAAAGAAGCTGCTGTAGAGTCGTTTTCACAGTAGAGGCTTGTATTTCAATAAGTCGTCCTAAATTAGGTTCGACGTACAAAACGTTAGGAACTTGAAATAAGAGTTAATGACCCAGCAATTTAGTTGTGATGGTTGGTACTTCAATATCCGATATCGACTGACTCGCTCAACACCACTGAGCCAAACTGGCCACTGTTACTCCCACTTATTATCTGTGGGAGAGTCTATTTCAATAGAATAGGTACTATAGTATAACAAAAGCACAACAGGAAAACTATCAACAAATCACCGGAAGAAATTAATTAACGTGCAATTGCACAATAAAAAATGAATGTCCCTTAAACGCTAATTGCTTACAAAACAACGTAATATACCAAGCTACAGTAAAATCATCAGATAATGAAGAAAAAGTATACATAGGAGTAACTGAAGGACCGTGTAAACAAAGAAACTATGCACACAAAACACCTTTCACAAATAGTAAATGCGAGAACAGCACAATGCTTTCTAAGTATATCTGGGAAATTAAAAACAAAACACAAATCACACCAAAAATATCATGGAAAATAAGGAAAAGATCATCAGCCTACAACAGTCAATCAAAAACCTGCAAACTTTGCTTGGGGGAAAAAATAGCTATTATTACCTTCCCAGACGAAAATAAATTACTAAATAAACGATTTGAGCTAATCTCAAAATGAAGACATGAAAACAAATTTTTACTACGTTACTTAAAAATCGAAAACTGAAAAGAATAAAAAATAAAGATAAAAATAAACAAAATAATATAAAAAACAAGTAAAATAAATTAACCAAAACAAATAATAAACAAACTAACAAACCACTGCCGTTAGAATAGACGAAATAGAATAAATAAAAAATAAATACATAAAAAACAAGTAAAAACAATCAACCCAATTAAGTAAATAATAAACAAATTAACAAAACAATCCCGCCAAAATACCGTTAGAATAGACTACAGCAATCAATCCAAAAATCGGACGAAATATTTGCTATAACTGATATAACATATAATAAAATTTAAAAAAATAAATTCTGTTTTTATGTTTGCGTTGAAATCTTTAGCCAGGTTCTGAATAATTTTGAATATTTTTGAATGTTCTTAGCCAATCCCTATTTTTCATATAATTTATAATTTTTTAAGGTGAATGCACGTGTCCAAAATGTTAACCGAAGAAGGATCTAAAGAGAACGTCAATTTTACACTAAAAATCTTTTTTTCAAATGTATTCTCAATTGTCATTTCGTGTAAAGATATTTGTCAACAATCTTTGTGTTTAAATAAGGACACCACGGGTCCTAATGTTAGTCATTACAATTGAGATGACACAGCATTCCCGTTTCTTCCCTTCCTGCACGATAATAACTTAACATCTTTCTTTCCCCTACTTTCTAAATAGGAAATCACTATTCTTAATCTTTAAACTTAGAGTAATTTTTTCCATTTTCATTTGGTGTTACAGGTATGAATATATGAATATTTGAAGCCCTTGTTTTATTGACTTCAACGAAATAAATATCATCTGTGGTTTTTAAGTGTTTGTTTGTCATTGCATAATCATTTTTTGCTCTGTCTTTGACATAGAGCTCTCTATGGATCTACATCCTCTTGAAAATTTCATATTTATTACCAATAATTTTATTATTAATATATATATATATATATATATATATATATATATATATATATATATATATATATATATAGATAGATAGATAGATAGCCGGATTCATTTAGAGTCTTTTTCTTTTTGTTTCCAACACTTTTCTTATTAGGTATCCCACACTGGATGTAGTAGAAACAAATTTTATGTTGAGTTTAGATAGATTCTTTTCGGTTGTAGATGTGATAGAGCTAGTAGGATTTTTTTCATTCGTTTAGTCATCAGGAGGACCTTTTTTATTTGGGAATATTTTTCATACAACTATTAACTCTTAACATTGGTTAACTCATTTAGAAACCGAAAAATTTTCTTATTCAAACAAATTGACAAAAAATTCTTCCCACGATTCACGCACAAAATATTTAGAATATCACATCACATTTTTTTCAACGCATGCGTTTTCCTAAAAGCATCTGCCAACGAACTAGGAAAAACTAATTGTTGAAACAGCCAGAACTGCTAGAATGCAACTTCACAAAAAGTACGTTGTAACAAAGCTGGAAATGGCTCAACAACACAAGAATAAAATAAATCAGTGACAATCAAAATAACAAACTGAGACAAAAACTTAATAATCTGTGCAGTAACAGCAAGTGGAAATATGTTGGAAGGCCAAATCCAATAGAAAATATTTCGGATATAAAGATTTCCAATACAGAACGAGAAACCCTCAGCCTCGGTTTAAATTTTCCCAACTGAATCCCCAAAGAAGACATAGTAGACACTATAGTAAATAATCATAATGAAAACGAGTCCGATTTTACCAAAGGTTTCATTCAAGGCATAATCACTGCTACTGTATAAACCAACAACGAAAATACATTACCACAGAAAAAAAAAATGCGCTAAAGTACCTAGCAAAAATAAAGAAATCTACATCACTCTTTCCGACAAAGGAAGGAGGATTGTGATCATGAAAAATAATACATGCATAAAAATAACTCACTAATCAATGATACCGACACATAAGAAAAAATAAACGAACAAAAAATAAAAACTGAAACAATCATTTTACATGGAAATCAGGAAACTAGTTAAAAATGAAAACAAATCTTGGTATAGACTTACAGCATATCATCCAAGAACATCCAAATTTTACGATCTCCCTAAACCCCACAAAACAGGTAACCCGATGCGCCCTATCATCTCAGGAACAGACAGCGTGCCCATAAACTTCCGAATGTCATAACAAAAATTCTAACCCCTCTCCTTATAGCAATCTCATATACAGAACTCAGGCAGCCTAGTTGAAAAACTAAGCGAAATGACTGACAAACGCATGACCAGTCGAGATACAAAACCACTTTACACCAACTTCCCAGTTGAAAAATGCCGAAATCTCCGAAAAAATGTATCAAACACAATCAAAGATAAAGCTCTATCTACCAACAGTTAAAATAATAAATAATCCGCCGTCTCATCACCACTCAATGCTATTTCATATTTAATAATGGTTTTTACAAACAGAAAATTGGGTTACCAAAGAGATCGCTTCTCGGTGAAGTGATGACACTTATATTCTTAGAATTTTTTTAAACTGGTCTTTTCCAAAATTTTTTATCCAAACAATCAACATACTTCTTTTATATTGATCATGTCCTACTTATATATTTTCATGATACTGATTTACCTGACCTAGTAGATGAACTAAACAAAGTCGAACATTCGTCCTGGGTATGACAATAAACTACATCCACGTCCAGATTCAGATAATGTTGCCAGGTATGCGTTTGATAGTACTGTATATTTAATATATGTATAGGTGTATATATATATATATATATAACATATAATATATGCCTTAATTTGGCATTAAATGACCCACAATGGTTGATATGCCATAAAACCCTCCCAACCAACCAACCAAAGTCGATCACACAATAGAATTTGCATACGAAATAGAACACAATTCCTTACCGTCCCTATATGTCAAGCTATATCGATTTAACAACAGTTTAAAACGTGGTAAGCACCGGAAAATCAGCCAACAAAAATGACCAAACAAATTTCTGTTCTCATCATAAGATAAAATCCGGCATAATCATCGAATTCTATTTAAGGGCACTCAGAGTATGCAGTCCGCATTATTTACACGAAGGGGAGAAATACATTGAAAACATTTTCAAACTTCTCTAGTAACCTATTTTTTTATATTCCGTGCCAAACAAAAGCCCCATGAAATATTCCAAAATAAAAAACGGCCCCTCATGAAAAGCCAAATGAAAAATATTATCCTACCAACTAACTCTATCACAACTACAATTGAAAAGAACCTATCTAAACTCAACATAAAATGTGTTACAACTACATCCAAAACAATAGAAGATTTAATCGATATTAAGCAACAAAATTAACTAAAACTTGAAGGAGGAAACTACTACATCTTCTGTAATAATTACATAGGAGAACCCTCAAGAAATCTAAATTGAAGATTATATAAACACAAAAATATGCCACGCTTATCAAAGGAGAGAAAAAATTCACTACTATGTAAACGTCTAGAAATGCCTTGAGAACAAGGTCATCTACAGTAAATTTGCGCCTTGGCTCTTACATTTCCTAGCAGATATTCTATTACCACAGTGTTGGATACCTACAAAGAAAAGTGACGAAAAGAAAAAACTCTAAATGAATTCGGCTAGAAATATATATATATTTTTTTTAATTTTAAATGAAAAAATTCTGAAAAAATAAAAAGAAAAAATTCTAAAAAGAAAAAATTAAAAAAAAATATTCTAAAATTCCCAGGGCCCATCGTTCGGGCTTATGTCCAGACGTACCTATTTAACAAATTTAGTCCGATGAATTCTGGGTGAAATGTCTCACAAGTATACTTTTTTCACTTTGTCATAGAATTTCTCAGATATTTTTCTTGATATTATATATATATATATATATATATATATATATATATATATATATATATCGTTATCTCATATATATATATATTTATATATATATATATATATATATATATATATATGTGTGTGTGTGTTTACTTGTGTGCATACATATATATGCAGATAGATAATTATATAGAGATTTATGAAGACTTATACGTAGATCTATATGTATATTTATATAGATATACACATTTCGATATACAGTTAGATTTAAAACTATTAGTGCACTCTTAGATTTTCAGATATTTTATATGCATAAACATATGTGTATTTTATATTTGAAAATATCTATTCAGCTTATTTTTCAACGTAAATAAAAATTATCTCTAAAATTTAAAATATATAATTTGATCATTATATATATATATATATATATATATATATATATATATTAACACACACATATATGCATACCTATGGGGGGTGTCCCCATGAGATAGCTGGGGAAATGTAAAGATTTTACATATACAGGAATACACACATATTTGTAAAGATTTATTTTTATATAAATTCAAATAATTATTTTATAATATACTTTTTTATTGTTTTTTCGTGTGGAATTCAAATTGCAAATATATTTTATTTATATATATATATATGTGTGTGTGTGTGTGTGTGTGTGGATGTGCGCGGGTTTGTGTACATACATGTGTTGTTATTTGCTACGTAAGCAAGTTCCTCCTTTCTTCTTATCGTCAGTGGATTGTGAAAGATTTTTAGTGCAAATCCCTATCTCCAAAGTTCTGCGTTGGCCCTGAGCCATACCTCCGAATTAGCGCAGTAGTATTTTTTGTTTACTTCTTTCCCAAAATTATTCAAGAATCCCGCAGACAAGGTCGGCTGGTTGAGCGAAAAGTTTAATGAATGCATCCAAACATTTGTTTGCTTTTGTTGTTTAGGCATTTTTTGTTTACCTCAAGATGGCAAGAATTGTCGGCTGCTATGATGAGCATCGATTTGTTTCAAGATCCGAGGAAAAAGCAAAGAGATGAAGGTAATGAACTCAATGACAAGTTAAAACGAGATAACGAGAGGGGCGAACAATAATAATAATAATAATAATAATAATAACAATCACAGTAATAATAATAACATAATTCAGTTTTGAGAATTCAGTTTTGAGAATTCAGTTAATATCAGTTCTATAGCACTCTTTTCGCACTATTTCTTTGATAAATATTTAATAACAATAATAATAATAATATGCATCGCGTCTGTCTCACGCGCACATACACACACACACACATATATATATATATATATATATATATATATATATATGTTTGTGTGTGTGTGTGTGCAGAGAGAGAGAGCATTAATTGCTCTAACGTAAAACGGTAGATTTTTTTACTTTTACATTTTAAATAAGTTAAGATAGATAGATTATAAACATACGGTATAAATAAATTATACTTGAGTGTATTTTCTAAGAAAATATATTATTATTATCATTATTATTGTTATTATTATTATTATGGAAAGAAAAGTCGACCAAAATGAAATTAATTTCCCTTGAAGCTGTATTAAAGACGTCAATGGCAGTAGATGTGTACAAAACTTCCCAGTGACCTATTTACTAAAAACTGAATACATAGTTGGAAATTGTTTTTTTTCTTTTGTTGATATTTGTGTAGAGAAAAAAAGAACACGAAAATTTCAGCAGTCAAATAAAACATGCGGCACTATATGTTGCTTTTTGCAAGTTGGGAAAACATCAGTAGAAGTAAAAATGACTGATGAAACCAATGGCGATGATTCGGTTGGAAGCTCTATGTGGCCAAGTTGTTTGGAAACGTGTATAGTAAAAAAAAAAGATGAATTTTAATTGGGATCGAAGAGCCGTCTTCAAATTTCGATCAAGGCTGTTGCTTTCTTTTACTTACCATTGGAAAATTATGACTCCTCCTCTTCCTCCAGATATAGGTTAAATCGCAAGGCAGACTGATCTCTCTAGCATTACTTGAAGCAGAACAGAGAGACAATTCTGAATTCACGACCAGTTCCGCGTGGGACGAGCATCTCCATCCCATAAAATGTAACTGCTACTAAAACAGCGTTATTTGGGTGTAGCCCTGTACACCAAGTGATTGTTCAATCGATTGAATCACAGATTCCATGAGATATGAAATGCGTAGTGTATTAAGAATTGCAATAATTCTGGTGCAACTCTTACTGTAGATCAGTGCAGTCGTCACTTAGAGGAAATAGAAGAGCTTGATAGTCCTACTGTCGATCCAAAATAGCATAATGGGTTCGGGATTAGAAATTCTTCCTCATGTGGTATATTCGGCAGATTTTACTTTGTTAGGTTATCCATTGTTTCAATCAATCAAGATAGAATTACAAAAAACTTTCGAAACGTCAGCGTAACGTCATATAATATCTAAACTAGTTTGCTGATAAATGAATATATTTACCCATTCTTATTAATTAACTAATTTTATTTTAAAAATGATGTAAATGTTTGCATGCAGATACAAAATGGTTCCTAGGCCTAATTAAGGATTGAAATTGTTATTTATTTCCTATTGTAGCCAGGGTTCGTTTCTCGATTCCAACTAAAATTATTATATGAAATACTGATGTTAGAAGCAAGCTAGTGGGTCTTTACTTAATTGTTCAATCCCACTGGCCTTGTGCCAAACCAACTTAAGTTTAATATATATCTGTATAGATTGGTATTGTGAAGTATATATATATGTTTCTATGATTTGCAAGATCTTAATGTCACATTGAAAAATAGCTATCAATTTTAACATTTTCTGTGATATTAACCGGATTAACTCAACCATAACTAAAACTTTTGTAGAAATTTCTTACTTTCTTCCCAAGGACTTTTTTCTACTTTAATTTCTAACTTTCTTTCTTTTCAGACATTTAATATTTCTTTCCTTCTCAATCATTGTCTGTCTGTCTTTCTTTCTTTCTTTCTTTCTATTTCCCAATATTTTTTTTTCTTTTGTCTTATGTTTAGCTTTCTTTCTTTCACGTATTTGATTTCCTTTCTTTCTCAGTCTTTCTTTCTTTCTCAGTCTTTCTTTCTTTCTCAGTCTTTCTTTCTTTCTCAGTCGTGCTATTTCTTTATTTCTCAAACATTTATTCTCTCTTGGTTTCCTTTTCTCAAACATTTATTCTTTCTCTCTCACTCTTTTATTTTACTTTCGATGAAAATTATTTAATTATTCGTTCTTAATCAATTAATTTTTATTTCTTTTTAAGCCATTAGATGCCGTTTTTTTCTTTCTTTCTTTCTTTCCCATGATCTTTATTCCTTTTTTTTCTTTTTTTAAATTCTCTGACACAACTTTTACCACCATTTCGAATTAATTGCAAAACCTCTGTTGCAATTTGTTTCAAATAAAAATCTATAATTTTTCTAATAAAATGTTCTTTGCTTAGTATAATATTAAGGAATTACTGAAAACGCAGACCAGCATAAAGTTTTTCCTACTTTATAAGCAAAATGCAATTCAAAATATCAATATTCTCGCCATGTTTTTTTTTACGTTTTAAGTAACATTTTCATTATCCTAGCTAGCAGCCGTTAAAAATGAGGGGCTTATTTTTCTATGGATAAATTAGTCAAATATCCTCTGATATATATATATATATATATATATATATATATATATATATATATATAACATAATGTGTATATATATAACATAATGTGTATTGTTTTATAATGTTTGCTTCGAAAATTGCTCATAAAATGCACAGTTAATATCTTGATTTTGGAGCAAACAAAAACATGGAAAACACTTTAATCCTGGAAATAGAACAGAGGTTTCTTGATGCATATGTTGACACTTAATTATATAATTCTGCCAGTTTTGATGGGTTTTGTTCCAATTTTAATCCAAATATCAATTATTTTGACAGAAAGATTGTTCTGTTTCATAGCCACATTTAGATACCATCCTCAAAGATATTAATAAGTCTAATCAAATCTGATAAAACTAAAAAAATTTATAAATTCCATGCTAAGGATTACATGGCACTAATCAGACATAATTTAACTAAGAATTACAAAATGATAGATGGTAACAAATTTAATTGTGTTGATCAAATCAACACTATTTTAAGAATATTGCTGATAAACTAAAAATTATCAAAAGGGCTGGAAAACTTGCACTAAGGAATCTTATGTCCTACCATAAGCCAGGGTTAAAGACCAAACTTCCTACAAGGAATATAAACCCCATCAGATCGGAGATTGGAAGGATAAGCAAATAAACTATAAAAAGATTAAAAAACGGATTGGACTTATTCAATGGATTTGGTACTACGGAAGTTATTAACTGGGTTAGAAACAACGACAACAAAAACAACTGCACTTTTATCCAGTTTGATATTGTTGATTGCTACACTTCCATATACAAGGAACTCCTTAAACTGGCATTAGAATTTGTCAAAGTTTATTCAAACACCTCAAGTAAAGAAATAAGCATTATAATGAACTCTAGGAGATCTATCCTCATCCAGAATAAAGAACAGTGAGTAATAAATTCTAATGATAACTTTGACATTTCAATAGGGTCATTGGATTCTGCTGAGTTTTCTTAACTGGTTGGTTTATATATTTTGTATAACTTTACTGTTCATGCGTAGATCAATCTCGATAGTATAGGGCTATAGAGAGATGATGGTCTTATGGTTGTGAAAAACTCTACTAAAATTAAGGTAGATAAACTAAGAAAAATGAATCAGAGGAAATTTCAAAGTTTAGCTTTTAAGGTTAAAATAAGCACCAATATTAAACAAGTTGATTTTTTTTATGTAACTTTAGATTTAGTCTATGAAGATTTTCAGCCTTATATGTAAAATAACACCAACAATCTATATTCACTCCAATTCCAATCACCCCCTATGTAATCCGACATATTCCTTTCTCTGTAGAACTACCACTAGCGACCACTCATCGAACAAAGATCGGTTTGAGAAACATAGCAATGTGTACATTAAAGTTCTTAAGAATAGTGGGTATAAATGTGCTGAAATTCAGTCTAGAGAATTTGATGATAGTAATTCAAAGAAAAGAAATAGAAACAGGAAGATCATCTGGTACCCAGCTCCATTTAATCAATTAGTAAGTACTAAGTTAAGCAATAACTTTCTCAAATTAATTAATTGATAATCATTAATCATATATATATGAATAATATCTATATGAGTAAATTTCCAAGAGGATAGAATCCAGGTAGAACTCAATGTCTAGGACAGAGTAATAATATAATAAAAAAGGCTCAAACACTTATAATACCTGGTTATAATTTATTGTTAGGTTGGTGCAAAAATAATGTCGTTTTGCTTTTGAAGTTGAACGTCAAAAAACGGCATTATTTTTGCACCAACCGAATACATTGGAATTGTAACCACGATCCAATTCATCAAACCTTCATATTCAAAAAGATTATTATTTTTAAAAAATAGTGCTCGATACGAAAGTAGAGCATAAATATAATTATTTATTTAAAAATATGATTCCAACTCGCTACATAAGAGGTCTCATGTTTCAAAACAAGAGCCGAAAACTTCAAAATAATATTTGAATTAACTTGAGTTAAAGTAGGCTCTGTTCCATCTTCAAGCGAAATTTTTTTGGGAATGACTTATTTCTGAAATTTACGAGTTTTAATAGTATAGTCAGAATTGAAATCAAAAATTTCCATGGTAACATGGGCGGATTGTTTAGAATAGGCAGGGATGGGGTGTTAATAATTTGTATCAGTATAGAGTTACTTTCATAGATGCCGGGTCAGGGTAAGGTGGGGGTGGCTAAATTTACGACGGAGGAAGTTTTCGCATAGTCTGGCTTGAGTGTCTATGGAGATTTATTTATTTATTTTTATTTTATTCTTTTATTATATCTCTTTATGAAAGGGATATGTGTATATAAAAAGGCCGTAACGTTTGTTATTTGACGACTTCATAAAAGTTATAATTTTTTGTAGGGTATTAAAACTATGTATATGGGCTATGGATTTTAAAATTTATTTTATTGTATGCGTGTTTTTAGCTAGTTATTCAGAGCGTAAGTTCGGTTGTGTCGGCAGAAAACCGTTAATTCTTGCCTGTTGTTTAATAGGTTTTTATTGTTTAGAAGTTTAATAATGTGTAGTTTCTCATGGAGGCACAAAGGGAATGGGTCATCCCAAGTTTTGCAAGTTCTAGTCCTGTTAATGATTTTCCATTTTACTTTAGGTGTCCTATTTTTTTCTTTCAGGTGCCAAAAATATTTAGATAGAGAGGTCTGATGTCTTAAGTTTATGTTGTTGAAAGAGCATTTATGCTGCCTCCATCTGGTTTTAAAGGCATTTTTCGTGGACCCAATGTATATCATATTATTGTTATGGTATTCGGGGATGATATAGTGCATTGGTATACCACAGATTTGATGCAGCACTTATTTTCTAATAGGCAGTCTACCGGGTTTCTACAATCGCATAATTTTTCCCTATTATTATCTGATTTAAGTGTAGAGTTATTAAAACTATTCAGGTAAGGGGTTTCATTCAGGATTTTATTATTGTGTCTTCTTATTATACCTTCTAGATTTTCAGAGCAGCTGTAACTCAATTTTAGTGTGTTCTTATTGAATATATTACTAAGCCTACTTTTGGTGGGGAAGTGTTTATCGATTAGTGCTAAAAACTTCTGTCCTAGTTTAATACTAACCATTTGGTTGAACGGAGGTGTATACCAAATGATGTTTCTTTTCCTGTTTTTTTTTTCTTTTGGTTATTGCAATTGTCCCTATATTTAATGTTAGCATTTTTATAACCACTACTTTTTAGGGCAGTGTTATAGAAGTCGTTATGTTGGTGGAATATTTCTTTGTTAGCGGAGTTACTGCTGATTCTATTTTCTATTGATGAGGGTATATGTTTAATTGTGGATGGAGGGTGGTTTGACTTCGGGTGTATATATAAGGGGTTAGCATTTGGTTTTCTATAAGGTTGGTACGTGTTGCTCGGTAAGTCTAGGGTTACGTCGAGGAAGTTTACCTTTTTCAATTTAGAAGAGACTGTTATCTTTAAGTTTAGATTTTTAAATTCACTAAACATAATTTTTCGGATCTT
>OZ010574.1:112419973-112427473 GCA_963932145.1 Acanthosepion lycidas
ATGCATCACGTCTCTCCTCACGACACCACCAATGTTGTCCAAGGAAAAGGTAGAGTCCAATACTGCCTAGCAGTAGCACCGTCGCAGAAGGTGTCAGAATGAAGTTAAACATGACATCGAACTGTTTTAGAGACCCTGATGTTTTCCCATAAATGGGTATGACCGCAATACAGCGGATGTTTAATTCAGAGTTTTCATTCTCTTATAAATTATATAATCAAAAATATATAATTTAAGAGTGTATATATATATATATATATATATATATATATATATATGTATATAAATACATATTGACAGTAAATATATATATATATTAATAGTAAAAATAGATTCATATTAACATTAAATATATTAATAGTACAAAATATATATATTAATAGTAAAACTATATATATATATGTGTGTGTATATATATATATATGTATATATATATGTATATATATATATGTATGTATATATATATATATGTATATATATATATATATATATATATATATGTATATATATATATATATATGTATATATATATATATATATATATATATATATATATATATATATATATATATATATTAATAGTAAACATATATATATATTAATAGTAAATATAAATGTTAATGGTATATATATATAAATATATATATATATATGTGTGTGTGTGTGTGTGTGTTTGTGTGTGTATGCATATTTATATATATATATTAATAGTAAATATATATATATCAATTGTAAATATATATATTTATAATAAATATATATATATATATAAATGACGTCATACATTAAGAAATGGACAAAGTCCGACAATTTATTTATTAAAGACATTTTTATGTTTAACGTTCTTTTTATAGATACAATATTTAAGTAAATGTTTAATACTGTTTATTATAAACAGAGCATTTACTTAAATACTTGTATCTATAAAAAGAACGTTAAACATAAAAATGTCTTTAATAAATATATATATATATATATATATATATATATATATATTAATAGTATATTTATATATCAATATTAAATGTATATAAATATTAATAGTTAATATATATATATATATATATATATATATATATATATATATATATTAATATTAATACACTCACACACATATATATCTATGCATTACGTGTTTTAGAAGATAAATAATTAACGGGTTTTTAAATTATATAAAACGTTAGATAAAAACTATAGAAAAGAAAGATAAGTTATAAAATAGTACATAAATAAACAAACGCAATATCAAAACTATTTTTCATTTAACAAATTGACCGTAGAGAAACGATTTGAATATATATGTCGGTATTTAATCCTAAAATCACGGAAATTATGAACTCATTATATAACTTAAAATAAAATCATTTATACTGCCTTTTTGACAGCACTAACACCTAAACATGATCAACTGGTAAAAATGAATGTGATTAGAAGATGAAAAGTTGATAAATATAACTTTAGGATAGCAAAAAGAGAAAGTAAGTATACGACAAATGATCTTCTGGTTAGTTGTAAAAAATAAATCGATAATAAAAATAAAGAGCCCGGTAAATATGGAAAAATTTGAATGAAATAATAATAATCAATACATATATAATTTCAAACAACATCAATAATAATAATAAGGATAATAATAATAATAATATTATATCCAATAAATGAAATAAATAATATTTGCAAATTATATTGAATTATTATATGAGGTTGGTGCAAAAATAATGTCGTTTTCTCACATATGTTACTATGTGAGAAAACGACATTATTTTTGCACCAACCTAATATTAATCTTAGCAATATCTACATTTTTCAGTTTAAACTTAAAGTCTGTTAATTAGAGATTGTTCAAAACGCGTCATCTTTCCTTGAGTTCAGAACATCCACTAATATATATATATATATATATATATATACATATATATATATATATATATACTAATATTAATATATACATGGGAAATATATATATATATATATATATATATACTAATATTAATATATACATGGGAAATATATATATATATATATATATATATATTAAATATACATATTAATAGTAAATATATATATATATATATATATATATATATATACATAATTCATACTAAAAGTATGAGATAAAAATCAAATATTTAAATAACAAAAATACTACATGTATGACATATATACTCTTCCCTTCAATCATTAATATATATAAATTCTTCTTCAATATACCACTTTGTCTATCTTTTCTGCATTATTGTTTCTCTATAGTTTTTCTCTAGAAATTTTATGCAACTATCGGTAATTCATGTAAAAAGAAAAAAGAATCTAACTTCGGTTGTTTATACTTCTTTTCCCGTGGCTCTTATTTTATAGAGATGAAAGAAAATTAAAGTCGTCACTGTAAGGGAGCGGAGTTATTCTAAATGTACGATGTCGAATCTCATAAAAATTCAGAGAAAGCTGGAAAAGCGACGTGAGTGATTGAATGATATAAACACACACACGTGCGCACACACACTCGCACACATGTTCGCAGTCACACTGACACACACACACACACACACACATATATACATATATATATATATATATATATATATATATACTTATGTGTTTTTGTGTGTGTGTGTCTGTGTGTGTGTGCGCACGCGCGTGTGGGGGATTGTGTTTGTGTGTGTGAGAGAGAATAATGGCGTGGGCAATCAATGTTGAGTTTCATACCGAGATTTCTCTAATATAAAAGAAGTAAAATATAAGTAAACTCCCTACTAGAAAAAGAAAAAACTTTGGAGTTATGCGAGGAAAAAGAAAAAGAAAAAAAAAAAGTAGATGGTAGAAAATATAAACAAGTCGAATAAAGACTTTAACATCGTCCACAAGAAAACGCGAAAATAAAGGGAAGGAGAGAAAAATTGTGAAACTCGAAATCAAAATAGAGAAATAGATAAACTCGGTGATTGAAATTTCAGAAAAAATGCTATGAGGTGGAGAAATTGGTCAGCTCTGAGAAAAAAAAAATGTCATAAATTATAGGTTTGCGTGTTTTGAGGTAGTAATTCTTTTTGCAAGAATTTTTCATCATTTTTTTTTTTCTTGAATAGAGGAGATAGTTGGCTAATGCTGTCGGGAAAGTGGTTGTCTGTCGGACTGCGGATAGATGTCAAGGGCAAGAAAAAATGTTACAGATAGTGATGTATGATAGGAAAATGCAATAAAATAAAGAAGGGGCAATCAAATAAATAATACAATACGAATTTAAAACTAAAAACAGAGAAAATAAAAAATAAAAAATATAAGCGCAATAAGAAAGAAATTTTCAGTCAAAGAATAGAAATGGCGCTTGTATTGAGGCGCTAAGAATTTTATCTTTTACTTCAAATAATGATGTGGCTGACATTTGTAACTTGGACAACATATATTGCCCCATATACTTTCTCCTGTAATCAAAAAATTGTTCAGACTTCAATGAAGAATTTTATAAAACCCTGTGAACAAACAAAAAAAATCTGTTTTGTTTTTGTTTTTTTCATTTTAATTTTTGAACCGAATAGTTATTATTAGGTTGGTGCAAAAATAATGACGTAATAATGTCGTTTTTTACGTCATTTTTAATGTCAAAAAACGACATTATTACGTCGTTATTTTGCACCAGCCTAATATTTACTTTATTTGTATTCAGGCTTATGTCCTCACATTTATATATGATCCCAAATTTTGGATTTTGTGCCAACTCTCTTCGAGTGTTTGTCCATTTGTGCAAACTTCACCGCATTTTGAACTAAATCTTTTATTTTATCTCAAGGACTAAATTGCTCTAGCTATGCTGGCTCTGCCTAAATTTATACGAATATTAATGCGTGCTAATAGCATCTAGGATCCGAATAAAAGTACAGAAATCAAACAGGGTGAGAAAGCTTTTTATTGACATGCATTAAGATTTTAATTTGTGATGTAGATTACCGATCTGCTTATTTTTTATGTAATAACATAAAAAATAAGTAGAATTGTTCTTGCGAGTGAGATGGGTTGTTAGCAACCCAGTAGGGCGAAAATAAAACATACTGAAGTCAACGTTCACCTAACTAGAGGCAATGTCTCAATAAACCACTGTGGGGGAGGCAACAGGAAACCACTCCAATATTAATCCAAATAAATATCATAGCCATTATCTAAAGAAATTTGAAAGCTAACGACGCCAAGTGGGTTAAGTCTATGAGAATTAACTTCTCGCGCCGTAAGGATCAATATGTGCAACAGGTGTCACCTGACCGTCATCCAGCAACTGTTACCATAAACGGCGTCAAGGGAATAAAATTCCTCAAAACTGATCCTTCGCCTGGAAAGGAGCAACATGGGCAACAGGTGTCATCCAGCGATTGTTCGAATCAAAGAAATAACTCTCGGAACATGGAAGGTTTGAATGTTTAGCAAATGTGGCCAAATGGGAAATGTAAAACAGGAGATGCGTAGGTTAAATGTTAACTAGGTGCCCAAATAACGGAGATTTTTCAGTGGCAAACAGAGGATTATATATGAAGGCAGACAGGAATTGAAAAACAAGTTGGATTGGTATTAGAACAAAGCATCAAGAAATTCGTCCTGTGATACAGAAGAAGGAAATTACTGGAAAGTAATTTGTGGAATCTTCCACAACAAACCTGCCTTACCTCTTTTTAGGAAATGCACTCTTCCTATCTGGTAAGTAAAATCCTACTTTCACATAAATATAAAAAGTATTCATTGGTCAATCACCTCTAATCTTACTTGCTGATTGGTCAGTTTCGACCAGTCAAATCACCTGCACGCGACCAATCTATTTTCCCGCTCATATGATGTAATCCTTTCACGTGGTACACGGCAATTATATAAACCGAACACGTGTGAACTTTTGGAGTAGTAACTTCTCATTCCTTGCTACCAAGTGCCAAGATGTAAACTTCACCAACTCCCGTCTTAGTCATTGCTGACCAGACGTTAAAGATAATTACCAACCTCTGAAATCACTCCTGAACTTTTACCAATTTTAGAACTCACAATTCCAAACTTTATTCTTCTAAATTGCAAGTTCAATATTACTTCTTCTTAATATGAACTCCGATACAACTATTACCAAATCAAAGGGACACGGCTCTGTCCTACCTTTTCAGTTCGCATGCATGTATATCAAACATTAATAAATTTAATTGTTATGTTTTGGAATCATTCAGGTCAGTTTTGTATCTTATTTTGATGTTAGTGGAAATCGTTAATTTTCACGCAGCCTATTCTCAACAAGTATTTACCCATTATAATTAACACATCCACTACAAATTGAAACTCAATTGGGTTTCAATTACTTTCCAGTAATATCCTTGTTCAGTATCACTGGACGAATTTCTTGATACTTTAGAACAAGGCACCAAGAAATTCGTTCTGTGATACTGTCAGTTATCTGAAAGAATTATTGTAATTAAATTGAATGGAAAGCCTTTCAACATATCTAGTATAATTGTGTATAACCCGATAACACAAAGTAAGGAAGAAGAAATCGAAACTTTCTCCTCCATGTTAAACAACGCCAAGGTTGTAAATCACAAAAAAATATAATTATCAAGATGGAGGACCTGAACAACAAAGTTGGCAAGGAGAGGTATTGTGAAATTGATGCCAAATTATATATGTTAGACAAGAAAAAAAGCAGCTTTTAAACTTCAAGATTGAGAGCTGCTTTTTAGAGCTCTCATGAAATAAAAATTATTACCTATGGGATTTTAATTGTTTGATATTCTTTAATATATATATATATATATATATATATATATATATATATATATATATATATAAGAAAGGAAGAAGAGAAGTTTTCATCATTGAAGACTGTTCAGAGGTCTCAAACCTTATCTGCAAAATATGCACAACAGAGTAAAACCCTGGAACTTGCAAATTACAAGCAGTGAGAGCAATAATTAATGCTGAAAGAAAGAAAACATGATAATAAATTGGTGCCTGGGGAATTGAATAGTCAGATAACAACTACTGCAGGCTATCATGAATATAGTTACTCTGAGAATACGTAAGACGGTAAATGACATCTCTTCTCACAGAGGTCATGAAAAAACGCATCATGCATATCAAAACTAAAATAGACAAAATAAAACAGAAAATGTCTCTTTTGCAAAGAAATAGACGTAAACCACATAAATGATTGTAGCAACAAAGGTCTAAACAAATGTAAAGAGCGAACCGATAAATGTAAGAGTAGTGATGTACTCGTAATTGAGCAAACAATTTAGTTACGACCATGAACGCATAGAAGGGCAGGTATTTGAAAGATATAAATAAAACCTAGGCTTTTAATGTCCGTGCTGACTTTCCCATCCAAGCAAGTAGTTCAGATTATCATGTTGCGAATAAAGAATAAGAACATTTTTCATATCGGAAAAGTGTTGTTGCTAAAGGATCATAGTACAAAGACGAAATAAAGAATACAAAATATAACCACAGTACTTGCTTAATAATAATACACTCTTTGTTGTTTTTCTTGTTATCGCAGCTGTTTAGAACGATTATATATGTTCTCCCAGACTGTGTGATCAGTCCCAGTATACATTAGTATATGATAATAATTCTTATTCATTAGCACGTTAAAAGGCAATGCCTTGCTGGTTGTCCTTGGAGATCGAATAACAGTAAGTCTTCTTAAATATTTAGACACATGTTTACTCTCCCCTGCACACTGCGGTGATTATCTGGACTGTCTCAATTTTTCCCTTCATTACCAATATTTCTTATTACACATCGGTTTGAAAACTTCTTATTCAAAGACACAACTTTAAACACCGTGTTTCATAACTTCTTCGTCTTCCAGGCGCGGTTCAGTTCTTTGTTTTCCATTTCTTCGCGTTTTAGGAGGGATCCAATTATTCCCATTTTAGGCATGCTCTACTTCCTTGCTCTTTAGGAGGGGTCCAACTCTCCACGTTTCAAGCGTGATCTACACCTTCACTTTCTAGGCGTGGTCCACTTTTTCACTTTTTAGGTGTAGTCGACTTTTTCACTTTTTACGCATGATCCACTTCTTCGCTTTCCAAGCATGGTCCACTTCTCCGATTTTCAGACGTCCATTTTCCTTTTATCTGTTCCATTTTTTTTTTTTTTTTTACCTTCGATATATGGAGACCTGGAACAGATGTTTCTACAATCTGATAATAATGTTTTCTGATAGTTCACATGTTAGATCATTATGTGTCGATAAAGAAGATGAGAGTGTAGTGTCTGTTAGGTATCAGACCCTTCTCTGCTGGAATCAGTTACGTTTTATTACCGAGAAACCTTAGGAAACAATAGTATATATATGTATATATATGTATATATAAGTTATGAAGAACTTGGTAATCCGTATGGGTAATCCAAAGGAGGATGAAATCCTGAGAGTTCAATGTAAATCCAGAGCTAATATTTTAAAGAAAAGCAGACCATTTTAAGGTACCATTATAATAATTTATTTCACCAGAGCCCTTTTAAAGGACGCCGGATCAT
>OZ010574.1:112432473-112442473 GCA_963932145.1 Acanthosepion lycidas
AAATATATATATATATATATCGACAGGTGCACACATAGACATTTTAATATGTTCTCCTTTGTGAATAAGTGTTTTGTCTTCTACATTATCTTCCAAATATCTAGTTAAGTAATGCTTACTATAGAGAATAAAAATAATATTTCCCCTGAGGGATAATGTTAGTATAGCTTCAGCTCGTCACCAGATAAACGTGAATGTGATTTTTTTTCCTTGTGTAATCACACAATTACAATAAACCGAAGTTTCAAAAGACTTTCAAAGAGTCAAAGTGTATCAGGTTGAAAGTGAGGCCGACATTTCAGCAGCATTAGTTTTCATGATTTTGACGGAGATTTCTGCAACAACAGTTCGAGGTGTTAAGACAGTATCAGTGTTAAAAGAAGGTGTGAAAAGCCAGGTGAATACAAAAGATTTATCTGGGTTACTATCCATAAACTTTTTTTTTCTTTACTTGTTCTTCCTTACATTTTCATAACATTGAAGCTTCCATGAGTTTATTTTAAAATCGAAGCAGAGAAGAAAAAGGGAGAAGAGATTAGCGGATTGGTTGGTTGGTTTAAGGGAGGAAAAATGCTGGTAGTAGACGGAAGCCGATGGCAAAAGATTTACACCAAGATCAATACAGTGTTATCAACAGTAAAAGCTTCTTTTGACGAATGATCATTGATGATTAGTGGACAGTCCGGAAATCGGTGGTCAGGCTCGAGGAACCAACGACTCGAACCGGACAAATACGATGCCGCATCTGTTGCCATCGCTTGTGGCATTACAGCGGTGTCGCTTTCCATTTGTATTTGTGCGGCAATTTTACTTTTTGTTCACGATTTTGGATCGGCTTAAATGATAAGACATGAATCAATGAAGATATGAATGAATAGATGAGGCAGAATTGTTGAAGAGAGAATAGTTGCGGTGTCGTCGCTCTTGGCTCTGATTCTATAGGATTCGGACAAGGAAAAGTGGGGAGATTATTTGCTGGAAATATACCTTTGCGCAGGCGCGGAGTAGAAAATTTAAAGGCAGTGTTAGAATATCATGAGACGTTTTAAAGGTAAAAGTGTTTTCTTATCTAGAAACGTTTGGCATTCAGTAACCAAGCAGCCAGTGCTAACTTCTATTGAAACTTATAAAAATATTTCTATTAAAACAGTAAAAAGAAAAAGCCAACACTCAATAATGCCAACTATGCATACGGCCACAATGTGCTGACCGTGTTTGGAAAATGAAATATTCCTATAACTTTAGATACATGCATAATTCTATCCATGTATTCAGTTAAAAGTAAAATAAAATTCATCCTTGATAATGGTTAAAAGTATAGCTGATAGCGTTTGGAAAACATTCGGACAATTATTATGTACCTGGAATGGAAAAGAAAATACTAACACATGAGAAATTTTCAACGAAACTTGCATACTGCTCAAATACACAAATTATATATATATATATATATATATATATATATATATATATATATATATACATTGATACATGTTTCATTAAATATTATAGACAAGTGTTGTCTATTTATTTTATGTAAAATTTTTTCGTAACATCTGATAAGTTTAATAACATTATCGTTAAACGCAGAAAGAAATTGACAATATTGATCCATATATATATATATATATATATATATATATATATATATAT
Organism: Acanthosepion lycidas; assembly: GCA_963932145.1. Taxonomy (NCBI): domain Eukaryota; kingdom Metazoa; phylum Mollusca; class Cephalopoda; order Sepiida; family Sepiidae; genus Acanthosepion; species Acanthosepion lycidas. The sequence continues at coordinate 112,434,127 of OZ010574.1, forward strand.
ATATATATATATATATATTTAATACAATCTAAGCTTTTGGCTTACTTAAGCCATTATCAAAGATGTCAATTACAACATATTAAGCAATATACGGACAAGACAGTGATGATAGTCTGTCATTGTTTACATACATGATTTCTAAGCAACGATAAACACGTGCATAAAGACGCTAGAAGCGAAAATCGCACCGCATCTCATGACGTCACACATGACCACACGAGAGTGAATTGAGAAGTATAAATATGGTTAGCCGTTGGTATAAACCAATGGCTCCTGTTACCAATTATAGACATTTAAGAATATTTGTAGAGATGTCATAATTGATTTTGTTTATGTTCGGTTTCAACAGTTTGATGTATAATGCTTCAAGGATTTTTAGTTTTTGTCTATTGTTTTCATGTCGAAGTATAATTGTGTTTTCGACAAGTATTTTACGGAATTGTGTAGGTGTATTTGGGCAGCAATTTTTAATTTAAAAAATTAAAAGTCTGTCAGTGCGTATGACAATATATGTAAATGAAGATATTCTATTGATTCTTTCTTCGGTTTAATTATAAAGTACTCTTAATACATACAAATTTTGAAAATATTCTCTTCTGTTAAGAAATATTCGAATATCCATATTTGTTAATGTATAAGGAATCCATCCGCAGATTTACACCAAGCGATGACTTTCAGATTATAATGCGCCGATGAATTCTTGAAATAAAATCTCTTAAAAAATGAGAGTATCTATTGGAAAACCAGATAATTGAATTTACAGAGAACATAAAGAGTTGGGACAGATAAACGGTGGTGGTATAATTTCAGTATTATTGAAATAGGTTTATAGTTCATATTACAACCAAAACCAATATCATTAGGAAGGCTTTCTAAAATCAAACTTTAACCTTAAAATTATAATTAAATATATATATATATATATATATATATATATATATTGTTTGAATTTCATCAATTCCCTTCAAGACGTTGGCGATCATGGCTCTCCACAGATTCCGTTCCTTTATTTCTTGCGAAATTCCATGACTTCTTTATAAATATAATGGAGTAGTTTCATTGGAAGGGACTTCTCCATTATAAAATTCTCCCTAACAGCTATATCCCTGAAGGTAGTTAATAATGGCCAGTCATTCGGACCCTGGAGATCAACACGGGCGTCCCCCAGGATTCACTTCTCGGACAAACCCACTTTTTGATTTACATAAATGTTCTGACTAAAAATATACTCTAAAATAATTTCTAAACATTTATGCCGATGATGATCCGAGATTGGCAACTTATCTCGCATCCGATCTTGCATCAACTTCCCAGTGGGGAAAAATTTGCTGCTTACATTCAATGCCTCGAAAATAAACTAGTTACATTTTATCATCGCCGATCAGACCGCGAACTACCGCCAGTCACCATGAACGGATGTTCCCTCGGGAGACTATTGGGCCTTAAACTCACATCTTACCTTAAGTGGAACTTGTACATACGATCCATCGCTAAAGATGCAGATAAAATGTTGGGATCCCTCTAAAGACCCATCATGCTATCTTCTACCTTTACAAGAGCCAGATCATGCTAAAAATGGATTACTGTTGTCATATATGGCCAGGAGCTGTCCAGTCTTCATTTTCCAGTCTATCGAGATTGTATATTATTATATTGTCAAAATTATATAAAACGGTGCTCGCTCGTCATTTTCTTAAATTGTTTGAACAAATAAAGTCTTTGTAGAGCAACAATAAAGGTGTTGACATGTTTATCAGCACTTGTTACGGGATTGACGAGCAGTGACATGGACGTAATCACAGCTAATGTTTGTTTTAAAATCCATTTCTCTGTTATTTTAAGCTTAAAGTAAATAATATGTTTTTAAATCAGATTAATTATACTTTAAATCAGTTAATATTCCCCAGATAAAGTTTCAGAAAAATATATTTTATTTTGGAAGATTTTTAAAACCGAGAATTAACTTTTGTTTACAAAATGGTCGAGTTTAATGATTTTACTGAAAGCAACCTAAAAATATCGATTCCAATCAATATAATTCCTATTTGAAATAAACAGAGAATTTTGCTTACTGGAAATAGCAATTTTAATCATTTAGCTTTCAGTTAAAGCTAAAAAGAAAGCTTCAAGAATGCTTTTCATTTTAAAAAATTCATTTTAAACCTTAAGTATCGAAAATCAGTGGAGGTACATATCTTATTTCATCACTGGAAACGATTAAAATATCAGTTGATGTTGATATTTTATCAGATACAAGGAAGAACTGGCATATAAAAAGCTAAACTAGTGCTTGAATATCGTCAGAATGTTAAAAAAACATCGGTATAAAACGTCATATTTCTAATATAATTTTGCTGGGGATTAATTTAGAAAAAGTGAATAAGAAACAAAGTCATCCTAACAAAAATATTAATAAATTCGGAATTCTTAAAGATCTTATTAGAGGTACAATTTTAATCACTGCAAAAAAATAACATGCAAAAAAGATAAGAAGAAAGTGGATAGAAGAAAATACAGCTACAACAGATGAAAATACGAAAAAAGGCGAAAAATATTAGAACCAACTGACCAGTTTCCGTTCTTCTCTCGTCAAGTCTCGCTCAAAGAATTAAAATTACAACAACAAAGGAAAGCGGATAAATGAGGATAAGAAACAGGCATCTATCAATAATATAGTGATATACGAATACTTGTGCTATAAGCAGATAACAGTTAGGCTCACCAAGAATTTCTTTTGTTCGCACAAAGAAAGCTGTCTCAAGAATTTCAAATTCAGGTCAGACTGGGATCTACTCAAAATAGAAAATATATACGCATGATAGGTCAATACACAATGCCGATTATTAACAAGATGTGCAGATATTGCAGACCTGGATCCAGCGGAACACTTATGCAAATTTCAAGTCAATTTTTCTTAACGCATAGTAGCACATGATTAGAAACACTTCTCTAACAGCTTGATGGTCTTACCCCCATACAATCAATTTCGGAATGACAAAGTACTGAGCGGAACGACAGTCACTTAATCTCCCGCGCCACCCAGCAAGCACCTTTTTTAAAGCCATCTCCTTCTTCACATATGCAGTAATGGTTTCCACAGATTCCTTTCATTTATTATCATGTGAATTGACATGACATCTTAGAAAAGATAGCGAAATATTTTTCCTTTTGTCTATTTTATTCATAGTTGTACTTCTCCAAGATAGACTGATACCCAAGGATAGAGAGCTCGGTCTGTCCTGCTATTTAATTCCTGCAATGAAAAGCAATAGATACATGCATTTTCGCGAAGCACTTTGTAAGAAAGTGAACACAAAACACTAAGCCGATATTTGAATTGTGCTCACTGACTTCATTCTCCATAACGATAACCATTACACTACCTGAACCAACAAATATTGCAGGTGGGAAAAATCAAGTGGAACAAATTGTAAATAATTATAATAATCGGAGGAATGCCCGTGCAGAGGACACTTTAAAAGTGAAACTAAATCATTATTAATCACAACTCGGAATTAACGTATTATAAGTTGATTGAAGTCACAACAAGACAAAGCTGAATATTAACTGTTGCCTATACGAAGACAATGAAAATGCCATCAGTTTGTATAAATATTGAAAGTAAAATACTGATTTTTTTTGTTGACATCACAGGATGTGAAGTTACGAAATTTCGAATAATGTAAATAAATCGGAATTTACCAATGGTTTTTGTCCAAGACAGTAATGTTCCAGTATAGAAGAAAAAAAATTCAATTCTACGGGATTTTGAAACTCGTTGAATCACGCCGTTTCAGGATAAATGACCAGTCAAGGCGAATAAGGACTACCAGATTCGAATGTCGCTATTCCAGGGTAAAATTTAAAGAATATGAAAATATGGAAACATATCTGATTTTGTCAGATTCATAAAAAAAAATGTAAAATCTAAAGACCGAAATGTTATCTATCATTATCAGATCGCTTGAAACAGTCTCGAAAATATTTGCAAAGATGTTGGAAAAATTCTATATCTGTGGAAAAATAAAGTATATCGAGACAATTACTAAAGTCAACAAGTATACAGACGAAAAACATGATGTATTGAAGTGATATATCGCACTTGATCTCTAGTGCATGCCGCTTGTTAAGAAGGAACTGAATGAATTCAAACACTAATTAACTTTACCAGAACGGTCATAATCGATTTACGTAGATCTAAAAACAATTGGTTTTAATGAAAATTTGAACTTAGAAAACACTGTGAATTTTAAGACGAAATTAAAAGTCAGTACTGTAATACTCGTCTAATGAGTTGTTTTATTTTTTTATTAAAACAATTAAACAAAAGAAAAATCCGAAAAAGAAACTTGCACAGAAGATAGAAGTACAGAAGATAATTATTTTAGAAAATTTTATCAATTTTTTTTAACTTTTTTTCATTTCTTAATTTTTTTTTCTTCTACTGGTGTTCTCCAATATTGATTTGTTCTATATGAGATAGTACATTTTATTCCTCACCATATATATATATATATATATATATATATATATATATATATATATTCGTGTGTATCAGAGTGTGTGACGATGTATATACACACATATATATATATATATATATATGTGTGTGTCTGCGTGTGTGACAGTGTATATATATATATATATGTATGAATGATTCATGTAATTATAAAATGAACTGCACCTATAATCGAAATATATATATATATATATATATATATATATATATATATATATATATATATATATATATATCGTCATGTACACTAATACATTTTTAGAAATATAAACATTTGATATACATATATATGTGGATGTGTTTGAGAAAAATATATACAAAAATCAAAATTAAATGTATGAACACATACAACTCTATATATTAACGTATATACATATACATTATTATAACGGTATAGCTTAATAGTACATATCACTGAGTATATATGTATGAAATCATAATAATACATATACATATATATATATATATACACACGCACACATATATATATAGATATCTTAATACGCACTGATACACATTGAGAAATATACCATTTGATATACATATATGTGTGTGTGTTTGAGTAAAATATATATATATAAAGCAAAATTATGTAAGAACACATAGATATCTATATATTAATGTATGTACATATACATTATCTTAACGATATAGTTTACACATCACTGACTATATTTGTATGAAGACATAAGTGTATAAATATATACATATATATCTTTGTGTATATACATTTATTTGTATATATATATATATATATATATATATATATATATATATATATATATATATATATATACATATGTGTGTGTGTAAATTTCATTTAACCTTATCATTAAATTATTATCTTTCATTTCACCAAGGTAAAAACTAACAAGTAAAAAATAATACAAATATATAATCTACAAATATTTGGCGGTACGAAGAAAACAGAAATAGCTTACAAGCAAAAACGTATAGGAAAGCCACATATCGTAGCGAGTAGCGTTATATTTTTATAAAAATAATATCTAATTATTCTGTGGAGTTTTTTATCACAGTTGCCAAGTACGCCAGGCGGCAGACGTAGGTAAATCAATACTTACTTCCTTTATCTTGCCATCAGGATGTCTGACACGCTATTGTTTTACTTATTTTCTTTTATGTTTGTGTTTTTGTGTGTGTGTTTTATTTGTTTCTTCTTTGCTGGTATTGTTTCTCTTTCATGATCATGTTCTTCGTAAGCATCATCGGCAGCATTATTATCATTAAATTTTCAGTAATATAATCACAATTCTTTCTGATTATTATCTTAATTTTCCGTTTCATTTTCTCATTGCAATCATCATTATTTCTACCACATTATACTCATCATCAGCATTATTTTCATTTTTATTTTTGTTTTTACTTTCTTTCCAGTCTATAGACTTTTACTTTAGGGTGAATATAATTAAAAGAAAAGTCGAAGTAATTTATTTTCAGTTGAAAAAATTTGAAAAAGCTTCACCAAAATATTAGAATTATTATTATTATTATTATTAGAAATATTTAGAATTTTATATATATATATATATATATATATATATATATATATATATATATATATATATATATATATATACTTATAATGTGTATTTGTGCGTGAGGGGTCCTCATTTAAATGTACGTTTATATTAGTTGAGGAGTTTTCAATAACAGAGATAGAGGTTTTATAGATATTGTTTGGAATAGATAACATTGCATGTTGACTGCCAATTTCAAGCTTCAGTACGATGCTTGCAACTGTCTGTCACTATATAGTGTTTATTCCTATGTCTGCACAGTCTTTCTCTCTCTCTCTCTCTCTCTCTCTCTCTCTCTCTCGTTATTGGGTATAAGAGCAAAATTGTCCAAATCTTATAACAGTAAAATTGTCCAATTGTTAAATTAAGCTTTCAGCCGCTGTATCTTAGAAGTGATTAAATATATCTTACTGGAATTCTCCGAGGTTTTTGTAACACTATTGGACTCTACTTTGAACAATAAGAATGTATTAAATGATAAACACTCTTGTTGTTTTGACCTCCTGATCCAGTTTTCCTTTCGACTGATCGCTCTCTTTTAAACTTATTCATCATCCTCTTGATGATTCTTGAATGGACTTAAAAGATGGAAGCCAGAGTATTACTGAACCATTATTGAAGGCCTGAATGATTCTTTTCCTCTTACCATTGCTCAGTTGGGAAGATATAGTGGGGCGGACACAAGACGATTGTAACCTGTCCACTTTCTAACTGAATAACACAGAGGTTTTTTTCAGAGATGCTTATAACAAATGATGTCAACATGACTAAACATCTTATCTGAAAACCTGGAAAAAAAACGAAAAACGATTGGTTTAATGATTTTTAAAATTAAATATTTCGTGAGAAATATATATATATATATATATATATATATATATATTGTCATCTACAGACAGACTGTTTCGCTGTATCAAAGGTCTTTAGTGTTGCTAGACGTCCGGTTGCCTCTAGTTCGGATCGAAACCCGGCTGAATTGCCTCAGTCGGAGATTCTACCACTAAGTCGTCGGCGAAAGGCGGGGGGTGCGGGTGAATTTTATCGTATCTATTTTTTTACATAAACACACAGTAACTGAGAGGACTCGAATCGCTTGCTGAAGTGTTTTGCTATAATAGCCGTAATAGTCACTGTTTACAAACCCAAACTTCCTCTCCCAGAGAGCTCAACCGAAATAAAGTTATAGATAGATAGATAGATAGATAGATAGATAGATAGATAGATAGATAGATAGATAGATAGTAGAATCCATTACATTCACTCTCGAGAATTCATTTACGTGCTATAGAAAACCGTCTAGGAGAAGGACCACTTAGAATTCAAAACCTGAGGAGTGCACAAAGTCGCTGTATTCGGCCCTTCTGCACAAAGCCTTCACCACTATAATCATATCATATTTGCTGGTGTCTGGGCTGTCGGTTCTTAGGAACTGTGCTGCTTGACCCTCATACGTCGAATACGACGGGAGATTTCACCACACAAACACACACACACACACACATATATATATATATATATATATATATATATATATATATGTATGTATGTATGTGTGTGAGTTGAACGATTAAATATGTTAATGTCTGATCCTTACACCCACTTTCCTCAATATTAAGTATTGTAATAAAAAGAAAACTAAAAATAATTTTTAAAACTCTCTCTTCCCTCTCTAAACTCGATCATGTCTCTCACATTATGTCTCACCACATTCTATGTCAACTTATATAAGCTTAATACTGCCCGTCAAAAGTGTAAATTTTAAATTCATTTTTCGTTTCACCTTTGAAAGTGAAGTCTGAAGATCCAGAGAAAAAAAAATTCTCTGGTTAAATAAATTATACCAAATAGAGCCTTAAAGTGGTCTGTTTTTCTTTAAATTATATATATATATATATATATATATATATATATGTGTGTGTGTGTGTGTGTGTATGTATGTGTGTGTATGTGTGTGTATGTGTGTGTGTGTGTGTGTGTGTAAAATCTATATATATATTATATATGTGCGGTACTTATTGGAAAGCACTCAATATCAGCGATAGAGCTAACATATTCACTTGTGTGTATATGAGTTTGTAACACTAGGTTTCACGCTGGAGGGGGGATTTCTCCTCTACGTGAACATGAGTGTCATCCTAAAACAGACACAGAGAAGAATTTTGTCCCCACCACTACAATAATCAAGCACAAATAGATTTAATAAATTAGTTTGTCTGATGATCGCAAAAGCGTGAAACCCGGGGTTACAAAATCATATCCATACAGTTGAATATATATATATATATATATA
>OZ010574.1:112447473-112457473 GCA_963932145.1 Acanthosepion lycidas
ATAAATACTTCTAATCATCAGATTGTAACAAAGCAAGTGTATGTGCCAACAGAAGGAAAACAATTGTCTTATTCTATTTCTCTATCCTGGACAATAATATCAAATTCACTCTCAGCAGCGTAAGAAAAGAATTATGAGGTTTTAATGTTATTTCCAGGAAAATCTTTATAATTCGAAACAATAAGAAAAACAAATCATTGGAATATGGGCGCATTCAGATATTTCATGAGAACTCAAAATTAGTTTTCTTTTTATCGGTTGGGAGAACAAAACGCTTAATATTATTGATATGAGCAATGTAAGATTCGAGTTTTGTTTACTCTATTCATTATTTCTTTGTCAAAGTGATTCCTTTATTATTCCAATAACTCGTTTCTGATCTTTATACCAACGATATTTACTTCCTTTCTCATGAGAAATTGAATTGTAATTGAAATTATTAGAAGCAGAAATTGGAGAGTTTCTACGAAGAAACAGAGAAAATTTACAAAAGAAATAACAAAAACAAAAAGTTTTTTAAAGAATATGACAAGGATTTAAAAAGAATTTTTTTAAACATTTTTTTAACATAATAATTAATGCATGTCAGAAAAGGAAAATTAAAGTGGATGTAATTTGGTTAGGATATTTGAAGGATATTACTTTTGAGCGATTTTCCCGAGTGGAAATCGGAGGAAAAATTTATAATCTAAAATAAAATCTGAAATTGTAATTGAATTTTGCAATAGATTTGTTAAATTAAGTTTGTTTTTGTTTTTTTAACACAAAACATAGTTTCGGATGAGTAACTAGAAGGAGGAAACCGAAAAGAAAAATAATACGAAATTAAAAAGATCCAATGGGTTTCAGATTAAGATTAGTAAACTATTTTTTTTTTTTCGGAAGAAAACGGATAGGAACTTGAAATAATTTAGGACTGAACATTTATTCGTAAGTATACTCGTGAAGCTTTGTGAAGATTATCATTTGTGTCGAAATACAAATTAATATCAAATATAAATATTATTTCAATTTCATCAATAACCTACTTATATAATACCAATGAAACGCTACTTGATTATGAATAAATTTTATATGTAAATTATAGTTAATTAGAGGATGAATATATTTTATTCATTGAAAGAATTCCCAGAGAAATTGCAGTCCTATATATAAATCATTTAAAAGTAGAGAAGAAAGAAAAATATTAATAAACCTCTTTATTTAGGAAAATTTTATATTTAATTGTTATATGTAAAAGAAAAAAATATTCCCGCTAAAAATTGCTTTATGATTTTTTTCATTGTTTACAGAGTAATATTAATAACACATTAGCTTACAAAACTTTTGAACTAGATTAACTTTTTAAGATAATCTCTGTCATCATAATTCTCTCCCTTTTCTTTTTTCCGTGCTCCATTTTGCCTGATTTATTCTTCTGCACTCTTTCTCTTTTTTGTTTTTCCGTAACACTTTTTTTGCAAAAAACACAACTGATTTCACCCACAAAATTTGAGTTCAGCAGAAATCTTTAATTTAGTCGAGTTGCTCACTACAAGAGTAGACTTGATGATTCAAAGAATATCCCCCATATCACAATATTATACAATGTAATTTCCTGCAAACTCAAACTATGTTAAACTCTCTCTCTCCCACACAAACACATACATACATACATACATATATATATATATATATATATATATATATATATATATATATATATATATACATACAACTTAGTTTGATAAAAGAGAACCGACAAGTTCCATTGTCTCACGCACCATTTGGTCTCTGCGTGAAATACAAAATACCTTTGACTAAACCCTGATATTGAAAGCTGAAAATTTGCTATAATCTGCAGTAATGTCGAGTAATGCTTATTGGCAGGATGACCGCACTAACAAATTATATATATATATATATATATATATATATATATATATATATATATATATATATATATATATATATTCTAAAAACAAAATATCCAGCCGGGCTAAATCACAAATTTAACAATATATAGATATAACTCAACAAATAAAAAAACCTACCCACATTTCTCACCCACACAAGACAGACAGGCTTACGGAGGTGTGGAGGCCTCACACTTATACACTCACCCACACGAATATACACACTTACACACATCATACGCACTCACTCCCTAATGAGCCAAATGATAACACACACCCACAGCAATACACACGCTTACACATATCATACTCACTCACTCCTTAAGAACCAAATAACACACACACAAACACTAAACAGAGACACATCCCCTCACCAAGTCCAATAAAACTGTCAAACTGACCAGAGAATTCATAGAAGCATGTATCTATCCAGCTCTTATCTCAAATAACAACTTAAAAGAGACTGTTTGACCAACACAAGTAATGTTAAAAGATTCATGTTAAAAAGATAAAAAAAATAAAAAAAACAAATGAAAACTACAGACAAAAGTTCATTTTCTCCATCAAGACATTCATTTCTGTAGTTTAGTGCTAGCACAAGCAGAAATATTTCTCCTCCCGATGATGGCCATTTCGGCCGAAACTAGTCGAGGAATCTAAATGGAATAATAATAAAAAAAAACGAAAGAATATTAATCTACAACCCAGTGTGTCTGAAGATTTTAAGTTTTAATTTTTTTTTATTGTTCAATATATATATATATATATATATATATATATATATATATATATATATATAAAAGGCTCAAACACTAATATTCCATGGTTATAATTTATTACATTGGAAACGTAATCAGGTTCCAATTCATCAGACCTACAAATTCATAAAGATTTTTGAATTTGTAGGTCTGATATGTTTCCAATGTAATAAATTATAACCATGGAATATTAGTGTTTGAGCCTTTTATATTATATTCTTACTCTGTCCTGGACATTGAATTCTATCTGGATTCTATCCTCTTGGGAATTTATATATATATATATATATATATATATATATATATATATATATGTGTGTGTGTGTGTGTGTGTGTCTGTGTCTGTGTGTCTGTGTCTGTGTGTCTGTGCACTTCAAGATATCTTGTCCTGTATTGAATTATAATATATTTGATGTCGGTTCATTTTGTATAATAAAAGCATTTAGTCTTTCTTGCATTGTCTACTTGCCACTTATATTTGTCTCACGTTGATAGTTGTATTTTGGACGTTCGTCATATGCTGGCGCATATGCACACCGATTTCTAAAAGGAATGTGTGCCTGATGTAAGAATTTAATACCGTTTTTGATTATGAATATTGGAGATGCAATCTCTCAGAAGACATGAGAATTCATGGACAACATCACTTTTACAGACAGTGGATGCGTGTTGTTCCGTATTGTTGCTAATAGATTAGCAGTTTTAAAGGTTTTTAGTAGATGATTAATCCTAAGTTACGATCTTTGATTGATATGTATCAACGAATTATGTTTTTAATTACGTTTTCATCCTGTTTATATTTAGGATAAGATCGAATAAGACAATGAGGCGTTGATTTTTTTTTTTTTTTTTTGCATCAGGGGAGGTGTCGCGTTATTTTTTTAAAATTTCGTCATGGCTAATTTTATTTGTTCATTAACGATGTGTTGAGGGAAATTATTATTGTTTAGAGTTTTTTTTAATGCTGCATAGTTCCTTATAAAATAATGTGTCCGTAGAAGAGGTTGGGGCAAAAATACCTCCCACATTTTAAAGATTGACAAAAAAGACCAACGACTGTAGTTTTAATTGACTTGATTTTAACAACTGTCATCTTCCAAATGGTCGTCTCTATTCGCTAGGCATTTTTGTAAACGATTTTTAAACTTTTTTCAGATCGGTGGGTAAAATTATTCTGACTTCTCAACCAGACAATCCGAAAGCGGAGGTATGTTTACGATCCAAACGTGTAAGAGATTGCAGAAAAATCAATTTCACAGCCTAGACATTTTTTGGAGTTCGAACGCTTCGAGGATTTCCAGGTGGCTTTCTTTTCATCGCTAAACTTGTGGCCCTGAAACTTTCAGCCAATAGCAGCATCAGTTTTCTATCCGGAACAGCATGACATTCCGACGTAACATGAAATGAACGCGAAAATCTCCCTGTGTTGCAATTACAGATTCACCAGTCGTACAAAAAACGTTTCAACAGCAAACGCATGGAATGCACTGGTACAAGTCATGATGGTAACTGATAGTGTCTGAGAAAGAATTTCACACACACACACACACACACACACACACACACACACATATATATATATATATATATATATATATATATGTATATACCCAACAACAACCCAGTATACATTAACAAAAATACTAACCACCCCCTAATATATTTAGACAAATACCCATATCTATAAATAAAATAATTTCAATAAATTCTAGTAGCCTAAAAATATACAATGAAAATAAAAAATAAACATATGAATAAGTCCTAAGAAACAGTTGATATTCAAACAAACTAGAATACACAAACGAAAACAATTCAAACAAAAACAACTGGAAAAGAAATATAATTTCGTTCAATCCCCTACATTAAAAACAAAAATAGGGAAAATAGTCTTGAAAATAATTGACAAACACTTCTCTAAAAAAACAACAAATTATCAAAAATTATCAACAAAAATAAAATCAAAATTAGTTACAGCAGCATACATAACATGGAGAAAATATTAACTAAGCACAATAAAAATACTCAACAACACCAATGACAATTACAACAACAATAACATGCAGCGAAATAACACCATTAAATGTAACTGCAAAAACAAAGAAAATTGTCCACATAACAATAAATATTTAATTAATAGCATAATATACAAAGCTATCGTAAATAATACCATTAACGCAGACAAAAAAATTACATAGAGGCCAGAGAAAAAAAACTTCAAAGAAAGATATTATAACCACAAAATGTCATTCGAAAGATAAATGCACAAGCAATACAACCAAAAACCTATGGCGCCAAAAAGAAAACAATATTCCCACCAAAATCATATGTGAAACTATAAAAAGAGCAGCTCCATTATAATTAACAGTAAAAACTGTAAATTTTGTATACAGAAAACATACCAATATTTAGTTTTAAAAACCAAAATAAACTCTTAAACAAAAAAACTGAAATAATGGTTAAATTTAGGCATATAAATAAATATTTACTTTGTTATCTTAGCACTAACTTAAAATAAGGAAATAAAATGAATATAATATCAACTTTAAATAAATTAATTACATAAAAAATATATTAAAAAATTTAAATAAATGAATAAAAGAAACATATGTTATATATAAAGTGCAATTTATGTGTGTTTGTGCGAGTGTGTGTCACTGGTCCAATTTCAATAATTCATAGCTTATTGAAAACCCCTAGAAATGTCAGGCGCTGGAGAGGATTTTCGTTGAGCTCAGATTCAGCGTTTCTAGATTATGCGAGGTTAAAGATATATATTAAAATATTGATACTAGCCATTATTGTTACTTTCATTGTTCAAGGGGAGTAACTCTTATTTTCCTCTTCTATCCAAAATAGCAGCTACCTTAAATTTAAAGCTAGCTTAAATGTCGCCTTATCGGGCGGCATTTAAGCTAGCTCCTGTGCAGGATTGGTTTGGTCATTATCACAATAGCTAGGGAGGAGTAGATGCGAAAGGGCTAGAGAAGAACTCAAAATTGATCGCTGCATTTAAGTATTGAATTAATATTTAATCTTACCTTTTAAAAGTTCAACGATAATTCTTCTGCTGCCACTTAATTGAAAGATGATTGGATGTACGTAAATCCTTATTTTCCGTACAAACAATTGTTTTTATTCATGGATTTCATTGTTTTTATTCATGGGTTTCATTGTGAGATTAAAAAGCCCCAACTCTACTTTAGTAATTTACGCGGTATTTACTTGACTCCCCCACTGAGTCAGGTTGTGTGACAAGGTCAGTTTTAACGTGGGGAACCAGGCTCAAACGAATACGAACTCCACCGAACTTAATGAACGATGCGACGAAACTCATCCCCTGTATTCTGTTGAAAGGAGCGCGCAGAAGAATTAGGCCAGATATAGGACAAGAGCAGCGCGGGTTCGTTAAAGACACCAGAACAAGGACTGCGATATTCATGCTCAGAATGTTGTTAGAAAGAGTGATACAGATGCAGAAGGATGTGTACCTATGTTTCATAGACTATGCAAAGGCTTTCGACTAAGTACTCCACAAAGAGCTGCTAGAACTCTTCAGCAACCTTGATATATTCGGGAAAGATATCAGAATAATCAAGAACATTTACTGGCAGCAAACAGCGCGCATACGCATAAGGAACGAGTTCAGTGAATATGCAAAAATAGAAAGGGGCGTAAAGCAAGGATGCGTCTTCTCACCCGACCTGTTCAACCTCTACAACGAGGAAATTCTGAGAGAAATGGAAACCCTGCCGGGATTTAGCATTGGCAGCCACAAACTTGATGACACAGTACTGATAGCAGACATGGAAAAGTAATTACAAAATCTCCTACAGAAGGTAGCGACGGAGAGTGAGAAGAAAGGACTAAGCATAATCTACAAGGAGGCAGAATACATGGTCCTCAGTAAAAGAAAGAGCTCGAAATGCGATTTGCAGTTCGGGAACACTAGAATCAAGCAGACGCAGAAGTTTAAATATCTGAGAAGCGTCTTGACAGAGGACGGTAAGTGCGAGACTGAGATCCGTAGAAGTATTGCGATGGCCAAGTACGCATCCCAAAAGGCTGGGCAGAGTACTGCGAGACAGGAGGATTTCTTTTGTAACAAAGAAAAGAATACTGAGCTGCTACGTGACATCTGTCCTTCTTTACGGCAGCGAATGTTGGACAATTTCCTCAAAAATGAAAAGACTCGAGGCGACGGAGATGTGGTTCTACAGAAGGATGCTGAGGATAACATGGACCGAGCTTATGAGTAACGATGAAGTCTTTGAGTTTGAGAAAGTGAAGGCTTGTACTTAACATCATGATGAGGCAGCTGAAGTTTTTGAGACACATTTAAGGAGGGGTGCCTGGAGAACCTGATACTCATGGGTCAAATAGAGGGAAAGAGAGACAAGGGAAAGCAGCGCATGACATACCTGGCAAGCTTGAGAAAGTGGATGACAGCACGTGGTCTGGGGAGGAAGCAAAGGGAAGGAACTTATTGAGAGGTGCAAGGGATAGCGGTAGATAGAGAGCCATGATAACCTACGTCCTGAAAGGGCATGGCACATAAAAAGAAAGAGGCAAAAGCATAGAATGCCATAAATAAAAATCGGTTGCATGTCTAAAACAGGTGCAGATCTAGAGATAATCAGCAGCGGTTGGAAAAAAGAAGAAAAGTTAAAAAATGAGAGAAGGCTAAATGAGCAAACGTAAAGTGAAAAACAAAACAAAAAAAAAACAAAAGGGCAAAATGATCAAATGCACAACCGCCGAGACGGCTGCATAGCTGCACAGACGCACACACGAAGACAAAAATACAGATAAAAACTTACACCAATGTTAAATGTACATAAAAGGTAAATATAAGTATATATATATATATATATATATATATATATATATATATATATATATATATATATATATATATATATATAAACAGTAAATGCCTGATACGCTTGAAGAATGGACGGACCGGTCCGCCAACGAAACTTTGGATTCGAGATCCTTAAGTTAACTTCAGTCAGCTAAGTGACAAACCTTTAGTCACGTTAATCCTACACTCACACACACGCAGACACACACACATTATATATATATATATATATATATATATATATATATATATATATATATATATATATATATGCAGCTAAAGTAACAGCAAATGGAGTATAGTTCTGCTGTCCGTAACATTTAATTTAAAAGAGGGCTCAATGAAAGTACAGCTATCCTCATGTATATAATGTAAGATTATCAACAACTCATCTAACGAAGATGTGGTTAATAAAGATGTAGTTTATAATACTGCTTTAAAAATAGTGGTTACAAGTACGCTGAAATCAAGTATAGAATATATGATGATATAAGGCAAAGAAATAGGAATCAAAAAAAATAATTTGGTACGGCCACCCACCCCATCCATTTAACCAATCGGTCAGAACTAAGTTAGGCCAGAAATTCCTCCATTTAATTGATAAACATTTTCCTAGAAATAATCCTCTCAGTAAAATAGTTAACAGAATCATACCAAAACTAGGTTATACTGCACCGATAATCTAATATATTTTCTGTTTATATGGTATTTTAATAAAAATTTCTCAAAAAGCCATGCCGGTAAATGTAATTAATACTGTTTATTTAAAAAAAAAAAGAGCATTTACTTTTAAAATTGTATTTATTATGTATGTATTTGTTGACAATTTTATATTTTTTTTAAATTTTCTTATATAATGGTTTCTATGACTAACATTTAAAGTAATAGTGATTCTTAAATAAGTGGTACATTTGATAAGGAACTGTTTACTCCGACATCCAGTATAAAACACGTATGTATGCTTTTATGCGTACACATATATATATATATATATATATATGTATATATATATATATATATATACACTTCGAATAGATGGAACACGTCAGCCCAGGAGGGTAGTCCATCTAAGAGAAGGAAACCCCTGCTGCCTTGAGACCATGCTCAACTATTGGTAAGGTTTCGGGAGCAGGAGTCCCTAAGACAGTCCGATGTTATGTTCAAATTCGTTCTGGCAACACCCACGTGACTGTCACACCTATGTTGGCCGAGACAGCCAAAACAGATGCTGCGCCGCCACCAGCAGTTGAGGCATAACTTTTGGGGCACAGATACCTGGTCTCTTGTGACCGATGTATGCCGCACATTATATACAACTAAACAATTAATTATATAATAATCATATTGATAACAATGACAGGAATAATAAATGCATAAATAAAACTCCCCGTGGCCTAGAAATATCAGGGTGACATTAGGCGAGCAATGACCATATCTCATGGGAAGACGAACTCTTTAGATTTGGTCAGCAGTTCTCCTAGAGGTGTCACTTTGACGGTTAAGAATAAAACGCAAAAAAAATTCGAAATCTCACTGTTTACAAACAAAAAGCAGGGTGAAGCAGATGATCCTAAAAATTATAGGCCAATAACATGCCTACCACATAAATTGATCAGGTCTGTCCTGACGAACTGTACTTTTCTGGATGAAAGCAGCATTCATCCCTAGAACAGAAGTGATGTCGAAGGGGTTAATATGGAACAACTACTAATAAATAAGATGGTTCTGGAAAATTGCAGGAAAAATGGTAGAAATCTCAGCATAGGTTACAAGTTGGGCCGGTTACCGTAAAGCCTTTGATAGTCTGCCACATTCTTGGATCTCTAAGGCTTTTGAAATGTACAAAGTCTCCACGGTGATAGTAAATTTACTTAAATACAGCATGAAATTGTGGAAAACCAAATTATATCTAAATCACACCAAAAGTTCTACCACTTCCACATGATGGAAGATCCGACAAGGAGAAACCCTGTCACCCTTCTGCTCTGTCTGTCCTTAATCCTCCTTTCGCCCGAACTAAACAGTATTGACTATGGATACAAATAAAAAAAGAAAATGTTTAATCACATATTCTACAAGGATGATATGAAAGTCTTTGCCAAAGATAACAATGACTTGAAGAGTATCCTGAATACTCAAAAATGTTTCAATGATGACATCGGTATGGATTTTGGATTAGACAAATCTTCAGAAGTAATATTCACGAAAAGGAGAATTACAAAAATACATTCAACAGATCTAGATTTTGTCACAAAGATTAGGGAATGGGAACAAGAAGAAGCTAATAAATATGTAAGATACAACGAAGAAGGAATACAGTATGTCCAAAGGAAGATGAAAGTAAGAATAGAATACGACAGACGTGTACGTCTGGTATTAAATACCAAATTGAAACCACAAAACAAAATATCAACCATAAACACTTCGACTGTCTCTGTGGTGCAATTCATTTTTTAACATCCTTAATTGGACCATAATGGAAATTA
>OZ010574.1:112462473-112514973 GCA_963932145.1 Acanthosepion lycidas
GACCCGTTCTGCAAATATAATCAGCATCACACTGATATAAAACCCCAAATTTTGTACGCATGCCTTGACTAGATAATTGATCTTTACCTTATTATAATTGTCTCACGTGACCTAAGTACACATATCCGATATAAGAGTGGTTTCCCTAATAGAAAACATAATACAGGTTTGATTCCCATTTGAGGGGTACGTTTTCTTTAATAAAACATTACTGTCTTAGCCAGTTGACATTAATTTTATTTTTAACTCACGCACAACACACACACACACACACATATATATATATATATATATATATATATATATATATATATATATATATATATATTAAAACCCATGTTAAGTAAAAGATCTTTCAAAATAAATGAAATTCTTTTATTCTTCCTATATGTTACTGCTACAGGGTTTTAGCGTGTATAGATAGAAACATGTCTCCTGAAATATTTATCATTTATCACGCAACAGTTATGCCAGACTCTGGTGTGAGTCCAAGTAAAAAATGAAATAAACGACAACTAATTTCATTTACTGACTAAAAGATATTCCATGAGTATCCAATTACAATAAAAGAAGATAGCATGTAAAGTAGTTACATAGAATATCATTTAAACAAGTTATAAGTGAATATGTGTTTTTGTGTGTGTGAAATTTGCGTACGCGATAGACACGTGTGTATATGCGAGTGTGCAAGAATTAAGGTGTGCGATAGACGCGTTTTCAGAGAGACTTCAATAGTCAAAACAAAAAAAAAAAGAAATGAAAAAGAAATGCAAGCGAGCCTAGCAGCCGCGTTCCAACTGTACATACGACTACATCTGAAAGCCTGTATGCAAAAAAGTGAAAGAGGAGAGAAATGCGCATCTTTTTATAGGCTTAAGGAATGAACCTTACCGACGGTTCTTTTTTCTTTTTCTTTTCTTTTCTTTACTTTTCTTTTTTGTGAAGTTGGATAGCCCAGAGTATCTTGAGGTGCGGCTAATATTAGGTTGGTGCAAAAATAATGACATAATAATGTCGTTTTTTGACGTTACGTCAAAAAACGACATTATTACGTCATTATTTTTGCACCAACTTAATATATTTGATATGGACGCAAAATAATAAATAGAATATTTTATACATGCTTACCCTGTACAGTCTCGCTCGCTTTAATTGTTACATATAACGTAAACTGGGATTGATACATTTCAGCTCGAAAAGTAAAGCCAGAATGTAGCCATAAGAATTTTGTCTACCATTCTGCCAACAGTTGGTTCTTGAAAATGACT
This sequence comes from Acanthosepion lycidas, assembly GCA_963932145.1. Taxonomy (NCBI): domain Eukaryota; kingdom Metazoa; phylum Mollusca; class Cephalopoda; order Sepiida; family Sepiidae; genus Acanthosepion; species Acanthosepion lycidas. The sequence continues at coordinate 112,463,742 of OZ010574.1, forward strand.
GAGACGGAAGAAATAACTTGTTCAATATAGTATTACCATTAGCTTCGGACAATGCATTTACAATTTCTATTTCTGTATACAACAAGTGATATTAGAAAACTGGAAAAATCCAACAAAAATTAAACAGACTGACATTTTCCCTTGAATTTAATAAAGGTTATTTGTTTTTATCACATATATATATATATATATATATATATATATATATAGAGAGAGAGAGAGAGAGAGAGAGAGAGAGAGAGAGAGAGAACTGGATTATTTCAGGGACAATCGTTATATTTTTCCTGTCACAAGGAGACATTGTTAGATTCGGAGTAAAAAGACAGAAATTCGAAAGACTACTTTAAAACAATATGAACAGGTACACTCTACTTTAAATGTTGGCGCAACACAATCTTTCTACTCTCTCTGAATTGCTACTGCAGATTAGAAATTTAAATATAAGTACAATGAGAAAGCAGTGTTTTATAATTAGTTTTTTTTTTTTTAATAAAGCTTTTTTTTTTAAATTTCCAGTCTGGATTTCTGAAATGAGGAGTTAACATTATCCTCATCTTTGTTGTTATTATCACGACGTTTCGGGTATACTGCCCTTCGGGCTTCTTCAGGTTTCTATTCATCGGGTTAAATTTCAGGGAATTTCAAACTTGTTTTCGTCCCGCTATACATGCCTGAGGGTATCTCGTCTTGTTCTTTTTCGTGTGCAGCTCAGTTATTGCCAGCACTGTTCTCACAGAGTCTGAGTCAGTACTAACACACCAAGTATTACGATTCCACAAAATTCACAAACCAAATCTTTAATTAATTCATTCAACGGTTTTGTGAATTTCATATCATAGTAAAGTTTCTGGCATGTGAAGTTCAAGTCATAGCAGACAGCGGCCTTCTATCAATATATCAATAAATTTTTTTAAAAAAAGAAAAGTACGCTAATATTGGAAATTAAGGAAACGGATTATTATTAGATATAATGAAATTTTCTTGCAAGACTTTTGGTTCCTACTTCAAGTTTACAAACAAGAACGTGTAGATGTCAATGGCTATTTGTGGTGCAATCTGACGAAATTGTAGCAAGCAGAGAGAGGCTTATCGAATTCTTGTATCAAATGAATCTGTCGCTCTGAACGGAGGTCAGCAGTGTTCATTATAAACTTGAATCAGCCCAGAGATTCGACAGCGGGTCAACGACCCGTTATGATCTTCTTAAAGACACGTGATATATTGTGCAGGGATTGCTGCCTGTTTGGTAAGAGTCTGCAGAAGCGGTCTCACTGAATTTACAATTACTGAACGTTACAGTGATGGCATATTCAATATCGCTGAACAGGTTGACCGAACATGTGATCTTTAGTCCCTGCACGCTCACAAAGAGATACAAAGCAAATTTTATTCATCTCGCCTGTTTCATATTGAAAGTAAACTTTATTATTATTATTATTATTATTATTATTATTATTATTATTATTATTATTATCATCATCATCATCATCATCCTTGAACTAGAGAGCAGCACACCAACAAAGTAACTATGGGATACAAACATAGGAAGCGAATATTTTACTAGACTGCATAGTGTATTCCAGCAAATACTCCACGGTCTAATGTGTGCAATATGGTGTTAGGTTTTGAAAAAAACATGGCATAGTCATGCAGATTGGGCCCAGTTAGAAATATCTTCAGGTCGGGTAACCCAGTCCACTCAGACGGTCTCCAATTGAAAATGTTCCCAAGTATCTAGGTTTGAGTAACATTAGCTGTTTTATCTTTTGAACTAAAACATTAAGCCTCTGTATACGGGGACATGATGCTACCCCGCCCCACTAATCACTCTCAGGAACGGAGATGCACAGCGAGTCAGCCTCTAGGGAACATGCCAACTGGTTATGGTCAGGCAGATGATAAGCAAAGCTGTGGCACTGAAGTAAACGTTTCTCTAGCCCAACAAAATACGTTCATCTTAATAACTCTAATCAGTAAAGATCAGAAGCCATGAATTTACAATATTTCGGAAGACCATCAGTGGTGAATAAATGACATTGAATTCCTTCCAACTTTTGGCAAATTCCTCTTTATATTTGGAGAGTTCAACAGTGTCTTTTTTGAACGCTTTCGTTCTTTATCCTACATCTAAACCTGATAGTTGTTTTGCGAAGTTATTTTGAACGGTTCCCATTCATCCAAAGATTGGCGACGTGACTATTAATTTCATAGTTCTAACTTTACGCTGAGCTAGAATAAGGTTAATTACTTTCAGTTTAAACCTATCGTTTCCTAGTATTGATTCGCAATATCGAGAAAAAGTTTATTCCCAAAGACAATATATGCTTTTTTTCAGTATGCGCCCTATAGCATCAGATCATTTATTATTATTATTATTATTATTATTATTATTATTATTATTATTATTAACTTCAAACTGAGGCCAAAGCATTATGAAAGTATAAAATGAAAGTATAAATATTGATTTTTAAAGTAAAAATGCCAGCATTTTGGAAAAAAAGATATTACTAGCGATATATTTTGGAAAAAAAATACCAGCAATATATTTTTCATACATATTCTATTCATACGAACCTATCTTAAAAATCTTGTAGGCATTAAATAACTCATTGAGGTTGATATGCCGTAACATAAAATAAGCCAAACCTTTATTATATATAAGTACGCAGACCTGTTGACATAAATTAGATTGTGTCATAAATAATTTCCGTCTTTGTGTATTGTGCATTATATTTTATTCAATCATATATTCACCCTTATTTGCAATGATTTGTTGCCACATATTCCTTTCGAGAATAAATCCGAAGGTTTTTGATGTGAACATTTTTCGACGAAATCTTGAATCTGGTTTTTATTAGAGAAACTTTTGCTCACCAAATGTTTTTGATGTGAAAATTTTTCGACGAAATCTTGAATCTGGTTTTTATTAGAGAAGCTTTTGCTCACCAAAGCGTTTCGCAATGACCGAAATGGATAATCTTGCAAGGTCAGGTCAATATGGCGGGTCGAGTCGAACAGATTAATATGGAATATTCTGGAATACTCTTGATTTAATTTAAGCTGTTCTAGAATTGTCTAGAATATCGTTCTGAGTGTATTGTAAAATAGTTTTCAGTATTTTGTAGTAGTTTTTTCCTGAATTTCATTTATATCCAAATTTATAATTATCAATAGAATACCTTAGGGTGAATAAACTTTTTTCCTAGGTGGTCGGGAAGGGGTCTTTATTAGTAAGATAAAAAATTATTTTAACCCCCAAAACAATAGACAAAAAATATTTTTAGTAAAAAAAATCAGGTGAGTCACTTTTATGGAACAGCACTGTATATTAGTGAATGCTGCCCAGTTTCCTGAAGAACAAGTTTGAAACGATAAATACGTACTTCTAACGAGGAATGCTAAGACTATCAAAAACAGAATATGTGAGCGACGAAAGTCACAAGGAAAATAGCAACAACAAGAGTCACTTATATTTTCAATCAGAAAACGAGAGCTTAGAGAATTTAACATTCGCAACACACACTGACAGCAAGTGAAGACGTAATAAGCAGGAAATAACTGGAAATTGTGGGGATCTATGATCGTCAACGCCCTTATAGGAATTGACATATAATAATCAGAAGGAAGCCTTTTTTTTGCATTCCATCAACATGGCTGATGCTAGCATCCAGGAGAGGGACGCATTGCGACATCCGCTGAGTAGAAATATTATGTTGAATCAACTGCTAGGCCTGCTGCTAGGAAAAATGGTTCCCTCTGTCATGCAAGACAATATTTCTCGCCAAAATCTATCTTACACATCTATTGCTTTACCATTCTTCGATATATTGGATATTGCTGCCATATTTGGTATGGTGATACTGCTATATATTTAGAGATTCTTGATAAAATCCATTTTCCGACCTGGCATCTTGGTCTCAGTCACTTTCCTACCGCCGTAAAGTAACTTCCTGTGCCTCTTTTATAAATAATTTCATTGTAATTGTTCTGATGAACTTTTCTCTATGGTTCCTAGACTTTATGAATTTAAGTGCAGTACTAAATTGGAAGCAAAGTTTCATTAATTTACAGTTGAAATGGCTATATGTAACCATCAGTTTTATACTAATAGTTTTTTCTATCGCACTTCTCGCTTGAGGATCTAGCTTCTTGCTTCCCAGTCACTTTGATCTTCAAAAGTTTAAATACAATGTCAATCGTTATCTTCTGCCTTCTTAAATTCTTGTTCTTTTGTCGTTCGCGCCTTTTAATATTTTTTCTCTCATATTCTATATTACTCAGTATCACCTTGCTTTTTACAAGTGAAATGATAAAAAAAGAATAGATGCATATATATTATATTAACAGATTTGCGTCTTCAATAATGCACTAGATTTCTAAACTTCTAGTGAAATGCACAGTTCACAAAAATTCGTAATTCGCTGATTCACAAATCTGCGTCACATATAAAAGTAATTGTCAAGGACTGGATTTGAACCCAAGACAAATAAATATGTTTCATTTGGGGCTTTTATTTATGACACCTATGTGATTGATTTACACTTTTGTTCTAATAAAATAGTATGCTAGTAAATATTGATATGTATTGTAGATAGGGAAGTTTGGTATATTTTACCCAGCGTCTATTTTGTAAGGTATTAGAATACATAATATTTATAATGTTAGTAAAAAGGAAGTTCCACTCAAAAACTTTTTCCCAAGTTTGTGGAACAAACTTACGAGTAGGTGTTTGCTTGATCACTACAATCTTAACCTGTCTAGGGTCAACCGTTATCTTTCTTACATATCCTCATAATGTGCATATACTTTCTCTTCTAAAATCCATACAACGATGTCACTCACTAGGCCTCTACCTTGAGTGGTTTCAATAGGTGAACATTTAGTAAATAAAACGCTCGAACTTTGGTTTTGTACAGATTTTATTAAAGTTTACAATATCGGCTTGTACGGCACAATTTATACAACTTTCCATATCTTCCATTATTTCTTCGTCAGTAAAACAAAGTTAGAAATATATATTACAAACGTTAACCCATGAGTTTAAAAAAAATGAAAATAAAATTATTTCAAAGGATATTATGAAGAATTTAGTGTCCAGCTAACGGGGAGTTTTGTTTATTGACTTTCAAGCAAATGTCTTCTTGGCAAGGCAAAAAACTCTCTGAAGACATTCTCTCTGTTTTACTCAGATACGGAAATGAAAATGTCAACCGGAAGTTCTGCAGACAATCTGCTTTAACAGAGAAAAAAAACTAACAGCCATTTGCTTTCTGACTGACAGGGGATGTAAGTCTTATGCTTTAATGTCCGAACTTTCTAGTTGGATAAGTTGGCAAGTGATTGGAACTATACAGACCATACTTCGTGTAACTGCATGGTGTCTGACATAGCAACTTCCACCCACGAGCTTCCATTTTTGTGGAAGACTTGACATAGCCTCTTCTTTGATTATTGGTTTTCTATCAAAAATAAGTGAATCCAAAAAACCTAATGAAATGAACTTAACATTCAACACATGTTTGTCTGCCTGTCAATCTTTTAGTTTCTATCTACATCTATACTGTTATACACAAGGTGTGATGGATAATTTGTCGTGTAAATTACGCAAAATTGAAAATAACACTGACAGCTCATTTTAACACATATATTTACGAAAATTACGTAAAAATATATTGAAATGCTAAAGAGTAAATTTATTTAATAAAATAGCCATTGGCTTCAATCACAGCCTCCAGACGACTTCGGAATCTCCTGCGACACTTCTGGGCGGTCGCCATGTTTAAGTTGGTAACTGCTGCAATAATCCTTGCCTTCAGTTCATCTTTGGGTTACAAAGAGTTTTGTTAGTCTCTCGCTCAACTGCGCCCTACACATAATAATCCAGGCATGCAGTTTGTGGAGTTATGTGGGCAGATGTAAGGGGTTAGGTGGTCGCAAAAATTGTCTGCAAGCCATGACTAAGTTCTCCTGCTTGCGTGGCATGGTTCAGAGTGTTTTTGCCAGAACTAGGGTCTTCCAGCAATCAACCTCTTGATTCAGGGCCGCATTACCTCCTTAAGGAATTTGATATAGGCCTCCGTGCTGTGTCTGAGGACCTCACCAACAAATTCCGGAGCTCTTATCAAAATGATCAGAATGAGTTTTCTAAGGTGCCTTGGTAATCATCATTAGATTTATCCAACTCTTTTCAAATCCTTTGCACTGTTTTTAGATTGGCACCTAAAAACTCTTAGTATCTGAGATTCCGGTGAGAATGCCAAGCAGTACAGCATGTCGTTTCAAAATTTCAGGCGGAATCAATTGCATCATAGTGATTTTTTTCCTCACAGACTGTGCCTATATAACCTTACTATACTGGGCAGTCATATATATATATATATATATATATATATATATATATATATATATATATATATATATAAAGAGAGAGATGCAGAGACTTCATAGCATTAGGTTTGTTTACATTGATGCAACTACACATGCGCAGGATTGGGATACGCATGACTGGTGAAACTTCATCTGAAAAAATAAAAGACTTAATCAATGTAAAACAAAGGAACTAGACAAAACTGGATGGAGGAATTTACTCAATCACCTGCAAATATTGCAAGGAAGAATATATAGTAGAAACCTCAAGAAGTTTAAATAAAAGATATGAACACAATAGAGACATTTTAAAAGACAAATTAAACTCATTAGTTGCTCACCGTGACAAAACGGACCAGATTTTTTACATAAAAATGTTACTCTAATTCAAAGATAAAACAATTCACTAGCACGAAAATATTTTGCAAATGTTTAATCGCTAGTTCATCCACCGGAAATTTGTGTCTACGTTCTTACAACGTTTCACCATTCTTGGCAGATATCACAATGTGGGATATTTAATAACAAAGATGGCTGAAATGATATAAATTTTACTAATGATGGGTTCTAAGAATATTAAAAGTTGTTGTCAATTATATTAATATTTGTAAAATCTATTTCGTAATTTCTTTTAATCGGGGTCAGTATGTTTGAGTAGGTGCTTTGGTTTATGGATACATAAACACATCAATTAGTACGTCGTGTTCAGCTAATTAGGGCTATTTAAATGTTTTTATACAATAAGCTTCTCCAACAAACACGAGTTACATCTGTTTCTCTTTCCATTTTATGGCTAACTAGCTAACGGTTGGGTTTTTACGGTTGTTTTTTAATCGACAAACATACATTGTAAGTATCGTGCAGCTTTTGTATTTGATATTGCTCAGTATCATTTTGTGGTGGTGAAAACGCGATTTCCAGACGTTCTCGGTGGATTCAAAGTAATATTTAACATAATCGTCTGAAATAATCCTAGCTCTGTATATTATGCCTTCAGTTATGCACTGTCTATTTAATGGGCAGGTTACATTTTTACGGTAATTGCATTGACTTTTAGTATTGACTAAATAGTAGGATTATTTTTAGTGCTTGAGAGCTTGCTTAATGCATTATTGCTATGTTGGGATATGTAATTATATATGTTTTTGAAGAGCTATAGTTTACCTTAATGATATTTTTGTTGACAATCTTTTTTAGTGTTGGAGAATAACAAAGTGTTTGTGAATTAAATTCAGGAAAACTCTACCTATGTTGGTTTAACTTATTATGTTAAAACACTTAAATAAACCTAACTTGTTGAACACGAGGCCCGAATTGATATCTACGTGTATCCATAAAATTCAAGCAGCTGCACAAACACATTGACCCCGATTAAAAGAGATTACAAAACAGATTTTACGAATATTAATATAATATTCAACAACTATTAATATTCTTAGAACCCATCATTAATGACATTTCTTATATATTTATACACGCATATAATCTGATATTACTCTACTCGATTGATTTATAACGTGTGTATAAATAATTTCACCTTTATGAGTACAAGGTTTGGTTCCAGACACATTAGATATATAGTTTCGATCTATCATTTTTATATTTACACACGCATATTATATTTACACCCTGTGATACAGTTTAGGGTAATTGGTACAACTAAGGTATTTTATGTAAAAAAAAAGATTTAATTTTGAATCCAACTTTAAATTTTGATAATGTTTATTTTTGTTAATTCTTCGCCTTCCGAAATCAAGAATTTGAATGATATAAATTATAGTTAATTCTAAAATTTACCCAACAACAATTAAATAAATAAGTTTTAACAAACAATTTCGAATCATCACGACGAGAATGCGATCTATATAAAGTTCAGATAATATTTGCACCTAAAGATTACAAGAACTGCATGAAACTTGTGCTATTGACGTTGGATATTTTGTATATTCACTAATATATATATATATATATATATATATATATATATATATATATATATATATATATATATATATATATATATATATATTACCACCTAAAAGTGTTGGAGGCCATCTATATTCTATAATTAAAGCCTTCTCTTTGCAAACAGAAGGACTTTATATTAGGTTTCCAACTAATTACCATTTTTTTTTCTTCTTCCCACCAATAAACTTTGTCCATTGTTTTTTATTATTATTATATAATTTACTCTATTTACCTGGATTTAGCTCTGTTGAGCGAGGTATGAAACCGGTTAGCTAGCCCGTTTTTTTTTTTTACTTTTTATTATCATGGGTGGTAATTTTCTGTTCATGGCAGTGAAAAAATTTTGTACCACCAAACATATCTTTATATATATATATATATATATATATATATATATATATATATATGGCAGCTGAATTGAAAATTTTTTGTGAAACGGATTTCGTCCGCTAAAATGAATTCATCTGATTGAAGCAATGTTCTTACTGATGGAATTATAGTTGTGTAGATATAAACTTAAACGATGGTCATAATAATTGCTCCGAAGTGATGCGCTGAACGTTGAAAATGTTAGATTTTGAAATTTTGTTCTAAAATATGTAATTTAAAAATGTTTGTTGCCCGACGTGTCTTCACAGTCTAAGTGATCTCATTAGATTTCCCTAAGCTTTTGTTTTTGTTTTTTATCGCTGTTTTTTATTTTATTTTATCCCATATTGTAACAACATGAGATTAATCAAGAACACTGAAATATTGTAAGAAACTGGATGCACATTTACCGTAGATGATTTGGCAATCAGTGCACTTTCTATATATTTTCGTACTAGTAAGTTGCTTTCCTTTTAATTAAAGTAGCATTCGTATTATTTATTCGAAATTATGGCCAGACTCATTCCGATGAGGGATTGAGTGCGTCAACCGTTATCTATCATACATATCTACATAACTTGCATTCAATTCCTCCTCTTATGATCATACGAAAATTGCATCCAGTATCCCCCTACATTGGGTGAACATTTAGTAAAATGATAGACATTAAGCAATAATTTCGCTACACGTTAGAGAGAGAGAGAGAGAGAGAGAGAGAGGTGTACTGCTAACTGTATGTGGTGTATAGGACCACACCATCAGCTTTTTCGATATGTAATTGCCAGCTCAAATCCCAACCCGTTTTAAATTCTGAGTTATCCTTCTCTCAGACACTATCCAACAAAGCAAATGGGTTAGATAGCAGAGCATTCTGGGCTAAACACCCCAATCTACCCTGCTATTTAACCCACAGCTGGTAGGAGAAGAAATCTATCCACGACTTTCCCAAAGGTATATGTGCCAAACTGAATGTTGTCAACTCGGCAGGTATTTGAACATAATATGCCTATCTCACTTTTCGCGATAATAACCACTACCCTATGCCCATATTAAAAAGATAGATATTATAAGTCTATGCGAAAGGTTCGCACAAATGCTCTTGGGAACGGCATGGATAATTCTCTTATCCCTCACGCACGAAGGTATGGGGATTAAATGATAGAGTATACTGGGATCTCAACCTTAGAATGTCACGCAGTCTAGGAGAACACCAACTCTGAATTCAAAACTGTAGAGAAGGCAACGGCAAAACATTGCACTATCTAGAAATTCTTACATAATATAGAATATAGATGAAGGTCGTCCTAAACTGGTTCTTCTCCAGTTCCTTTCATAAGAACACTGGTGTTCTCCGAGTCCTTGGGTCCTACACTGTTTCTGATCTTCATAAACGATCTTTCTGATGTCATCAGTTCTCAAGTAGTCATCTACACAGACGTCTCTACCATTTACTCCTGTCATAATAGTAAATCCGACACTGCTGACAAATGTAACCTGGCCATTGGTCTTGAAAATAACCTCAAATCTGTGGTTTACTGGGGCCGGAAATGACTTTTGAATTTTAATGCCTTCAAAACGAAACTGCTCCCATTTACCTACCATAGAGAACCCCCCCCCCTTGTCTTCTATCATGATGGTGGTTGATGCTCAACTTCACGAGAGCGTCTCTCACGTTTTCCACTGAACTGAGGTGGAACATCTACACTGAACCAATAACACATCTACCGCAAAGAAAGTTGGTTCACTGTGTCGTGTCAGAAAGATTTTTCTTGTTTGAGTTTTTTCTTCAAATCTAAAAATCTATCATTCGTTCTTGCATTGAATACTGTTGCCATATATGGCCTTGTGCCCCGCTGTTCATCTCGAGGTTCTCGACAAAATCAAAAGACGGATATGAAATGTGATAAGTCATCTGACATCTCAACTCCAGTCACTTTTTTCTCACAGACGTGATGTGGCTTCAAACATACGTTAGTATATCAGCTTTAATCACGACCAATGATAGTTTCGTGTTTAAGAGAAAAATATCAAGGCTAAAGATTTTCTTTCAAGAATCAGCTTTGGGCCCGGGTGGGTGCAGGCGGAAAAAATATATTGTTCGAAATACCAAGATAGGCTTCTATAGAATAAAAAAGAATGGTACACTTTTGTAAAATAAAAAAGCAAGGTACGCTTCTATAGAATAAACAAAGAAGATGCACTTCTATAGAATAAAAAAGTAAGATACACACCTATAGAATAAACAGCCAAAACACAGTTCTATAGAATAAAAAATCAAGATACTCATCTATAGAGTGAACAACCAAGATACACTGCTATAGATTAAAAACAGGAAGATCGAACAAAAGAAAAAAGGAACAAAAAATTAAAATGTAAGAGAAAGAAAATAGTTGAAGGAATAAAATACAAATGAAAATTCTAAATAACAAGTGGATATAAATCAAATCTACAGACACACGACAGTTGATATATAGTAATGTGAGAACTTACAGAATTTGACATATATAAATAACATTGGTCAACTCGATTTTTGGTGCCAAGAAAGAAAACACCATTTTTTAGCTAATTTGATGGTGCTGATTCCGAAATGACCTTAGTTTTTCATGGTTAGCTACCATTTTTGCTTTACTGAAGTTGCTCATTTTTTGAAAAAAGCTCAATTTACAATCTGATCTTAAAATTATTTGATAAAGATCGTAGAAACCCATCAATTTTCAGGTAGGCTGATCAATTTATGTCAGCCACCTGAAATAAACTATTTTTATAACATAAAAGTGTTTTTAGTCAAACATTTTAAAATAGAAGTACCGAATTTTTCCAATTTATCGCCCAAATTCAAATTAACTGGCAAACTTTAGCAGTAATAGACTTTAGTAAAACCACTAATTAAGGTGACATAAAAAAAATGAAAAACCTAAAATCTTCTATTTGATATTCATAAATTTGTCCCATCACTTTTAATTCTTCACTGCAAAAGGAAACCAAGCAGATTGAGAGCATTTTGTTTTCACATTTAGAAAGAAATTCCAACTAAAGACATCCCAATTGAATGCACCTATTCTATTGTACATGATACTGTTGGAGTATCAAAAGGGACTTAAATAACATTCAACATGACAATCAAGAAAGAGAAAATCTTTACCATAGTTGCTATGTTTACGAAGGTTTTATCTCTGCTGTTAGTTTATTAAATGATTTGATGAAAATACTGTTGGTCTTGGTATATTCAATCGTGTTATTTTTAAAGACTTAGGATTTGATTTTTATTGCAAAAATAATATTTCTCAGTAAGCAGACCAATATTTGTTAGTCTAAATACGAATTGAGAGGCTTCTACATTTTTATTTTGACAAATATTGCCATCAGACAATGTCATATATACGGAAAACAAATTAGAAAAATGATTTTTTTCCGAAAATGAGGCATTTCTGTACTGCAAATACGGTAGCTAACCAAGAAAAGTAAGGTCATTTTCAGATTCAGCGCCCACAAATTAGCTAAAAAGAGATGTTTGGTCTCAACACCATTTAGATTTTTTTATTGACCAGTGTAATCTAAGAATGGACGTCTGATTTACAAACCAGACAGAGAAAATTTAGACATAGATAGATAGATAGATAGATAGATAGATAGATAGATAGATAGATATAGTTAAACTGAATATATATATACACACATAGACGGGAGATAGATACGTAAATAAATACATAGAAACTAAGATAGATAGATAGATAGATAGATAGATAGATAGATAGATAGATAGATAGATAGATAGATAGATAGATAGATAGATTTTTTTATTTGAAATGATGGCTTGTGTTTGGAGTCAAACATTGACCACTAAAATGGCTGGGAAGATTACAGGGAACTCTTCAATTCGGATCAGGTGAAGATACTTAGAAGTTAATCAGGCACACAGTTACAAGTGGGATGCATGAATTCAGAATAGACTTCACTACGAAAAAAAAGTCTAGAATCATTTTGCGAACTGATGTTTCTTTGCAAAATACCCAGTTGATTTTATATTACAAATAGGTTTATAGAAAGTTCTATGTTTATTGCTAGACATGAGATTTATTACAACAATATTATTTACATGATTTAGTAACTTCGTCATTTATTAACGTTCCATTGGGTTGTAGCGTCATTAGTGTCAGCCGATAACTTGTTAAATGGAAACATCTGAAAGATGTTACTGAAATTGTTTCAGATAGTTTTTGTCCTAATGCTTATCAGCTAAGTGAAGTGGATCTCACAAGAAACGCGTCGAACAATCCTGACAAAAAAGGTCAACGAGTGAAGACAGAACTTGGGTTGTTGATAAATTATTTTTTAGAAAAAAGTAACAAGAAAAAAGCCGCTATAAGATAGTGGTCACTAGCACCGAAATGAGAGAGCGAACAGAAAGGAACGAAAGACTGCTCGCCGCTACCTGATAAGAGAAGACACGCCCGTTATACTGTTCGCCCCTTCGTCTCCACTTCACCTCTGCCTCAATCGACTACAGCAGAAGGTTACAAATGAATAAAATATGCTTAATGCTACAATAGTCTCATGGTTTTATTTCTCGGATAACTGGCCAAAGAGTTATTTTAAAGCCCCAAGCGTTTGACTAAAAGTAGCTGCACCCCGAGAATGAACCTGGTGCCTGGTCTGAAAAGCAACGCTACAAGGAAATATTACACTTTTAGTCAAAAGTTTGATTTCAATTTATTTAATATTTTCTACGGTTTGTCAGTAATTTTTGCGTTATTTAAAGCCTAAACATGTTTTGGATTGTAAAAATAATTTTGGTGAGTGAATATTACATTAACAGCGTTTTGAGAATAGGAACGATTTTCCACACACACTTTCTACTATTTAACCCATAGTTGTGGAGAAGAGATCGATTCATATTTTTCCCAAAGGCATTTTCCCATGGGTGTATATAACAAAACCGACTGGAATTCGAACTCAGCTCTACGATTTCTCATTCCGAGCCGTTACCCACTACATCACCTGCACATCCAGATTTGAAATATATAATAAAAAAATCAAAATCAAAATTATAACTGCAACTTAAATTTTCCCCACCTGGTTTCATTGCCCTATACCTTGTGCTCGACTAAGCATTTACAATGGAATTAGGATTTGTAATTGAAATTGAAAATCACTGTTCAGGAATTTGTTCTTCAAAAATACCTCACTGCATTCAAGGTGCTTTTGAAGGCTTGGAAGTAGTTCAGCCTCTTTTCACTTATTGCTGAACCTGACAACTAAACAGAAGACCAAATTTATCCTGTATCATTTGTCTATGTATTTTTCTTTTTATTTTGGTGGGAGGTGACTTTTTACCAAACATCAGCTTCTAAATTTTTTTTTTTTTTATAAATCTCATAATCAGAAATAGTGAAAAGGTTTCTTTCCAGAAAATAAGTACAAACAAATATGCAAAAAACATGTATTTAAATTATTTTAATTAAATATTTACTGCAGTATATGTAAAAAAAAAAAAAAAAAAAAAGGGTTATCTTATTAGAGAAGCAAGTAAAAATATAGAAAACTTTAAAGCTTAATATCTGATTTAGCTCCTCTGTGTTTTTATTTTGTGGTGTCATGCTTTCACTGCTGTGTACCTATGCTGGCAAATTAATCTTATCTGTCATTATTAGTATACTCGATTGATCACCATTGGTATGCATTGTTTTTGTTTAACTGTTTTCCACCACTATAGGCTATAGTTTATTTGTCTGCCATGCTTGGTGTATGGATCAGTTGTAGCTAATAGAATTTGAACATAATGGGCTAAAGATAGTTTCAATCAACACCGAAAACTGCAAAAAACAAAACGTTAACCTGAAAATACGAGTCATGTTTTTAAATAACTGCATCAAATCGAGACATGTTCACTCAATACAAGGCCTAATAGCCACTCAAGTTAAGGCGTTAATAAATGACGTTGTTGTATGGACGTAGGAGAAGTTAGTGTTTGCGGCCTATCAGGATCCGTACGATAGCTAACGGTTTACACTTGAAGAGTTTAAGATTGTAGCGTTCGAGGGAAGCATCTTCTCGAGCATCTGTCCCCTAATGGAGAGGCTCTTGGGATGATTTTGATGATAGTCTGGATTGTAGAAATAATTCATTTTTAAATGTTTCATTTACAATACTTTAAAGAATGATAATGATTTTCCATAGATAAAACATACGATTTCACCCATACCTTTTCGAAGTGTAAGTGAATGTGAGTGAATGTGGCAAAATTGACTGACATTCAAACTCGGCTCTCCGCTTTCTAAAACCCAGACGCTGTCCATTACAGTGTTACACCACCAAAAAATCTAAGCTACCCTTGGGAAGAAGCGACTCGAATCGACCTTCTCTTTTACCAGCGGAATACAAACAGAATCAGGATGGCTCGCCCCTATGCCTATGTGTTATGGAGTGGTTTCACAGTAGAGGCTTGTATTTGTACTAAGTCGGTCCTAAAATAGGTTCGACGTACACAACGTTAGGAACTTGTTATAATAGGTAATGACGCAGAGAAATCTAGTTGTGGTCGCTGATACTTTAGTATCCGACTAACGGTCGTCCGACATCGACTGACTGCCCGACCAACTAAGCGATATTCAGTCCCCCCCCCACGAGGGCATCATGTCGCACAAGGCCGGTTTAACGTGGGATCTCCGAGCCCGTGGGATCTCCGAGCCCGTGGGATCTCCGAGCCCGTGGGATCTCCGAGCCCATGGGATCTCCGAGCCCGTGGGCTCGGCCAAAAATATGCCCTTTTAAAACCCGTATAAACGGGTTCAGAGTCGGTTTACCTCCCCGAAAGAGACTCCACCCTTCGGCGTAGCCTCGTTCGGGTTCCTCCCCGCCCGAAGGAGGAGAGTTCAACCGGTCAGTCGGTCGTCCGACTTCAGACTGAACTCAGACTGACCGACTCCTCGTTACTCTTACTACTCCTACTTATTATAGGTGGGAGAGTCTATTAACTATAGAATAGGTGCGTTCCACTATATCACTATGACATAGGGGCGAACCTAGGTTTTAGATTTAAATGTCTGAACTGGTGAAACTGGTTGCTCATTAGTTCGTGAGATTCTGACCACTCTGACCAGCCTGCCCTGCTATTTAACTCGTAGCGGAAGTTGTGTCTGACTTGCTGTTCTACTCATGGAGGAAGAAGGTAATGGTTCATACTTTGCATTTGTACGAAAGTGAATGCAACGATTTTTGACGAGATTTAAACACTGTATCCGAATCCCTCTATCCACGGTTGATAAAAACGATGCGCACTATAACTAACTTAAGCTGAGTAAATATTTGCTAATCTTGATATGGTTCAAGGCCAAGGTTTAATAAATATCTATATAGCAATACTTAGCCCTCTCAACTTACAAACATACAATTACATGTTTAATAACGCACAACTCTTCACAAACGCTTAGTCGCCAGGTGTAAACACACTTATAACAAAACCCAGTTCATCACTAAATTCCGTCTCGCATATACACTTCGTGGCGCCTGCGTATACATGATTGCATCTCAGGCGTATGAATTCGATTTTGTGATTTTGAATATGTAAATTGTTGTCCTTCCTCTATGGCAAGCGTTTTAGTGATTAAATCATTTATTTAGTGAGACAATCATCTCCGGACGCAGGCAACGTCGTGTTTAACACGTTTAACAGATTATCACCGGCAAGTACAAGGCGGAAATAAGAATCTTGCCTCGCATTCACAACTTTCAGAGGAGAGCGTGACATTCTATGCGATGAGTTTAATCAGTAAAGAAATGGTTCGTTTAGACGACACCGGCGCCTTGATTCCGTATTTTTCATGCAACTGACACAGCCGGCGCGTTTTTCAATGTCACAAGTAAGGAGGAAGTTGTGTCAAAAAGAGAGAAGATAAAACAGGAGAGAACGTAAATGGAAAGAAAAGTGTGTGTGTGTGTGTGTGCGTGTTTGCGTGTGCGTGCGTGTGCGCGTGTTTGCGTGTGTGTGCGTGTTTGTGTGTGTTTGTGTGTGTTTGTGTGTGTGTGCGTGTTTGCGTGTGTGTGTGTGCGCGCGTGTGTGAGCATCACGCGCTCGCGATGAGAAATAAGAGAGTGTGAAAGAGGTAGAATGCGTGTAACGTTAAATGTGTACTGTAAATAACTACTCGTTTCAGACGTGTTTTATTTCTTTCAAATCGATTCGATAAAGCAAAATACACGCACACACGTACGTAAGTACATCCATATTTACATAAGCATTTACAGATAAACGGAACGCATACTCGCATATACATTTGCACATAAGCATGTGCATATACAGGTTTATATGTGGACATAAAGAAATAGAAAAATGTCCATTCATACACACAACCTTATAAACTCCCATGAAGGCGTGAAGTTTAGAGCAATTGCTTGCAAGTTTGTTTTCCATGTCATTATTTGTGAACTTTAACATCACTGATTACCGATTATTATAGCCCTAGACAAAATTAAATTTAAAAAGTATCTTCGACCTGTCCGATAGATACTTACAGACTTGCGTATCAATACAACTAATGAATACATTTTTAACTCAGGATTCAAGCTAACCAATATCAATTTTCTAACTCAAATGTAAACCAGATCAACGTCTGCCATTTTGATTCAAATATAAAACCGATATCGGTCTCTTTATTTTTTTTTTTTTTTACTTTAGTATAAATCTAACCTCTGTTTGCTTTTTTCATACTATTGTAAATACGACCTGAGTCTACGTGTTGACTCTAATGTAAACCAAACTTATGTCTATTTTTTTGACTAATGTAAACCGGACCTTTGTTTACTTTTTTGACTCTTCTGTAAACCGGACCAGCGTTTATCTTTTCTACTCTCTTTTAAACTGGACAATATGTCTACCTTTTAACCTCTACAGTAAATCGAACTCATGTTTACCGAATAAAAACTCAAACTATTAAATCATTGTACTATTATGCTTGTATTCAAATTTAACAGCCTCTCAGAGATTGATATATCGTTGAATTAACCAACATAAGCTAGAAGTAAACAGTATTTATATCTACACACGTGTATATTTATCAATAGATTAAAACGCAAACAATATATATTAACACACACTAACATTCACTGAGACAAAGGTAGATACACTTATATATGCATATATTTGAATATACACAGAAACATACGATATCAAACTATATAATAATTATCAACGTTGTAGTCTGTACTGGTAAATCCAATTCATTTCCTCTGGTCGTTTTAATGATCTATACTAATAAAATATTTGTCTTCATTCAGACAAAATTAGTTCCCTACAAAATAAACCTTTTAATTAATCCGTTCTTTACTTTTACGTTTTTTATATTGCATTCTTATTTTATTTATGCTTTACATGTGATGCACTCAGATGGCATTGTTTATTAAGGGATCGTTTTGCTTCAACTTGGATTTGAAATCGGTTTTGCCATCGTTGTCTTTGTCGTTTTGTTGCTAATCTTTTTCTTCCTAGAGATTATATGAAACACATAAAATGGTTAACATGAAAAGACATTGAGCAACAAGTGATTTATATAATTCCAGTAGTAACCAATGAATCATAGATACCAGTGAATGCCTAAAAAATAGAAGAAGAACAGGTTAATTAAACGTTTCATTTTTCTCTATTTTAGTTGTGGGTTCTAAGTCGTCGATTTATTTACGCATACCCGCATAAGTATATAAATATTTATTTTCTAAATAAAGAACAATGCAAACTTGCACAAGATAAGCCCAGAAAATGTCCGCCTATATTGTATTTCCTGAGAACGGTTGTGCGACCTGCTATTGTCCTCCTCGCAAGGCGAGATGTGGCACAAGGCCTGTTTTTTTTTTTTAATGTGGGACGTCCCGAGGCCGTAGACTCGGGCAAAATTACCAGTATCGCGTTTGTCTACCTCCCCAGTCGAGAGTCTGTCCTTCGACATAGCCTAATCTGGGTTCCTCTCTAGCCGAAGGCAGAGAGATCGACAAGCACTAAGTGCTTAGCGCGCGCCTAAGATCTTCATGTAACTTGGCAACCATTCAGAAGAATCCTTACTGCGCATGCGTAAATTCTCTCTTGCGTTGTTAATCAATTGGTAACATAGTGTGCTTTGCTTTAAAAATGACCGAGTAAATCAGCGAAGTTTTGTGTAGTGTTTGTTTTGGTAAAGCATCGCACAACCCAAAGGTATCAACGCGTACGCGACCTCGTGGGTAATTAATTATTTTCCGCTATACAACTCCTGTGGCATTTCGCCTGTGGGAACAGGTGAAATACTGCAGGCCTCTTGCCACTCTATCACCGACGAACTACATTCCTTAGTTTCACCAGTTCAGACGTTCACATCTAAGACCCTCTATGCCACGTACATTGAAATAAAGACCTATTTCCTTCATATTCCATTAATAAGAACGGGCAGCATCATCACGAGAATCGCTGCTTTGTGGAACAGACTCGCGAAAAGTCTAGGGTCAGCCGTTATTTATCTTGCATGTCCTCATAATAATTAGTAAAGAGAATATCAAACTAGCTTTTAAAAACAAATAAACACTTCTATATTTTCTCAAAAATCCTAAACTGCATTGACAGTTTTCTGAAGTTGTAAATAAATATCACGTTTTAATTTTAAACAGTAGAGTAACAAGTGAACATATACTTTTGGGTTTGTTTTAATATTTTTCCTAGCTTGGCTAGCTTAATGGCGTTTAACAAGTCGATGGAATCTAGTAACATCCTTTCTCTTATAACAAAACATGAAGGTAATATTGCGAAATGATATAAAATAATGAAAACACTCCATTTACACACATCTGAAAGGAACTGAAAGAAAACCAGAAAAACAAACGAAGTAAACTCATTGTTGATAACTGTAATTCATAATTGAATTTTCTAAAATAACTGTTCGGCTTATAGTAAATTGTTATGAACTAAATAATATTATAATTAACAAATTAGAAAATTATTATGTCATTTCTAAACCGCATGAAAATATATCTACTAATGATACTAATCGTATCGGTCAGATTTTATATTTTTTCGGGTGGATGGGCGTATATGGTAACGGTTACTTGCGCAGAAAGTGGAAACACTGTGTTCAAATTCAAATCGAGACTATTTCTTTAACTTATCACTGATGCACTCAAAAAAGACATGAATCCTACTTCGTCCAGTTACAGGTAAAACAGCATTGGAGACTGGCTTCTTTCCTTGCGTGGCGGCCAGTCAAGGAGAAATAAAACTGAAATTCCTCATGTAGTGTTTAGTCTTATATCCACTTTTTTTATGTTCATAAACTTCAATATTAAGCACTCTTTGCTATAAATATAACTATCTTTAAACAATATATATATATATATATATATATATATATATATATATATATATATATATATATGTATGTATGTATGTATGTATGTATGTATGTGTGTATATTGACAAAATGACTAGAGCAATCAATCCAAAAATTGAACGGAAAATAACTTTAATTTCCTTCCCAGACCAAAACAAACTATTAAATAAACGATCTAAACTAATCTCAAACATTTTGCTACGTTACTAAAACATCAAAAACCGAAAAGAATATATAAAATAAAAACGAACATCATAAATAAAAAAAGTAAAATAAATTAACCCAAATAAATGAACAAGAAAACCATCAGAATGGACTACCAAGAATGGACCACTGACACGTATATATAAATAGTTGAGTAAAAAGCAACACACGTTGCCTGACGATTGCGTCTAGAATGAAACAGCCTGCCCCCTCTGAGTGTTAACTTCAATGTTCACTTTTATATTTACATACGCTCTCTGTCTGATATTGATCACTTTATTTCATAAATATACCACACCTTAAAACTATATTTCTTCATTTATATATATATATATATATATATATATATATATATATATATATATATATATATATATATATATTGGTTTACCCGTTTTGTGGTTTGTATTTCTTTTTTGGGGAGGGGGGACTCTGCCATCAACAACGACAGGTGTATCTTGAAGTATTGTTTACACGAGATCTCCATAGAAACTCAGTACGCCTGCATGCCTCTGCGCTGCTCCATTGTCGCCCGAGATGAGTAGATGCCAATGATAAATTACGACGGCCTAAGTTTCTATTGTAATACTTTTAAAAATCTTTACGTTCATATTATGATTGCATAAGAAAATTTTGGGCTTATTTTAAACTCTGTGAATACACATCTGGAATCTGGACGCACGTACACAGATGTAGACCTTGAAACAAATTCCTATCAGTGAATTCACTCTAATCAATAATATTGTGCCTGTTGTAATCAAACTGATCTATCGCACACGACATGTAAGTTAAGCGGCAGTCATAAAATTTCCAGAGAAATGCAGAGATCATGTCGAAAGAGTTGATAATTAAACTACATACCTACAATGTCTTCACTCGGAATTGCTTCGGTGGCTAGTAAACTGAAATGAAATTGGCAGCTTCAAATGAAGATTAGACACAGAGAGAGAGAGAGAAAAGAAGCATGAAATTAGTGAGAAATTATGGAAGTCATTGAAGAAAATTAAGAAAAGATGGACTAATGCGAATAAGATGGGAAGCCAAAGATGACCAACGAGGAAAAGATGTAGCAGAGAAAAGAAAGAAAATAGAGGATGGGTAGAGAATTACAAAGACGGAAAGTAAGGCAGGAATACAGAATGAAAGAATTAAGTAAAAACAGAAGATAAAAAAGAAAAGGAAGAATAGAAAACCAGAAATAAGAGCAATAGATCCTCTACGACGACTGCAGTGTAAAAAATATTTATCAACAAATTGAATATTGTTACGAAATGATAAAAAATATAAATCAAACAGAGTAAAACGAGAAACTGTAGAAATTGTCAATTCAACATTTAAAATGTTCGGGAATGAATCCCGCCCTGTCGCAATAGTTTACAGTCTGTTTTATATAACAGCCGGTTATAACATTGGCGTTGGTAACGTTTACCGAGCTAATCTGGTTAAATATAACTACTAACGTTGGTCATCACTGGGTGCGCTAGGCACTTTGTATCAAAATAGTAAATAACACAGGGCAATGAGTTAGTCTACGTGACTAAATGAGTTTGATTAGCAATGGAAACCCTAAACATGTGGCCTTGTGCCAAACTAAGCTATGTATGAAAATAAAAACAGTTGAAAAATTTGAACTTGCAGCAACAATTATCAATTATTACTGGTCGTATAGGATCATCCCCTGATCTGAAAAAGTGTAGCGACTTGACGTGTCATCGATTGCACAAAGGGTCGGTAGACACCTGGAATGATGTTAGATGTCCACAGCTTCCTGATATTTGTTGGTTCATGATCTTGCGTGCGAACAGATTTTTCCGTTATCTCCCATAAATGATCGATTGGGATCAAATCAAAAGAGCGTGGTGGACATAAAATTCGCCGTACGTCTCCATAATGCTCTTAAAATCAGTTATGGACAACTTGGACACGATGACCCCAATAATTCACATTTTCTTGCTATAAACCGCCTAGCCGGTGTTCACACTGACTTATAAGTTGACATAGCACAGGACAACTGTTATAGGTTTCGGCGTTTGCATGACGTCAAGGTACAATAGCGCCCCCTACTATTACCTTTACATACTATTTTACTATCACTAAATAGATAGATAGATAGATAGATAGATAGATAGATATTATGTTACTATGTGAGAAAACGAAAATACATACAAAATATTTTGTCATCCAATTAACAACTATACCGAGTGATTAGTGCGTTAGCATTCGTCCGTGTGATACACGTTCGAATCTCATTAAGGTCAATTTATCAGTGGGTATCTTCTCGATAATGTCGACTTGGGGAGATGTTCCCAATTGGGCACCGCCGTCGGGATGTGCCTTAAAACCATTCCAAGTATTGTGGTTGAAATTTTGCGGACGAAAGCCGTCGATGGCCGCTCCATCATGTAAACACGAGGGAATTGTTAAAACTGTTGATCACGTCAGTTTATGAATTATCTCCCAGAAACTCTAAGCTCCACAGACAATAAATGCAATATGAAATGCAAATCTGCTGAGTGGGTATTGCGATTTTCCAAGCGTAGCTTAGATGTGGCACAAGGCCGAAACTATGGGGCACCCAGAGAGGATCGAACTCACTACTCATTCGTAATTGTGTTAGCGAGGCAAGCTTCCTAACCATTACACCGCTGAGTGGGTATTCAACAAACACAAGTGTGTGTATTAGTAGCCACACTTGCAGATAGACAGCTCCACTCGGATAAGAGAAACTAGCGATAAAAGAGCGTGTGTAAATATAAAAGTGAACATAGAAGTCAACACTAAGAGGCGACGATCTGTTTCATGCTAGACGCAATTGTCAGGCCTGACGATTGCGTCTAGCATGAAACAGACTGTCGTGCTTGCATCAGAAGAAACAGAAACACACCAAAATCAATTAGGATGTTGAAAAGATTCGCTTGCAAAATTTTGGAAACTCTCGAACTAGCACTGATTGAAGTAATTCTGACGCTAATGGTGAAACAGGAAAATGATGTAGCAGTTCTTAGGGAAACCTATCTATCGACCTTCCTCCTTATATTTGGAATCTATAGGAAATTTGGATGATAATATTTCTTGTTTCGTTTCGGATAGCACAAGATAGTGTGGAAAATGACCTCAGTGATATTGTGTTGCATGTATCATATAAATATGAACGAGCTGATTACCGAGAAAATCAGTATTCGAAATCCAGCGAGATAACTTAGCTCAAAAGCTGATCACAGTCGTCTATTAGAAAATGCGCATCTCTCCGAACAAGTAATTCCCAAAGCGACATAACTACCGTTTCTGGTCACATGCTCCTTAAGGAAGACAAAGACTTGAATCAACAGTTGACTAAAAACTGATAAACGCATGTAAAGTGCTGATAATTCTGGTAACTACGAATATATTCAATGAAAACCTAATTAAAAAAACTAATAATTTAAATAAATTCGCCTATTGTTTTGCTAGATCTGTCTTCAATAACAATTATATCCAATCACAATTAACAGGATAACAGGTAACCACACTTCAATTATAGTGATCCGATTGTTCAATGTGGCTTGATGTGGACTTCTCAAAATATTGCGATGAGATTGCATCGGTATATTAGTGAATTAAGATTATTCCATTTAGCTGTTTTATTGAAGTCGTTGTCTACGAGCTTGTGCCCGGAAAACAGCAGACAAGCCGAAAAGTTTTCCCTTTTCATAATATTGTCAGTAAAAGCGGCTATAACATATGAAGAAGTTGGAATTTTTAACCATGGATTTTTAAAACGATTTGTAGAAATAGGAAACTATATGTTTATTGCTGAGTTTATCGACCCAGTAAAATTATGTAAGCCATTTACTCATGTTCATCAATAAATCGAAAAATAAAAGCTACATGAAAAAATCCTATTAACGTAAAATATTTTCAGTTAGTTTGAGTTCAAAATTGTAATTGATCATTAAATAATTAATCGGAAAATAACAAATCCTTAAAGACAAGTACCTACTCCGTATAGAAGACCAATAGAGAATCATAGTTTAAAGAACAGCAAAGAATAATTGTGGCAAAATTGAGACGCTTCCCTCGTTCTTACTGAGTATAGACATCAACGTGTAGCTGCCCCATGCACCAATGATGAATGATAACCAATGAAGTTACATTTGTTAGCGTCAATGGGAAAGGAGAAATTTACAGACACTTCCGCGAATTCAGCCCAATCCGGAAGGATGCAAGATTGGAGCCGAAGTCGTAGAGAAAGAAAGTTATGGAAGCAGAGAGAGTCTAGCATTTGTTTCTCCTGCAAAGATCATCAATTGCCCATGACCTTCCACTCATGTATCGTCTTCCTCTCCTTTCGCTGCTTCCTTACTCTTCCGACCTCGGTTTTTGTCTTGCTGATTTGCTTATCGAAAACCCATTTATCTGCATTTTCTCTTTCTTTTTTCTTTTTTCTTTCTTCTTTATTTCTTTTGTTTCATCGTTTTCATTAGAAATTTCATTCTGTTTATTGTTGTGTATTTCTTTTTTCTTTTACGGCTACTTTCTTTCTTTTCTCCTCTCGTTTTACCTTCTTTCCTTTATTTTTTTCTGTCTTTTTCTTTTCCTTCTCTCTCCTCTTTTTTTCTCTTATCGTTTCTATTAGAAATTCATTTCTATTTATCGTTTTGTATTTCTTTTTTTTCTTTTACGGATACTTTCTTTCTTTTTCGTCACCTTTTTTCTCATATTTTGTTTTCGCATTGGATAATTTTTGCTTTCTTTGTCTACAGATTTTACTGCATTTTTCTCTTTTACTCCATTTTTATACAGCCTGACCTTCATACCATCGTTTTGTTTGATTATACCCCATATATTTTAAAGTATGTCGCGTTTTTTGTTGATTTTCTGTTTGTTTTTATGAGAATGTATTCTATTTCCTTTGCACTTTCCTATTTTGAAATCTTACTCCTCTTCGTTTCATTCTTAAGTTTACTCCTTCGTATTACCTACTACTTTCCTTTATTTGTATAATTCAGCTTTTCTTAACATTCTCTTTTTTTTCATTTTTTTCTTTCTCTTCTTTACTCTCTTATTCTTCATCTGATTATCTTTCCGTTTTTCTTTTTCTTTTTCTTTCTGTACTTTCTTTTCTTACGTCTTTTTCGTTTCACTTCTCTCTTCTTTTCCTATCCTTCACCTTTTCTCCAGTCTTACCAACCCCTACGTCTTCATTTCCTTCCTTAATTGTTTGCATTTCTTTATCACCAAATCCACCACACCAATACACCCCATGATGAACACAGTTCTGCTGTCTCATTTGCCTTCACTACCCAGCCTCTTCCTTTCCTTCGTGCTGTCAGCAAACGGTCACGAGAGGAAATAGAGTCAGCCATCTTGGTTCCATCTTCACAAATCAATCACTTACACGGTGAGCTGGCGTTGATCTTCAGCGTTGGGCTTCCTAAATCTATTTCATTTATTCCTGTTTCTCACCCCAACCTTTTACTCCTCTTCTCGTCGTTTTCCTCCTGATTATTCTGCCGCCTTTACATGACACACATTTTCTTTTCTTTCTGTCGTGTTATTCTTTAACCTGACCTCCTGCCTTCCATTATTTTACGCTCCCACAATAATGATTTTGATCATTTCGATGTTCACCACTGATACGCCATCTTGTTCTTTTTTGACTTCGTTTTCTTACGTTAAATCCATTTATACCTATCGAACTATTATGATATACATGATCACGTCAGAGTATTTTATAATAATTCCTGGAGGTGAAGGAAAACGTCTTTATAGATTTCAGGGCTCGTTTTGCAGTCATGCTAACATCTAAAAAAAAAAAATAGTTTGCACCACCACGATGCTTCCGAGTATGACAGATTCTTCAAATATCCTGCCAGTAATTTTCGGGAAAGTCTTTAATTACAGTTATTATTTAATATCCTCTCCTAATTCTTTTCGGTCGGGTCAATTCCAACCCCCACTTTAAAGATTTCTACGCACACGAGCTGCTACCTTCGCATTCCCAATGATGTCAGACATCCCCAAGGTGCCAAGTGGGGCAGAACGATTCCTGAAAATAATTCCGAGTGATCCAACCACAAAAGGCACAACTTGATCCGATTTGCCCTACAGGCCATTCTACCTTTTTATTTTCGTCTGCTCCACCTCCAAATTATTATTATCCCAATATATTATCGGCAATGTGTATCAGAATACATTCATGATTACTCTTGTACACAAGTGAAGTAAGAGGGAGATTGCTCTCCAAGTGTTTGTCGCTCAAGACTGTCATATTCAACTTGCTGGTTCTCGGCTAACGATGGTAGTAAATGTTCATACTACTCTTCATGCACTCGAGGCCATACTTACTGCACAGTCCCCAGTGAATTTTTAGAGTTAATTTGTTATGGCGTCGTCTCTACCCTTTTCGTGTTAGCTGAGTGCAGACATTAACAATGTTTTACACACTTTCAATAATTTTTCTACAGACCCTGCTCAAAGGGAAATCAGCTCTTTTTGTCCTATTCTATGTTTCATCATCATTATTATTATTATTATTATTATTATTATTATTATTATTATTATTATTATTTGTCTTTTCAACTAGACTTTAATAAACTAAAAAATTGCAGAAGAGATAAGAATTTTACGGTTATTTGCTTGTTTTCTCAAACATTTTCAAATATGCGTTTTTTGTCGACTGGAATTGCAGGTCCATCAGACGATATGCTTTTTCAATATAATATTTTGCAATTCTGGTAGATTTGCTTGGAATATTATTACTATTATAGAGTAAGCATCATACCAAGAAAATTAAACTGGGGTGCAAAGTCTGGACTACCTGATTCTTCAAACGTAAAGAAATCTCTCGACATCTGCGCATGATACATCTCCATTAAATCCTTTCATAAACAGAGATGAACAGTATGTCATCTCCTAGGAAACATGCCCATCTAGCTGACTGAAATCAACCGACAAAAATATCTGTGGTGCAGAGCAAGTTATTTATTATAATCTATTTTAATTCAGCAAGAGAAAATATGTCCATGTTAACACTGCCAATAATTTAATATCAGAAGCCAGGAGATTCACACCAGTTGACGTATCACAACATTTATTATTATTATTATTATTATTATTATTATTATTATTATTATATTTCCTTTGATTTATTGTGTATACTAATTTCTTTTCGAGTCCCAACTAGAGAACTTACGTCAGAGATGGCATCATGACATTTTCCACCTAGCATTTTCCTCATGTGCCACCATTATGAGATTTTGATTTCAAGGTCCTTGTATTTTGATAGTTTTCTGAACTACAGTCTGCAGGGGCTACCATGTAAATAAGAAAGCACATTTTGATTTTGCGGTTCTGGTCATGCTGTCTGGGAGATTAGCTTGGATTGTTCTGTCTGTGTTTATTGTAAAGCCCCATAAAACTGTTACAGGTTCTATCTCTGTAACTGGGTCTGGGTAGTGTTCTTACCAATTTCTTGCAGTTTCCTTTCTCTAAAATTTGCAGATTTTCTAATGCAGATATTAGTCCACACTATCATACCGGGTTTTATATTCAGTGGGTGCCAATATCGTGCAACATGATACAAGATGGTCAATTGTTTCTGGATATTTATCACAGAATCTGCATTTTTCACTAACACATTTTTTTCAGTTAGCAAGCATTGGTCCTGTGCAGCAAGTATAAAATCTCTGGTTTCAGCATTGTCAACATTAACAAAGAATACGGAAAAGAATCCGCTTGTGATTGGACAGTACAGCGATGGTCTCTGAAAGTCCATAGTGGGGATGAGAATCCTGAAGACCAAGGTGGTAGAAGACGTCCATCTGTAATTGATAAACAACATGTGAAAACACTAGTCGAAAAAATCTCACATGAAAATGTCAGAGAAATGGCTCAGATAATTTAGGAGTGAATTTTAATTCTAAATGTGGGCATTATTTTCCTAATAAATTAATATTAGAATAATATATTAGAATACAATGAAAAGTGTTGTTCTAAAATCGACATTATTTTTCGCACATCCCATTAACGTCATTATTTTTCGCGGCAATAATAAAAGGTATAGAAGAAAGAATGAATGAATAAGAAAGAGGAGAAGAAATAAAAGGAAGAGAAAAATGAGTAGGACGTAACTAAATAAAATAATTGCTATTCAAAGAATTGTTTGATAATGGCGACTGAGTAAATGTTACAAAATAAAGAAAACGACTTCGATGGAGAAACAAGATAATAAGTTGAATAATAACGGGAATAGAATAAGTAAAATGAAAATGATGTCTGTGAAGATGACCAAAAAGCAGAAAGCTGATAAGAGAAAAGGTTGAAAATGCTTCGGATAGGGATAAAGATAAAATGCAAAAGACAGAAAAATAAGACGGCAATAAATAAAATTTAACGAACAAATGAAAATAATGTGTTATTTGCCAGTACAGAAGCAAAAGAAAATACAAAGAAAAGAAATGCTATTCGGAAAAAAATGATAAAAATTAAAGATAAATAAAGAAGAAAACGAAACAGGACAAGAACGAATGGAAAGATTAAAGCTGGAAAATAATGTTTAATGAAAAAAAAAAACGAAAAACAAAACAAAAAACTACTAATAAAAAAATGTAGCAACAGTAAACTAATGAAAGAACAAACTGACGTTTAGAGGAATCAGAATGAATTTTGAAGAAAAATAAAAAAATAAATAAAAGAATAAAGAGAATGAAAAGATAATAGCGAAAGAATAGATGAAGAAAAAAGGAAGGGGAATTAGAATAATAGGTATAAATTCGAATGAAATGTATGAAATATTAAAAGTAGGAAAAAGTAGAAGAGAAGACACGGATGAAGAAAAAGTAGGGAAGGACAAAACTGAAAGAAATAAATACTGTTTACAGGAAAAACAAAAAAGAAAACAATAAAAGTTAAAGAATTAATGAATAAAGAAGAAACCAGATAAAATGAAAGACTAGAAAAATCCCATAAAAAAGAGGGTAAGGAAAAGAAAAAGACAGTGTAAAAGAGAAATTAACAGTAAAAAACCAAATGGAACTGAAATGAAAAAAAAGAATGGGAAATAGAAAAGAATGAAAAGAGATTTAGAAGTATGCAGAAAATTGCTATTTTAAATGAATATTCATCATCTCCTGAGTGGTCATGCATGTTTGCGAAGAAATACACTAGATGATTTCGTTTGGCACGTAATATTGAATGAGTCGAAGTGTGAGGAGGTATGGGAAACTGGTGGATTTTGTTAAGCCCCAAAACAGATTGGGGTTTGGCATTTAACTTCATTGTTGTTTTAGTGCTTTGTGTCATGGCGTCATATTATTTAATGCAAAGAATGTTGATGTCATCAGGGATATGATCAACTTTCTCCCCTGTGGAAAGTGGGCTATCTAGAAAGAACTAAGAAATAAAACAATACTGAGGATAGAAAAGGTGGAAGTGGGAGCAAAAAGCCAAGAATAAGAAAGAAAGAAAGAAAGAAAGAAAGAAAGAAAGAAAGAAAGAAAGAAATTTGTCTTTTACATGTTCCTGCGTCTTCGGAAGTGACCGGTTGATTCTGGTGCATGCGCAATGCAAAGCTACCTTCACTTCCCTATTTGATAGGAATGAATGGATTAAATCAAACAATCCTCTAGTAATACCGTGCTTAGGTAGAAGACCAGCGTGCAAAACCATGTCAAACGCCTTCGAGATATCAAGAGCAACAGCTCAGGCTTCATTCATATTGTATAACGCCGCAAGACAAAAAGAAAAACTGAAGAAAAAAAAATGAAAAGAAAATAAAGATGAAAGAAAAGTAGAACAAATTAAAGACGATATGAAAAAGTGAAATAAAGTAAAAAATGTTCATAACTAGTATTACACTTGGTAGAACAGTTTCCAGTAACAATAAACCTCTTTATTAGAAGCATTGCGGAGCCAACTCACAAAACTCACACCCAAAATAAAATATGAATTGCGTTCACAGATTCCCAATAGCAGGCGTCAAAGACTACAAAACTGAAACTAAAGCCTGACATCTAAACATAAGAATAAAAGATCACTTGAAGCCGGTGGTCTACAAAATCTAGCAAAATATATTAAATGAATTAAAAAGGGAGGTTACTGCTATTTTGACATAAATTCCTGATAATGGACACAACTGACAAACCCAGGAATTACATGCATCACTGTTTTTTTTTTGTGGGGTGTGTGGAGGGGTAATCATTTCACTCCAAGCAAGGCGGGAATACAACTGGCACGCAGGAGGTTACAGAGAATGAAGGTTGGAGAAAAGACCGGGTAGGAAGAACCGAGGAAAGGATAAAAGCAGAACAGGGTTAAAAAAAAAAAAAAAAAAATGAAGAAGATGGTGACTACCGTTGCATTTAATTTTTTGAAGATTGTAGCTATCTTGGAAGCAAGGAAACGGAAAAGAATTCCACAGGCGGGGAGTGCGAGGAAAGAAACTGTTGGAGTAGAAGTGGCGTTTACATTTGACTAATTCAACAGTAAACGAGAGGGTAACTAGATGCCAGTCTAGCAGCATACTTAAACTTACGTAGACAAAGCACAAGGGAAAAACGCTCGGCAAATCAGTTGCCATGGAAATATTTGTAACCAGAAGGAAGCCAAATTATGTCTGTGAAAAAGTGACTGAAGTCAAGATGCCAAGTCAGAATAAATTACATAGCAGATTGTTCTTTGGACTTTGTCAAGAACTTCGAGATGAGTAGGAAGAGCACCAGAGTATTTAATGCACGGGAGAATGGTAGATTTGTAAATGTGCAAGATGGACTCTAACAAGAAAAATCTTCTGACACGACATAGTGATATAAATTTACTTACAGTAGATGCAGCTAGTGATGCGATGTTGTCGTTCGACTTCAAATCAGTTGAAAGCGTGAGGGCCAAGAAGCCGCACTGATTTGCTTTCTAGGAGTCTATGATCACCCATGCTAATTGTGGGCAGGAGAGATTCTCGATGGTGGTTGAATGTGAGCAGTTTCGTCTTGGAGGCATTAAAATTTACGAGCCATTATTTGCCCCAGTTAACGACAGACTGGAGTATCTTATCAAGCGCAGCGGCCAGGTTTACTTCGTCGGCTCTAGCGGATTTGCTATTAAGACAGGAGTAAATGGTAGTGTCATCAGCATAAATGTCTACTTGGTGACAACAGAGAGATCATTAATGAAGATTAGAAAAATGTTGGAACCAGGATGGGAGACACCCGCGTTCGTGTGAATGAATCTGGAAATGAAACCGTTCAAAGCTACCTTCATTTCCCGATTTGATAGGAATGAATTGATCGAATCAAACAATCATCCAGTAGTACCATGATCCTGGCTCTTACGTAGAAGACCAACGTGCCAAACGCTTTTAAACGCCTTCGGGATATCAAGAGCCACAGCTCGGGCTTCTCCGTTATTATCAAGAGTTTGATATACATATTCAGTGATGGCCATTAGCACATTAGCAGTATATCTAGAAAAATGGAATACATATTGTTTGTCAGAGAGTAGGTCGTGAAAGATAAGGTGCTTAACGATTTCAGCATTGATTAAAACCTCGAATACGCTGCAGAAAACCGTAGTAGACAAACAGGGCGATAGATAGAGTGGTCAGAAGTTTCTCCAGTTCTTAAAAACAGGGAGTACAGATGAGGATTTTCAACAAGCTGGAAAGCAGGAAGCAGCAAGGCATGAGTTGTAGAGTTTGGAGAGGACTGGCGCCAACTCGGAGGCATATTTCTTTAGTACGGTGGCTAGAAAACCATCATCTTCGCTTGCCTTTGGGAGTCTAATTTAGAAATGATGTCTGATAACAGGGATGGGGTTATGTGCATATAACTCAGTAGGATATTGGGGAAATCAGGTGTAGGTACTCTAATGGAGTCGAGTGCTGAGTTGGAAGCAAAGCATTCACCCTTGTCGGCTGCAAATATCAGGACTTCGAACTGATTGAAGAGAAGAGGAATTGGAGATCTACTGCTGTTCAGCAGATTCTTGCAGAGCCGCCAACAATATCTAGAACCGAACTTGAGAGATACTGTATTTTATTTCTTTCTATCAGCAAACAGTAACATCGCTTCTTTGAGGACACGCTTACACTCGTTACGAGCAGCCGGAAGAAGTGATCCCTGTGGGCTATAGTGAATGAGCATGCAGGTGAGATGAACGCGGTTTAACCTGGCTGAAATAAAAGCATCAACCTCAGATGCATATCTTTGAAGGGATGATTAAAAACTTCATTCTAAGGGACATCATGAAGGAAATCACGGAACAAGTCCCAATCTGCTCGTTGATAACAGAAAGATATTATGTTGGTAGGAAGTTCTTGGCTTGTGGGGGAGTGGAAGAAGATGTTTACAGACACAACCGCCTGATCGGAGTTGTCAAATGGGCAAAGCTGCGTAGTACAACAAGAGTTAGGGATAGAGGTAAAAAAAAGAGGTAGAGAAGAGAAGTGTGACCGTCAGGGTTACTGGGGAAACGCGTGGGTAAGTCAACCACTTGCGTGAGAGATTGAGTGATTTACATGTTAAGGGTTTTGATGCCAGCAGGGTCAGTGATAGAATATTTAAGCTACCTGGTTTGATGGGCATTAAAGTCACCGAACGCAAATATATTTGCAAACAGGTGTAGCGAAATGGCCTTTCTATATTATCGGAAACAATATCAAGCAGGGGGCAGTCTTGATAGGAAGGGGAACTGGAGAGAAAGAAGAGATAACTTACTGAGTTAAGTAGTGAGAGACGGAGACACTTATAAGACTAGTTTGGAGATTCAAGATAGAGTTCCCTAGCCAGCGAGAGATGTTCGTGAACATAAACTCCCAGGCCATACATGTGGATATTTCTAAGGAAAAAAAGGTAGCCAGGAATCGAAAAATCAGAACAGGGTATTGAAGATTTAAGATTAGTTTCAGAGAGAGCTAAGATGTCCAGAGACTTTTCAAAGAAGAAAGATTCCACATGCATGTTGGAGAAAGAAAGAAAGGTTAAGGGATTTACGTATTTTTGTTGAGGTGGTTTAAGTCGTTTATAATCATGATGTGTTATTTTGGTAAGGAACGTCCGAGATAGGTAGTAACATGTGCAGGAAGGGAATTGGCACAGACTGCAACATAGTGAAGCCCCGGGGTTGCTTGTAGGGACATGCACGACATGACACTGCAAGAATCCCGATATTATGCGATTGTTGATCAGAGCAGCCTCTCAAAACGCTAGAATCTGGGTTACTAACTAGCAGTCGGGAGCAGCAACCATAACACAGCCAACCCGTTACCCCAGAAGGAAGAGACGTTGCCACCTTCCACACATATCACAAAAAATTCATGACAGCACCAATATTAAGGCATAAGAGAAGGATAGGATCTAGGACAGGAAACAAAGGATGAGTCTATCCTCCTCTTCAAGAGAAGTTGGGGAATATGGACCGGGCGATAGGAAAGCTTATCTACTCCTATTCAAACTAAAGGTTCTAAGGTTTAACTTAAAATTAGAAATGCTCATTAGAAATTTAACGAAGAATTAAAAATGGCAGGTATATACATCTGAAAGAACATTACAAGACAAATTGTTCTGGGGGGATCTCCAGTTAACTTATAATAGAATAGGCTCTGATAACTTATATTTAGAGTTGTTCTGTGACCCACAGAAATTATTAGACTATGCCATGTTTAACTGACATTGGGAGGAAGAGTCAGTAACAGGTAGTTGGTGAGGTGCGGGGGCAGTCCTAGAATCATTGCAGCAGGGTAAAAGAAAAAGGAAAAAAGGAAAGAAATATAATAGACAAAAGCGCGATGGTCATTAAATATTAAGATATTTTGTAGTCAAGATGATGAACGATTCAAACGTGAAATTTTGCTTGAATTTAAACGTTCAAAATACCACGGACAACGTCAGATATGAAAAACAAAAAGAAATAAAAATAAAAAAAATAAAAAAGTCAAATGTGTAGAGACAAAGAAAGAAAGACAAAACTAGAAGACGAAAGAAAAAAAAAAGAAATTAAGTGACAATTTCAAACAAGAATTAAAAATAGTTGAACAAATGATTCTCTTAATAAAGAAGACATGAAAATTTGACGCATAAAAGAACATCAGGAGTGACAAAAATGTCGTGGAGAACCTTGATCGCCCACACATCGAAGGGACACGGCACATAGAATATATGACGTTTCACTATTCTCTGCTGTATCATTACGAATTAACGAACAGCAAAACTCAGCCAGAGAAAATATGACGCGGGAAATGATATCTGCAAAAATAAAAATCAGAAATTAAACAGACATGCAATGAAATTAGTGAGTATAAATGTCCAAAGGAAATGCTTCTAGTAAGGCATGGAATTTTCAGTAACCTACTCATATTCATACACCAAACCCTTCTAAGCAAGTTTTATATCTGGGATAATATTTTATCTAATGTTAAGATGAATTTTCAACTAACATATTTTCATTCATTTATAGAGAATGATTTTTCATTCCACTGCCCATGACTTGGAGTGTCGCGTCACGTTCTTATTTTAGTACTGCTCAGTTATTTTTAGACCTGTGGGACAATAGAATATTGGATTAAAGCGTTGGTTCATGAATTTGAGGACATTGTAATTGTGCGATCAATCACAGGGCCGATCAATGGAAAAAGTCCGAACAATAACTGAGTCGTATTAAGAATAAGAACTGGACGAGATGTCAGGAGACATGATCAGTGGAACGAGACCAATCCACACCTGTAGATTGAATACAGTATCCAGAAGGGAATTCGCTATAGTTTTACTGGAGTGACACCTATTGAAGGCCGGAGGGCACAAAGGCCGAAAAAATGTGATAAAACCAATAAAGATTAGAAAACTAGTCCGCGTGTAAATAGTGTAAATAAAGATAAGTACTTATCAAAGAAATCCAGACAATAAATTTATTTGCTATTAACAATTCTTCTCAAAAATTAGCTATCAAAGTAGTTGACAAATTATTTCTTCTTTCATGTTTTTTTTTTTTTTTTTTTTTTTTTGTCAGTAACTTTTAAACGAGACAAAACTGATTAGCGGTTGTTCTTAAAAATCAAAAATATAAAAATTTCTATAAATCCTCTTCCGTTTTTCTTTTTTACCTGCTATTTTAAGACATTGCTAAGAATCGAAAACACTAACGGTACAGCAGTTCATGAGATCCTGCTACTGATTTCCAATAACTGAAGAAATGATATATTGCTCTCACGTGGGTTTTTAATGCAGTACTTACATACCTGTTGTACTCCTCCTTCAAACGTTTCCTATTTCGTATAGAACAACATGAAAAGCAAGAAAAAACGAACGAAACCTAACTGAGGTTATATCAAAACAAGTAATAGTCAATAATTCTAGGTGAATATCTTAGAGTATATTTGCAATTGCGCATTTCTGCGACAATAATCCTTGCTGTTTACTGCATTGCTTGTCATCTCTGGATTCTAGTGCTCTGTCAGCAACTCCATAATAGGGACACTAACGCTGCATCACAGACTAAATCAACGACAATTTTCTTCAGCTCCATTTTTGACTCCTCTTTTCTATTAGAGGAGAGACATAATTGTAGGCATCATTTTTTCAAGTAAAGAACAGATGTCAATTGGTCGGCTAGCTACCTATAATCCCAACGTTGCACTTTGTTCCTCTGCTGAAACCACAGTATGAAAAGGAATCTGGGAGTGGATGACATTAAAACGTTTGGCTTTATTTCTGCTGCAACCAAGCTAACTGTTTTCCCGCCTTTTTCGGTCTTATATTAAAACTTAAAGAAATGTATCACGATTCTAATAGTACTAATAAAAGTTAATGTGATGCGTGATAAATGCAACATATACGGTATATAGGACAAAAATATTTTGCACCAGCTTCGTTCTTTGGCTATATTAGCTGAATTGCAATTGCATCTTCCACAAATTGAAAATGTTATGTTTTTAAACAATCTGTATTAGGCAATGAAAAGTTGATATTTTACAACAACCTGAAATGTAAGTATGCGTAATAGACAAGTACTAAAGTACCAAGAACTACTCTTATTCAAAGAACATGATGATGTATATGTTGTAATTAAAACATTATTACTACCATATTCCCTCAGGACATAGTTTAGGGCGGCTTTCTAAACCTTCCTTTGCTTTAATATCTGTAAATTGCAATCACTTCTTGAGAAAGATATTTGAGTCATTCCCCGTTGCCTTCTCCACAATTTTGAATTGTTCTTCCCCCTAGACTGGCTGCCACCAAAGTCTACCCTGCCATTTTATCAATAGCTGGATGAACAGAGAATTTGATTCATGCCTTTCTAAAAGTTATTACTGTAGCAAACAAGACCAGAATTTGAATCCGGCTAGCCGATTACCCTTTCTGTGACGCTTTACGCGGTCCACCTATCTCCTCTAATTAAGTACAGCTCCCAATGAAACTAAGTGAAAGCAGTAATCGACGAAAATTTCCAAAGTTAGAGAACTAGAATCGTAATCTGTCAGAATAAATCGAGGCAGCGTGTTTCTTTCGAAACCATGTAATAAATGTTGTATTCACCAGATATTAATCATTCATAATTGCATAAAAATAGGTCTTTGTGATTTTGTAGTGCCAGTCTATAGGGTCTGATGAAAGATCAACTTCTTCTTCTTGTCTTTCAGCAGATTCGTTTACGTTGCCGTGTGCAATATTTAAATGTTATGGACTAAAGTATAGTGTAAGAAAAGATTGAAAAGACTGGGTCTCACTTACCCCTTACAGCAAGGCACAACTATATCCACAGCTATTAGTCTTTTTGCCTTGTGAAAGAGGTTAAAGTCAAAATTTTGCAAACTAAACATTAATAATTACAAAATAATAACTATAGCTTCCATATTCTTGGAGGTATGGTGCGTGATAATCATTCTTGTGCCCATTTCCCTCTCATTAAGGTCTATAACTGCTTCCACATGGTGCTATTTGAAAACAGACTTCTAGACTCTTCCTATTTGTATGTTCGACGTAATAAAATATTCCAACCTCTATGCAACTACATCTAACCTTGAGCTATATTAAACTACACAAAATAAATATTAAAACGATTGTTTGTTAAGAAATAATGAGAGATAAAATCCGATAAAATTACTTTACTAGACTTTTCATAATGACAAGGGCAGATTGCCGATGGCTCGTACTCTCTTTTTTCAGAGGAGTGTCTTGGTCATATTTTAGTCACGGGTCAGTGATTTCACTGATGTTTGATGTTTGTTGCTATGCTTCCTTAACTCGTCTATGGAAATAATCAGTAGAAAGTATATATTTATTTTAAAATAGATATTTATTTTAAATAAATTCTCATATTTTACAAGGTGACATTTTGGGACTGGAAACCCTAGACATGGTTCGGAGATTTGTCTATAAGTATGATTTATTTCCACTCATCTTCATTTGATAACACGCCATCTTGCGTTTAAGTTTATATCAGGTACACATAAAAATCAGTTATTGTAATAAAAATGTTTCCCAGAGATATTTCTTAATAATTAAGCATAAGAGTAGATTTTGGAGAAAATTCTGGACATCGATAATCCGTTTTCATCGTAAGATCTGTCTGAATTTTTTTTTCAAATATTACAATATTCAGAGTTTAATCATATTTTGTGTGAAACCAGAAAATATTTTTTTTAAAAAAATAAGCAAAGTTAAGTTTTAATTCAAAGAGTGTCGATAAAATGATTGAGCAGTGACTTTAAAAAATGATAGCTTTCATTATGTATCGGGTTTAAATGCAGTTAGCGAGAATACACAAAATTGATTTTTGTTCAATATTTACATTATTTGGACTATTGTCCTCATCTTTGTCGCCATATTTATCACAACGTTTCGGCCGTTGTACGCCCCAGCCTTCAGGTGGTTGGAATTTCGAACTGAACCCTTTATTTCGCTCACTGTAGACTGTTCTAGTTCCACGTGCCATGTTTGATGGATGTCAGTTATCAGTTATCTCCTGCTAATTTCCCTCTGAAAGTTCTCCACTGCCTTAACCGGGTATTGAACTCACACTCTTTTGGTCCTGTCCCTGGATCTAACCAACGCCTTTATCCACTGTGCCATGTGTCCTTGAGGTATGAATTTCTGGGTATCATAAACCTAATAAAAGCAATGATAACAAAGTTGCAATATGAGCTCTGGTAAAAACATGAAATGATAACAGCAAAATTGCAATATGAGCACTGGTGAAAATGGTTGCTGATGACATTAGGTTTATAATACCCAGAAATTCATACCCAGATGTCCTCATGGCACAGTGGATAAAGGCGTTGGTTAGATCCAGTGACAGGACCCAAATAGTGTGAGTTCAATACCCGGTTAAGGCAGTGGAGAGGGATATTAGCAAACATGGCACGTGGAACTAGAACAGTCTACCCCAGTGAACGAAATAAAGGGTTCAGTTCGAAATTCCAACCACAACGGTGATAAATATGGCGACAAAGATGAGGACAATAGTCCGAATAGTGTAAATAATACCTCATCTCAGAAATATAGACATTACTTCTTCCTCTTACGTTGATCTTGAGTAATTTTGGTCTCTTGTATTGAGTGACCATATAACAGATATTCTTTAGTGGGGATTGTACATAAAGCAGTGAAACACCATTTACTGATTTTAATCCATCGTCGCATTTATGGCCAAGTATCAACTCAGATCTGCTGTATTTCGTTCTTTTCTGAAAAATAAATTGCTTTTAAAAAGAGATTTCAGATCATGGATGAGACCGTTGACAATATTAAGAATAAACAGAACGTGATGCCGAAAGTGGACTTTACTAATTTTAGTTATTCATTCTCCACTGATCGAATTTGTGCTTTGCATTCTTCAAATTTGTAATATCTTTATCATACACAAGGGCAAAGTAAAAGTTCGCAAAGTTTGTTTCTTCAAATGTTACTGTAAAAATTTACTTTTATTTATTTTTTTATTGATATTACATAGGGGTTATTTATTTCAATTTTGATCTAAGCAGACGCATTAATAGAGCTTTGGGTAAGCGAAATATATTTCATATTTTTCAAATTGAGAAAGATTTACGCACATCATAAAATTATGCCAAAACAACGTATATGTGGGTCGTATATTTTAGAAACAAATTCAGTATGACTTAGTGGAGTACTGTAAAGATTATGCATGCTTAAGATAGATAGATAGATAGATAGATAGATAGATAGATAGATAGATAGATAGAATTAAGTTGGAATCAAATATCGATTAAATATAGAGAATGATAAGATAATGAACAAATACATTTTTATCAATCTAAAAAGTTTAACTTTTACTAAATCTTCATCAGAGATATGGAGAGCATAAAAAGAAAGAATTTCTCGTATTTTTATTCTTGTATGGATTGAGTTTCATTTGTCAGTCAGGTTTCACGTGTATTCGAATCTTTTAAATCAACGTAAGTATAAGTCGCTTTCTGAATTCAAGGAAAGACGATGCGTTCATCTGAAGTTTCAAAAAATTAATGGATTTCAAGCTTACTTGAAAAACTCTAAATGCTTCTATATGTATGCAATTGTATAAAAATTATAGGTTGTCGATGTGGGAATCAAATAACAGGGTATATTCGTAATTGTGTGTGTGTGTGTGTGTGCGCGCATGCGCGTATATGTGTGTAGTAGTAGTAGTAGTAGTAGTAGTAGACATTATGCGTGCTGATTTTTCGCATTTTGATTTGGGAACGTTTTTACGTATATATCGTTTGTTTTAGATACATTAGATCCTTTCAGAAAGGATTCAATAAAAGTTGGTTATATCATATAATGTTTTTGACGTGTGTTTATAGTTGGTAATATTGTTATTAGTAATCCCTCGAAGTACTTTCTCCTTAAAGAATTATGTTATTTTTTAATTAGCGTGGTATTAGAAAAAATCAAATTTATGGCCAGTTTTGTTCATCTGTATTACGGGAGGATTTGAATAGTTGTCTAAACGTAAATCTCTTTTGTGTTCGTAGGTACGGGCTTTTTATAACGTGACGTGTCCCTGATATAAACTCTTTCCCATTATAAACAATTTATTTGATAAGTACCGGTATTTGAATTTGTGTTGAATTTATTTTTCTTCCTAATTATATCTCTGATTTTCTTGGACGTGGAGCTAAATATCATGTTTAGTAGAAAGCGTGTTAGATGGTAGGAATGTGAAATTTGTGTGTGTTTTGTGTGTGTGTGTTTTGTGTGTGTGTGTTTTTTTTTTCTATCTTTTACGATAAACTTGAAAGACTAATTTCTTATTGTTACGTATTAATGAGATGTTGAGAAAAGGTAGAGATTTGTTTATTTTACATACATATGTGAATTCAATGATAGGATCAACCTTATTAAGTTTCATTATTGTTTAATAGATTTATATTTTGAAGATATAATAAAAGAACGTCATGTATCTACCTTAAGTAAGTAGAGCTTTTAGATATGGTTTGTTTACATAGTTTTCATCATACATAGGATTGCATACTACAGATAAAAAATACGAGACAATGGGGTCGCAAGGAAAATGAATTGGTAGACACGCACAGAAAGAAAAAATAATACAGAGATATAACAAGATTGGCATGATCAGCAAAACAGCAAGATAGATAGAGAGAGAGAAGGGTGTGACGTCGTCCCCTGGTCGCAGCGCCAACCGTGTCGTTCTATTCCAGTCTACCACGGCACCAACTGTGACGTCCTACCTTGATTCCCAGTCTGCCTACCCACGTTGTGATTTGATCTAGGCAGAGGAAATCAATCAGTCATCGGGGCCGTACTGCAAACCGAGTCCAACGGGGGTGATACCACAAAAATACGCATAAAAGGCAATAAAATGAAAACTTAAAAGTTCAAAGTATCAAAGAAAAAAGGTAACAAACTTTATGTCTAGTTGTTCGTTACATAGGACTGCATCTATCTCCCGACCCGTTCTATGGATTGTGACACGTCGTTTTCCGCTAGGCAAGTTTTAACACTTCAAGTTGTCTGCTCTCCAAGAAATTGGTGTTTCGGTGGGTCTTTGGACGAAAGTCAAAAGAAAAACTTATTTCGGTGATCTGGATCTAAGCCGCTCTTCAAAATAATTGTTCTTGGTTTGAAGATATGGGTCCGGAAAGTGCGCGAATCCTGGTCAGCTATCTGCGAGGCTTGCCTCAACCGGAGACTGACTCTGGGAATTGCTGGGTCTCGACTCATTTCTGCTCGTTGTGGCTTCGTTTATATGGGCGCCGACCAAAACCGGGGTGAGTTTGTCGGCGCCGGGGGGTTCCTCGATAATTCTAAATACATATCCACCTCTCTGGTTAGGAATTTCCACCTTTTTCCATTTTTGGGAACCTTTCCTCACTCCCACCTTCTCATCATACTTCAGAGGGGCGTGAACTGCCCTCTCCACATCTTCGTGGCAACCTCTCTTACTCATCCTCCAGATGGGCGGCAACAGCCTCCCTCGCGCATCACGTGATCACCACTCGACCAATGATGTCTTAGTCGGGCGTGGACGAATCTGCGGCTTTGTTTCAGGAAGAAAAAAAAATATCTTGCTTAGAAAAAAAAATTATCTCTTCTATTTCCCTTTTCTTCCCCTTAATGGTTTATCATTTCTCCAGCCGCGAACGGGACAATATGACAATGGCGGTCATAACTCTTGTTCTACACGTGGTTTACGTCAGGTATTTTATCGCTAATTATCAGAATGTGTGGTCTTCTTGACATGGTCTCAAAAAGGAACATCTCCAAAGTTCCAGTCCGTCTGTCGCCTCAAAGAAAGAAAGAAAACACATTCATTTCCTTCGGTACAAATTCCTGATAACAAAATTTTATTATCGCAGGCCAAGGATGTTCCGTGGGTGGTTTTTAATTTTTCATATCTGTCCAAGTCCTTTTTTAGTTGTCTGTTTTTCGTCACTTAACGAAATAACATATTCATTTGAATTTTTCTTTCTTTCTCTGGCCAGCCGGTCTGTAGTTGATAATAAGATCTCTTCCCGTACCAATAGTTTGTTTTCATATCCTTAGATAACACAGCCGATGCCAAAACATATCTGATTCTTTCCTTCTTTCTCTTTCTTTTTACTCAGAATTTCCCTTTCATTGTAATGACACTCTTTCGCCATTTGTTACTTATCAAAATATCCTTTTATCCATTGTCTCTTAGCTGTGTGTGTGTTCTTGCTTATCACTCACGATTCGGTTCTTAGCTTCTCCTTTCCTTCTTTTCTTTCCTTTCCCTTTCTGCCTCGTTAAATGGTGCCACAAGGGCAATTATTGCCTTTAATTTTATT
Organism: Acanthosepion lycidas; assembly: GCA_963932145.1. NCBI lineage: Eukaryota > Metazoa > Mollusca > Cephalopoda > Sepiida > Sepiidae > Acanthosepion > Acanthosepion lycidas. The sequence goes on from OZ010574.1 coordinate 112,506,234, forward strand.
TTTTCTTCTTTTCTTTTAAAGATCGGTAATAAGATATGCATGTGTGTATTAAGAATATAATTACTGTGTAACCCGGATATAAGAGACCCTGATATAAGGTAAACCCGGATATAAGAGAGATTTTCTCTGGTCCCAAATTAGAACCATACTTACCCAAACAAATGTAGACCAAACCCGGATATAAGAGACTTATTCTCCGGTCCCGACAACTCTCTTATATCCGGGTTACACTGTATGTATGTGTATATATGCGTATGATATATGAATTTTTATATATCAAGAACAATTTTAGGAAATAAAAACTAAGACAAAGTGGGAAAAGTTTTCATGTGAAGCGTTTTGTCCTTTTGGACTTCGTCGGACTAAAGTGATCTTTACGCTGAATGCAACTACGCATGCGCATGAAGGAGAAGTGGTGCTGAGTATTTTATGCGTATATATATATATATATATATATATATATATAATAGCTGACATTTTTATGCGTATAGGTTATGCGTAAACGTAAACGTATACGTTTGTATTACTACGCAGATGGTTATGTATAAATGTTTGCACTGAAGTATTTGAGCTCAAAAGCATGTAGTTATCCATGAAGAGTTATATACAAAACACATAAACAGATGAGATATATAAATGAATAAAATAATAAATAAGTAAACAGTCTTGCCATAAATAACCGTCACTTATTTACAGACAAACTTCTACAACCAATCCAGAATAAATGAATAATCTAGAAATAATGGGATTGGTTTAGCTAATAGTTAATTAGCATATAGAGAGCTATAACTATAGCTCACGGGCAACTTTGAGACCGTGAACGTAGAATATCTACGGCTACTAAGTTTGGTCACCATAACAAGATGGTGTCGCCTGACGGAGCTCTGTTGAACACAGAAGAACCTGAAAACGTAAAGATCTGAATAAAATGTTTTGAGGCACGTGCTCGAATAAAGAACTTAAAAGATGACCAAACACCTGGAGGACAGAAAGAAATCACGGATCTATTTTTGGCCACTGCAGTATACGAAGCCATTAGGAAGATTTCTTTCATGACTTAGCCGGTTGAAATTGAAAACTTGACATTTAAGGAAGTGAAAGAAATAATATTGAGAAATATTCAACCAAAGAAAAGATTGGTCATAGCTGAACAAACCAAATTCTTAGCATTGAAACAAGAATTTAGGGAGCCTATAAGGAAATATCTAAGAAGGTTAAGGGATAATAGCACATATTATGAATTTCATGAACTAGGACAACAAGGAATACGCACAGAGGAAGACTTAATTCAACTTCGATTGGTAGAAAGACTGTACAACACCACTCATAAAAAATTAGAGCTGTTACAGTCTAACCAAATGACTTTAGAAGCTTGTATTATCTTCATACAACAAGAGAAGATAATTGAAAAAAAATCAATACAAAGGAAAACCAACCTGAGCTTATGGACACATGTGCAGTAAAAAGAACAATGATAAAATGCAGATATTGCAACTATAAACATGAATTAAAAAGAGAGAAATGTCCAGCATGGGGACAGACATGTAATAAGTGCAAAAAAAAACTCACTTTCAAGTCATATGTAGATTTGAGACTATTATGGTCGTAGATTCTATAAAAAGTCACGTTTTAGTGGGAACTAATTGGATAAATATTAATAGCGCATGTTTTCTTAATTCTATGAATACGGGAAGTCCCAAAACTGGGACATTAAAAAACTATAACGCGAGCCTTACGTTAAAAAGAAATACATATTTTGAAAGCCTTAAGCTTCCCATTCATATAAAGCTAATGGTAGTTGATAAACTGCGAAAAATGGTGGAAGAATGCACATTCTTCGATACGAGGAATCTGGAGGCAGCAAATAGGCCTTACTTTTTGTGGTTTTCACAAAACTTAACGGTGATTTTTAAAAGTTGCGGAGATTACAAAGTGGGCGTATTTGTTCGGATTCCTACTATATTCCAAACATAGAAAACATACTACATTCTCTGGCAGGAATGAAATATTTTAGGAAATTTGATTTTTTTTTTTTTCTTAAATGCGTACCACCAAATTCAAATAGGCGACGAATTTCTGGAAATCACAACAATAAACTTTCCCATAGGCTTACTTAGATGTCCCGCTTACCGTCTGGAGCCAGCTCGATTTTTCAAAAAGCTATGGAAAATTTATTAGCGGAGAGTAGAAAATATAATAATTTATCAGGACAATATATGTTTAGGTTGCAGCCACTGAAGAAGAACTGAAAGAAAAAACTAAATTTGTAATGAATGAAGTTGAAGAAGGCAGGAATGACGATAAACGAAGACTATATTTAATTGCAAAGAAATAACATTCTTGGGTTACCAAATTTTAGAAAACTGTACTTCATCGACACTAATATAAAGAATATTAAATGTATCTTTTCCAACTAATAAAAAAGAATTGGAATCATTTCTCGGATTAGTCAATTTTTATAGCAAATTCTTGCCAAAATATTCTGAAAGAATTGAAGCATTTTCTGAGTTGCAAAAGAAGAATAAGGAATTTGAATGGCCTAGTACTCACCAAACAGCCTTCATTAAATTAAAATAAGCTCTATCTAAAAAAAAAAAATCCGTGGTCAAGATTTTTTACCCTAAAAAGGACATTACATTATCCGATTCTGGACGTTTCCCCTCATAAATATAGCAATACTTAAAGAATATACTGCATATTCTCGTGTATCATGCGAAATTTGAAGAACTAGTTTTGAAGCTAATTTGACTACAGTAAATCGATGTGTAATTTGGTCAACGGCTTGCCAGGGACAGCAATACATATGCTAATTTTATCTCATGTATGATGCGACTACCTTAAAATTACAATCAAAATTATGTTTTCAAAATCGCATGATACGCAAGTAGAAACGGTATTTAAAATATGAATTCAAGCTTACAACAATGGATGTTATATATATATACATATATATATATATATATATATATATATATATATATATATATATATATATATATACTCAGTTGCATGGATATGAGTAGGTGACATTGGGATTCACGCTTTTGCGATCATCAGACAAACTGTTTTTTTTTATTGGATCTATTTATACTTGCCTGATTAGGTTTGGTGGAGGTGGTAGGGGAGATTTAGTTCTGTGTTTGTTTGGGATGACACTGTCTTACACTCACATTATTTTCTTTATGCAGTGCAAAGATGGCCTAGAGATAAGATATCTGACTTACGTGAAATCAGTCGAGTTTCGATCTTGGCTTGAACATCTGGACTTACTGAAGAGCTGTGATACACCGAAAGAGTCAATTTGTGTGTATATATATATATATATATATATATATATATATATATGCACAAACTGACTTTTTCGCAGCTCCTCAGTACGGCTAGACATCTAATTGCTTCAAGCCTGGATCGTTATATATATATATATATATATATATATATATATATATATATATATATATATATATAATTTGACTAATTCCAAAATTTGGTATAATATTGTTATCTGTGACAATGACATGATTTTTCAAAGATTCCTTTGCGAATTGCAATATTATCAAAGAAAAAATAGTAGAGTGGTTTCCTGGTACCTTCTCCAAGGTTTCAAATTTGCCGTTGTCTTTCTCCTTCAGAAACTACCAAGCAAGGGTAAAGAGACCAGCCTACTCTGCTATTTAACCTATAGATGAGACGGTGGAGAAATGGACTGAGGCCTTTCCAAAGGATTTTAATGCAAACGTGAAGCAGAAGAGACTGGTATTTAAACTCAACTTACCGATTCTACATTCTACATCAATAACTGCAATGCTTGCTGGACACCTTATCCATGTTGATAACGTAACCATGGAAGTTCACTATACATATTTTTACGCTATTTTATGGCCTCTATTTTGAAATGAATTGAATTACAAGGATGTGATTGCAAGAAATTAAGTTGCGCTACTAGCACTTTTGTCAAACACCATAAGATGCTTCAAAACCAGATTATTGAACAGAAAAGTCATGATCTTAAATACTCAAGTTTAAACTCAGATATCGATTTCATGCTCGGCATCCAGCTCGATCAGAAATGTTTAAATTATCAAGTTAACAGCCGTTTTCTCAGGTTAGTGATTAAAAATTGCTTTTTATCTTTCGTCAGATATTATAGATAGGCGCAATAATAAGCTTTATTACATAACAAAATAAAACATATCATTTGAAAACTTGAGATAACAACAACAAAATGGGTAGCAAGTATCACTCAGAAAGAAAATAATGAAAATGAAGCACCTGGAACAAAATGTTAACGCTGTGTTAGTCTCCTCGGATTTTCAAAGCTGGGTAGTCTCTTGGCGGTTGTCTCACACGACAACTGAGATACAACTGCGCCACACCGCGTGCTATACACCCCCACTGATCAGGAGAGGAATGGGAGGAAAAAAAGAAACTTGTTGCAAACTAAGTATTACGAGTACTTTAAACATGTTGGTGTAACAAAACATCGGGAGTGACTAATGTAGGCTTTAGAAGGATACTCCCATCAATTTCTTTAGAAGGATACTCCCATCAATTTCTTGAAAGTGAAAGTGAAAGCGTATATATTTTTAAATGCTTGCATACCAAATAGTGAATAATGCCTCGTGTATCGATGGATTAAGTGTATTATAAAAAATGAGATTTTGTTGAAAAAATAAATATATTTGTGTAAAATAAAAGTTTTTCATTATGAGCCCAAGATTGTATCGAGTAAAACACACACACACACATATACACACACACGTATATATATATATATATATTATATATATATATATATATATATATATATATATATATATGCATATGCATATGCTGAAGCAGCAATGCTTTATGAGAAAATACTTGAAGAGTGGCCGCTGGACAGGGAATATTTTTACATAAAGTTTCCTTTTATCGTACCTGGCCATTGAGCACTTTCGGCTATTATTTACGCCGGGATTAGAAATGAAGACCCGATAGCATGACGATTACAATTAAGTTTTTCTTTCATCATTCGGCTACTGATTTATTCATTAACGCGGATAAAGGTTTGTAACGGAAATAGTTTTAATAAAGAAACCAACTTTGTATTTAAGTGGACATTTATGAAAAAAATCGGTCTTTCATAACTGAATATGTGTTTTTTCTTTTCTTTTTTTTGCTATAGACACATTTTAGCGGATACAAGTGTTTGTGTAGAGATCTCTTTTTTTGACAGAGAAATTAACGTTCCCTATTATAGAAAATATAATGTTTTATTAAGGAAATTGTCTTCGTGGCAAGAAACTTGCATATTCTGGGAAAATATATTTTAGCCACGCGTTCGATCACGGAGGTCTTTACTTTAAATCAAATCTTAATGATCCTTTGTGTAAAATCAAATCTCTCGTTGATACTTTCAACATCCAAATCAGTTGTTTGTAGTTTTGTACGCAAAATAGAATTCACGCTGAAACAGTGGTCCTCGTTTGATCACTGAAATTAAGCAGTCAAAACCGATCAGTACTTACATGCTGGACTGCTTGGCCACACCGGCTAAGGTAAGCGAGATCTAGATACAAAACGAATTGGGCATGGAATTGGCAACTTAATCCCATAAAGCCTTACTTGCAATGGAAACTACTACACTCTTAAATGGAGACTACCGCACGAGAACTCGAAATATATACGCAGTAATTTCCAAATTTTAATAAAATATTATTAATATTACTATAATCGTTATTTCAGTGGAAAAATATGTTTCAATGTTCAATTCAAACATATCTTTCCAGGAGGAGAAAGTTTAATTTTGTTAGTGTAAAAAATCTGTTTCGCATACGTCGCAGACAATCTCTATTTAAGTGTGAAGGAAAATAAAACGAAGAAAATAATGTCTTGAACTTTTACAGCCTGGCGTTGCGCAGGTAAAAGATATAGTGGATATTTTTATTTATTACGTTTTGGAAAAAAATATATCCGTGTGTGTGTGTGTGTGTGTGTGTGTGTGTGAAAGAGAGAGAGAGAGGTGGGGATAGAAAGACAGAGATAGAGTGAATGAAAAAATGGGGACATTCCACAATTAATATGTTTCAATCCGATAAGGAATTTCTTCAAAATAACAATAACGCCAAGAAAAGTTTCGCTTCGAAGTTTTCCATTTTGTCAATCACTTAACACCCACAATTCTGATATAAAGATTTGTATATCGCGCACACGCACACACGCACACACACACACACACATACACATATATATATATATATACATATATATGTCAATTTTTGATATACTATCACTTGAATGTTTCTCTTTTTGCAGATTTATGCATTTCAGATTTAAGGATGCACCGTGCAGTAATGGATAACGGCTCATAGTGAGAAATCGAATTCATTACATTCGCGTATGTGCTAATATCCTTTGGAAAGATAAGACTCCATCTCTTCTCTTCCCACGATAAGCTATGGATAAATAGCAGAATAGACTGGTTCTTATAGTCTTGGGTGGCGACCGGTCTAGGAGAAAAAATCTCTGAATTTAAAACCACCCTGGAGACACCAGTGTTACTGTCACAGCAGTACATGTACCCGTGCGGCTCTGATGGCTTGCGAGTCTTGTGATCCTGAAGATTTTATTTAAACCGTTAATATTCTTTTTACGCCATTAAACATTTATTATTATTATTATTATTATTATTATTATTATTATTATTATTATTATTATTATTAAAAGCAAGGGATATTTTGTGTGTGTATATATATATAATAAATTAATAAATAAATTCTGAATGTTGGAGATTTATTTCAACGGATATACAGCAATAAAAATTTACGCCGAATAAATCAAATGTTTAGCTATAAAACATTATTTTTTGCACATAATCACCATCAATGCCTATGAACTTTCCCTTGCAAGAATCATATCTACGCTTATAAACATGGCTTGTCATATAAATCGCTATCATCACTACTGAAGTGCATCACGCATCACCTAACTATGCTCACTGTTTTGATCCTTGTAATCATTCGACAATCATCGATAAACGACAGATATTTTTTCAGTATGGAGAAATTCAATGACATCTGTTTCGTTTTGTTTTTTATATACAAGATAGAAAAGGATCATGTATGGTATAGTGGCGGGAAGGCACCTCTATATCTATAAGATAGGCCTTTGAAGTTATAACACAATATAGTATTAAAAGAAACATTATTTTTGAAATGACTTTTTCTCTGTGTGCGTATATGTGTGTGTATGCGTGTGTGTGTGTATGCGTGTGTGTGTATTTTAAATTTGGAATGCTTATAAGTTAAGTTGCTCATTGTCAAAGATAGACCTGTATAGATAGGAACAACCAGTATGCAGTTTTGAGTCGGATGTCCATACTGTTTATATCTAGCTATATATTATATCTCACTATCTAACTACCTAGGTATCTAGCTCGACAGATAGATAGATAGATAGATAGATAGATAGATAGATAGATAGATAGATAGATAGATAGATAGATAGATAGATAGATGGAGAGAGAGAAATGTTCAAAACTACTCATATTCCGGCTTCAATTTTCGCAGTGAAGGTAATATAATGCAAGCGGTTTTAAATCTGAATGAAGTCAAACATTAGTGATATTTTGTAGCGTATGATAACAAATCAAATAGATTGATACTACTCTGAAGAGGTGTGTATCAGCGGAACTTGAGGTCGGAAGATAAGTCTTTTGAACTATTCTTTATCTACTAATCGTTGTGTGTCTATTCTTTTAAAAGTAAGCCTTTTTTTTTTTTTGGAAAATTAAAATGCGTTAAACTCTATTAATTTAGACTCGCTATTTTCTCAGGCGTTAACGATCAGTTATATATATATATATATATATATATATATATATATATATATATATATATATATATATATATATATATATATGTCTGTCTGTCTGTCTGTGTGTTTGTGTGTTTGGCGATGCATATTTAAAAAAAATATATTAAATATTTCTGATTATATATCAGCATTCAGTTTATATCCAAATGGAAATAATGCCTGTAAATATATATATCCGTACAGAGTTACAAATTCATATTCTTTTTCTATTTGTTGTTTTAACTTCATTAGATTAAAAGGCATACAGACAGACAGTCAGATTAAATATTGATGTATGCGAATAAATATGCAAGTTAAGTAACTATATCAATATATATCACATTCTGGTATTTGTTACCGAGTGAATAGATAGGTGAAAGCATAATTGCTTGGCATGCCAGCGTCAGTAAAATTTTCAGTTTTTAACAATCTTTCTTAATACGTTATTAAACAACGTGTTCTTTTGTAGTGATTCAAAACAGTGAACAGATTCTAATTTTTAGTTTTTGTGACAATGCGTAATCGTCTTAATACTTTTTCTATAACTGGTGTTACATATATATATATATATATATATATATATATATATATATATATATATATAGAGAGAGAGAGAGAGAGAGAGAGAGAGAATGTGTGTGTGTGTGTTTATTTATATATAGTGATTTACTAAGCGTAGCATATTTGTGGCACAAGGCTGAGAGTACTGGAATCCGAATGAGAATCTGAATCATAATTGATCTCCCTCTCTATATTTATATTTGTCTATCTCTCTCTCTCACTCTCGCTCTCTCTCTCACACTATTATATATATATATATATATATATATATATATATATATATATATGTGTGTGTATATATATATATATATTAGGTTGGTGCAAAAATAATATCGTTTTCTCA
>OZ010574.1:112524973-112532473 GCA_963932145.1 Acanthosepion lycidas
GTTAGGCGATAGGGAATAAATTCTAGTGGTAGTGACAATAACATATTCTGAGAGGTACTGCATAACAGTCAGCTCATAATATGTCAATCGCTGGTGAAAATGCACAATGAACAGTAGTGATTATGTGGAATTATAGCACTGAGATAAATGTATTTATTACCGTTAGGTAGAAATACATGGGAGGCAAAACTTTTGGTGCGTCCTTCATATCTATCTATCTATCTATCTATCTATCTATCTGTCTGTCTGTCTGTCTGTCTGTCCGTCACCCTGTTTATTTGTCTATGTGAGTTTGCGTATCTCAGTTTTTACATCTATCTAATTCTGTTCGCATATATCTAATATCTATAACAATCTACATACATATATAAGTATACATACATACATATATATATATATATATATATATATATATGTGTGTGTGTGTGTGTGTGTGTATGCGTGTGTACTAAGATTAATCGTTTTATTCAATTTTCTTTTGTGCGTATACTTTGTTTTTTTTTTTCTAGAACCCTACAATCTACATTCAACATCATCAATTGATAAGACACCAGAGGTGTTGAAACAAAATGGCTATATTTGTACTGATTTTATAACATATTTATGTTATAATTTTTAAATAAATAATTATATTCGCTCTACTCTGTATTGAGCACTCTTTTAAGAATATTAATTGTTGGTGATTGAAATTTATTCCGTATACACCAATCATACACTTGTATATATATATATATATATATATATATATATATATATATATATATATATATATATATATATATATTGTACGTGTGTTAATAAAACAGTCCTCGATGTAATAAAATAGAGTTATTAAGTATATATTAATAAATATATATATTATCCCTCACCGATAGCACGACTTAGAGTTTCATGCACAACTTGGAGTTTCATGTCTTCTGGTGCTGAGTATAGATACACCGTTACGTTATTTAAAATGTTTATGGAGAGAAGTGCTGTTTATGCAATTTACATTGCCTATAATCATTCGATGATGGTAAAAATGGAATTCACAAGGATTTTCAGTGTGACCAAAATAAAATTTGACATCGTTACTGGAATATATGCTAGTCTGGTATACAATATTATCAGTGATACATTGACCATTTAAGGGACTGATATTTTTTCGGCAGTGGCATATATTTAAAAAAAAATAATATCCTTGGAATGATCACTATTTATGGCGACGTTATACCTCCATTCATCTTCCCAATGGGTCTCAGATTCAAAACGGAGGACTACATCAAGTGCCTTGAGAAGGTACTGCTGCCCTAAGTCAAGAGGTTGGCTGTTAGAACAATCTATGTCAGGCAACAGGATACTGCACCATACTACACAAGCAGGAGAACCCAGTCAAGACTGTCAGATAATTTCTGCAACCATATCACCCCTTACATCTAGCCACCTAACTCCCCAGACTGCAACTCCTTCGATTATGTGTAGGGAACATTTGAGCGAGATAACAACAAAAGTTTTAACTTGTAAGATGATCTGAAGGTAAGTATACGGCATCATTCACCAACTTAAACAAGGAGACGGTCCAGAAGAGTTGCAGGAGATTCCGAAGACGTCTGGAGGTGATGGTTGAAGCCAATGACAAATAGATTGAATAAATATACTCTTGAGTATTTCAAGATATTTTTTGTGTAATTTTGGTAAATATATCTGTTAAAATGTGATGTCAGTGTTATTTTAATTTGTGCGTAATATAGACGACAATTTATCCATCACACACACACGTACACTATATATATATATATATATATATATATATATAAGCAGTAGTAAAATGGGCGGATATTTATATACGTAATAATTGAAGTAAAACCTCCTCGTCTGCAGGACGTTCTTATAGATTCCTTTAACTATATCTTACCTGCATATATATATATATATATATATATATATATATATATATATATATATATATATATATATGTGTGTGTGTGTGTGTGTGTGAGAGAGAGAGAGAGTGTATAATTATAGATTTTTACGTGTAATTTAATGTAACACCTATTATGTGCATGTGTACGGGTGCGTATGGATTTTTTTTTAATTTCAGAATAATATGTAACGGTGTAATACATAAATACTTATTTCGTTTGTAGATATATAAATAGATAATTCGACAGATAGATAGATAGATAGATAGATAGATAGATAGATAGATAGATTGATTGATTGATTGATTGATTTCAGACTATATTAGTGTATGATAATAAATTTTATAAAAGTTACAAATACCTACACAGTCATGTGTGTTGGGGACGGTCTGTGCGGTAGGCTAATGTATTTCAGTTCTAAAATATTTCAAAATTAAGGAGATCAACAGAAATTATTTTTTCGGTATCTTTCAATAACTGCAAAAATTTGGGCGACTTTTGTGCGCCTGTGTCGAAAAATACGAAATATTTCTCAAAACATTTTAATTTGAACGTACGTTATAAGGAGACATTGATATATTTTAGGATTCGTACCGAATTAAATAATTTTTATATGTGTCGTAACATAGCGTCTGCTTGACGATTTTAAGGGGCTATGTAATTCCAGCTCTATGAAGAAGAGTCATTACTTGATTATTTGTTGTTTAAAATATCACATTAGCACCTGATAATGCGCTTCGGATCAGCAAGCTACCTTGCCAGACAGATTGTTTCTGTTGTCATGCGTTCGATCTTTACTGCGTGAACTCTTATGCTTGAAGCTCTTTGCCAGATAAAATTAATAAATAACTAATATACCATTTGGATTCCAAAACAAGGAATCGTCATGGAGAAATCGTTAGATTTTGACGTAGCCTGCAGTTGCAGATTTGGTAGACCGAGTTAATTGGAATATATGTGTTTATAGGAGTATAAACAATTTAATGAAAGGAATTCGACTTTTTTTTTAATTGAGTGCGCCTGAATTATTAAAAGAATACAAAGAAATGGGTATGTGGGTATGTGCGCGCGCGTATATGTATGTACAGAGATATATTAATCGATAAACCGTTGATCAGACGTATATTCTCATACATTTTTTTGCATTTAAATTGTGAACGGTGAAGTTAGATAATTTCTAAACACACACACACACACACACACACACACACACACACACACACATATATATATATATATATACTAAAACAACTCTGAATTAAAAACCTGCGTAGGGTCGTTTGGGGACCTTGTGGCACGTAGTGTACTAGGTCTCTGTATTCGACCCTTCAAAAATTGGGGATGGTTTTGCATAAAGCTTTCACCACTATAATAAATCACATGTGCTGGTGTCTGGCTGTCGGTTCATAGGAAGTGAGCTGCTTGACCCTCACACGTCGTATACGACGAGAGAGTCGAATATATATAGTAGGTTAAGTCATGAGTAATTTTCATTTTTTAGAATTGAATATAATATTTTGAAAAATAATAATCACATGCGAAAATTATTTATGACTCAACCGAATATGAATATATTTATATGTATGTGTGCATCCGTGTGTGCTTGTGTGAGTGTGTGCGTGATGAATTGTCAGGGATGCATATACCAGCTGTAGTAGCAAAACTGTCCAAATCGTGTTACAGCATAAAATTGTCTATCCCACAAAATGTTTAATATCTAAAAAAAAAAAAAAAAAAAAAAAAAACTCTAAATTAATTCAGTTTCTCTTTCCCAGATTTTCAGATAAATGGTGAATAAGTTTTAAAAATTGGGAACAGTAGTCAGGAAAACTGGATCAAGAGGTCACAGCAAGAAAAAATATCATCATTTAAAAAGATCAATTAGAAAAGATCCAACTCAATCCATAAGACGTTTGGCACGTCAAGGAGCAGTTTCATCTATGACTGTTAAAAGAGCAGTGAAAAAAGACTTGAAAATGAAATCGTACGGAAAACGTGTGAGGCTTTTTCTTACTTCAGGATAGAAAGTTAGAAGGTTAGAGAGGGCGAAAATCATCCTGAATAAGTTGTAAATGATCCTGGAATAACATATATATTTGAATTTTATTTCAATCCTTCATGAGCTTCCGATCCTTTAGCTATCTTTGATTAATGATGAACATGGCATTTTCGTTTATGATTGATTTCATTACGATTCTTCTGTTAAACTTGGAGAGTAATTATACATTCTTATTGCTCAATGCACAGCCCAGTAGTGTTATAAAATCCTTGGAGAAATCCAGTAAGATATCTTTAATCATTTCTAAGATACAATGATTCAAATCTTAATCTAACAATCTTGGTGTTATATATATATATATATATATATATATATATATATATATATATGTGGGTACGTATTTATGACCATACTATATATATATATATATATATATATATATATATATATATATATATATATATATATATATATTTGCAAATCATTAAATATGACAGACAAGGTGCTTTCATTACGTTTTTTATATAATTTCTCATATGAATATATATTTTTTTCTTTTCTGTAGATAAATTAAAAAAAAAACTGGCAAAATATTTTATTTTCCAAGTGCTTTCGGCTATACATTTAGTCATTTTCAAGGGTGAATTATATTTACTGTTAACTGGAAATGGATTGTTGTATAAGGTTAAAAATAATGGAAGCCTTATTAATAAAAACAAAATACCAACACTCAATAATATAAACTATGAACATGGGCACAATATGTTGACTGCGTTTTAAAAATGAAACATTCTATAATTCTAAATACATACATACAACAATGCATTTCCAGTTAACAGAAAAATATAATTAATTCTAGGAAAAATAAAACATTTAGACAGTTTTTGTATAATTTATCTACTAAATTATAAGATCATATGGAAAATTAAATATATAAAAAACTTAATGAAAGCAACTTGTCTGTCATATTTAATGAAGCTTGCATAAAAGAAGGATTGTTGCCTAAATACACAATATATTCAACAGACCTCCTGTTTTGTTTTTTTTAAAGTTAAAAGCTCTACATGTTATTTTTACTTTTGTTTTTTGTTGTTGTTTTTTTCAGACATGTATTGAGTACTTTTTAATAATACTGTTTCCTGGTCTGATTCAACTATGACTATTAGCAATATATATATATATATATATATATATATATATATATATATATAGCATTATATATATATATATATATATATAGCATTATATATATATATATATATATATATATATAGCATTATATATATTATATTAACATTATATATATATATATATATATATATATATATATATATATATATATATATGTGTGTGTGTGTGCAAAATACATAATATATAAATACGTGATTATACTCTATATACATTTATATATATATACATATATACACACACACACACACACACACACATAGACTTATATATATGTGTGTGTGTGTTTTGGTACGTGTTTGTGTATGTGTGTGTGTGTTGTATGACAGTTTGCCTCGTCTATCGTCTCAATCCATAAATGAAACTGATGAAGACAAACACAAATAAATGACCTATTTTTTATTGGCTGCAGGATATTGATTAGTTCCGAACGTTAAGAGGTTGAAATTTTTAGTCATCCGAATCCTTCAGATCAGAGGAAATGGAATTTATAATAGTACGGTATTCATGTGGTGATATTCATGCGCCAAGCGGGGAGCTTGGCGTATGAATATCTGGCGTAGTGTCTCTGAAATAACAGTCCCGCTGTGTGTCGCTGCCTCATCGCTGCACTGCCGACAGCAGCCGACTGAAAAGTCAAAACGCAAATAATGATGACGACTACATTCTATTCACATATGTGTAGAGTTGGTTCAGTCGACAATCTACTAATCTACTCTGCTTGTGAGCGCCTTGTTGTTGTGTAATCGCCAATAAGCTGGACTTGTATATAATTAGAAATAATTTCGGTTCTTACTGGATGCTCTATAAGTGTGACGTCGTGATCCCCGTAGATTTTATAAAGGCTTCAGTTCAGACTTCCCTGTAAATCGATATATACCTGAGGAAGTCTGTAGGGCGCAACACACGAAACGTTGTGATACAAAGACGAAAAGAATAATTCGAATATAAATAATGTAAATAATGATAACTCCTAACTCCAGAAATTCAGACAGAAACTGTAGTGTTGTTATAAATTAAGCTAAAATTAGTAAATAAATCTATACCTTATTTGTCCCTGTTCTAATTGAAACTCTCAATCTTTCCTGCTACTATCATCTTACACTTCATGTCTTCGGCTTTTCTCCAACTCTGATTATATTTATATTTACCCATTTTATTATTTTCTATTCCATGTCCCTTCAGGACGTTGATGATCATGGCTCTCCACAATTTTCTATCTTTTGTAATTAGTAAATTTTGTCTTTTTAACCCTCTCTCCTAAACCTTGTTCTGTCATTTAATTACGCAATCTCGTTATGTGGGTTATCCCTCTTGCCTTCAAGACGTACCCACCCCCGTATGTCAGATTTATAAAGCCCTATTTTCTTGTTATGTGCCCTAAAAATATCAGTTGTCTCTTTTAGATTCGAGAGCCCTTTTTCTCGCTTCCTCTAAAACATATTTGGTTCATTCAGATGTGAAACTTTGTGGATGCAGGTATATCAAGATATGAAAAAGTATGATTGATAGTAAGTAACATAATATCGACCAAACTTTTCGCGATCGAGATAATTGTCTATTTACCGAAATCGAAGTTCGAGCTGAGCTAAAATTCGGGAAATGTGAATGATGAATTTGTAGGCAGGGATTCTCTGACCTCTAAAAAAACTGAAACAAAACAATCTGATTATCTAAGCATAGCTTAGATGTGGCACAAGGCCGAATATATGGGCAACCAGCGAGGATTCAGTCGTAATTAATCTAGCAAGACAAGCTTGCTTACTATTACACTAATTCGAAGTGCCCCCAGAACGATCTATCTATGTCTTTATTCTGATTGTACTTATTGGGTTAAGTAAATATCAAATATAAATACGTATGATATTTACGGATATGTGAATACCTAAAGACATACATATATAAACACGGACCTAAACACACGCACACACACACATATATACATATATACACAGTCAAACACACATACACACACACGCAAATATATATATATATATATATATATATATATATATATATATATATATATATATATATATATAGGTAAAAAAAATTGTTAGAAAGATTCTGTATAAAAACTTATTGTATAGACTAAAATGAGGATTGGAAAAAAAGGCACCTAATATTTAATATAGTGATATTTATTTATAATATATGACTTTGTACAGAGAAGAATTAAAATTTTGTATTTTCAGTGTTTTTTTCTTAGAAAAATAATTTGTTGTTTTCCTTTTATATATATATATATATATATATATATATATATATATATATATATATATATATATATATATATATACAAAACAAACAACCAGGGGTGCTGAATATATCTATGTAAGCTGAATTAATCGTAAATTACGGTGTATAGAAAAAGGTTTTACAAAAATATTCAAATATTTTTACAAAAATATA
>OZ010574.1:112537473-112672473 GCA_963932145.1 Acanthosepion lycidas
AGAGTGAGAGATTCAGAGTGTATATATATATATATATATATATATATATATATATATATATATATATATATATATATATATATATATATATATATACAAGTTTAATTCAATTCGCGCTACGACTTCTTGGAAGCGTCTTCCTCCAGCTATGGATTGAATTCAAAACCGAGAAGCGCTGTTTGTAGATTTCGTGTAAAACGATGCAACGTTTCACCTTCTGCAAGATTATAGTGGTGAAGGTTTTTATAGAACCAGCAAAACTTTTGATAATTAATCCAAGAGTTTGGCTGCTTCTACCGAAGCCTTCGCCAATTTAATGAAATCCTTTGTAGATACTCTTGTGGCTTAAAACTAAGACTGAACTGTCTTGCGTTCTAAGAAGAAATTGATCGAAGAGGATATCAATATATATATATATATATATATATATATATATATATATATATATATATATGTATGTATATATATATATATATAAGCAGAACGGCAGATGCTGGTAATAAGGGACAGAAAACATTAACTTAATGATCATTTAATATAAAATAATTCATTTCTTTTTAAATTATTTTATTTCTTCTTAGAGTATTTATTTTCTTTCTTAGAGAAGAGTGAGATGAGCAGTTGAAAGAAACGTGTTACTTGTCTTGCGTTGCAGTGCTAACTCGAAGTATTATCTGAATAATCCATTCGATGGTACAAACCTTTTTTTTTTCCTCCAGGATAATCTTCTCAAAAATTTATTATCGTCCACGACCTTTTTAGTTTTACCACCAATGTAAAGCAATGAGCTACTCAAGTTCGGAGTTTACTGAATGAGGTTGTTGAAAATAGATAACCTCTTGACACGAGACTTGAAGAATTTAAGATTGTAGAGATCGGGGATGAATCTTTCCAGGAATCCGTTCCACAAAGTAGTGATTCTCTAGAAGCTGTTTGAATGGAACTTCTTTCTTACTAATAGCTGTAAATGTTTGGTTTGGTTTGGTTTGTTTTATTTTTTACGGCATATCAACTTCAATGGGTTATTTAATACCAACAAGATTTTTAGGATAGATTCGTATGAATAGAATATGTATTTTTTTATAAGAAATAAGTTTGTAGATCAGGTTTCATTGGCATATTTTTGTACAGGTTTTTTTTTGTTTTTTGTCGAGAGTCAAATGTAATGCTGATAATATTTTTTTTTAAATGCATTGTTGGTATTTTTTTCAAACATGTGTTGCTGGTAATTTTGTTTTAAAACTATATTGCTTTCATTTTTATTATAAAAATCTATTTTTATACTTTCATAGCGTTTTGATCCCAGATTAATTATTTGCCCATAGCTAGGAATCTAACATGTGCTACCACCACAGTAAAGGTCTGAACTGCTGAAACTAAGGAATGTAAAACATCAGAACATTTTCTACGAAAATAACGATAGAGAGATGTTGGCGACGTTTTTTTTTCTGTGGGAAAAGGGCTTCATAGAGGAAGATAATTAGTCATCCACAGGGCCACGTAAACGCTTTTGAACTGTGCTAAGATTGGAAAGGAAGGTTTGAGCAGCTCTAGCCCAGTTCTGACACCCATTCTCCATTTTAGCTCTGATCTTACTCTTGTAATGATATAGCATGGAAAGGGGAATCAGATGCACTCTTGGAATTGGTACTTAAAATATAAAAGACTAAATAATAAAAACGTCACTAGTTTGGGTCTGCTTTATCACTTTCTGTTATATTTTACTCCTTTTGCACACAGAGATGTTAGATTTAAAGAGACAAAAATAATGTACCATTTTATGGTGTTTAATGCTCTTTTATGGTCATCTCAAATCAATTTTTTTTCTTTATTTTTATGTACATGTTTGTTGTTTTTTTGCATTGATTAAACCTGGTGTTTTGATTATGAGAACAGGTTTATGATATCCAATACTTCAAGCTTCTTTGTATCAACCCGAATGTACCCAAAATTATAACTTTTATTCAAGAATATATGAAGAAGAAACCGACAAGGATAATTTTAATAATTAAACCTGAATATTACGAATTCGAATTTCAATGACATGGCAATGATAGGTTTTTTATTAGAAATCGATTGGCCTTTTTATTAACATTCATCGATTTTGATATTGAACACAGAAAATCTATATGGCACGTTTTTAATCTAAATAATTATGCTTTTATTTGAAACAAACCGTAGACTTTTGATTTAATTAACATTGTCAGATTATTATCAGGACTCGTTTAAGTCGTTGATTATTAACTTCTCTGTATGTGGTTTTCGTTTTAGATATGTTTGCATTGGCATTCGACAGAAAAGCAAACGTTGCTTTTCATTTTAATTCGGTAAAACCTATAATTTTATTAATATCGTTTCATTATTGCCAGTAAAAATTCAGATTTCTATCCGAACTTTGCATTCAACAATCAGCGGCCACACAGTAGCGGTTATTTTCTCTAGGTCACTATCATGAACTGATAGCAAATATGAACTGGGCACACAGTCTTTTCAGAAACAACATTGAGATCGCCTTCGCGCCTTGTTAATGGTAATATTAGCCACTTCCTTATAAAGAAACATTTGGCATTCATTAACTGAGCAGCCAGTAATACTTTCGCTTGAAATTTTTTCCGGTAAATAGGTTTCTTAAGTCCAGTAGCTGTTATCGCTCTTTCCAGTATTGATGGGAGTTTCCTTCCTAACCTTTTATTTCAAGTAGTATGGAATGTCCTCCTCTATATGTCATTATTCGTTCTTTGAGTTATATGTGATTTCCATTTTAGTTGTTGCTGATATCGGTGATGTGATTTCTCTTATCTGGTACCATTCTTTGTTTTTGGATCACTGTCGCTAGTCCATAATGCTCAAAGAAGATGTTCTTTGCCATGACCCATTGGTTTCACTCGCTCAAAGCCATTTTTAACCATTGATCTTAGAAAGCGCTTGTATACAGCTGGCAATTTAGATATTTCTGAACGGATTTGGTGCCATGAATGGCATCTATATGAAATCCTTATTCTGACGAGCGTATTTAATTACATGACTCCAGTTTCCAAGTAAATGTTTTGGTTTTATGTGAATTTGTGGGGTTGGATGAAATTACCCCTACCGCCGCCTATTCTATGCTCAATTTCCTTATCTCCTATACTAAATTTGTTATAACTGATCCATACACCGAGGTATTTTAAGTGTTCCGTATTTTCTAATTCCCCATCATGTTACGATGGATTCAAGGTAGGTGTACTTACTAATTTCATTCCAGTTCCAAATCATATTTTTTGTTTTGAAAAGTCTTTATATTCTATTTCCTAGAACACTTAGTAGGAAATGTTGATCTTTGTTCAACATCATTCTTATCCCAAATATGAATACCTAAGTCGTTTGTACAAGTTTTTTCCAGTTGTTCTAAGTTGCGTATATGTATATTTAACACATGTCTATAAATATACATATCTCTCTATAAATATATTGATTTTTTCCAATTAATATTTTTGTTTCCCTTCATATTATAACTTGTTCTCAGTTACATGGAGCACACTATATACATAGGTGTGTGCACGTGAATATATCACTGTGTGTGTGTGTTCATTCAAGTGGATGATGGTGGTTTATGCAGAAGTACGTATGTATGTATAATGTAACTGAATGTTGCAACGGAATAAGATTTCACGAAAAGGTACTTATAGTACCTCAAAAGTATCTTATGGAAAAATGAGCTGAGAAGTGGGGGGTTTAAAAATAAACGGAGAATATTCACATCATTTACGATTTGCTGACGATATTTCCTCAAATATCTGAGTCATTAAATGAATTATAAAAAATGCTAAATGACTTAATGCAGGGAAAATGGAGGTTTAATACATGAAATTCGAGGTATGTGGGTATTATCCCCACCTTATCTGAGTAGACACCTAGAGGATGCTTATTTTTTGTTCAAGTTCATTCTTATCCCAACTATGAATACCTCGACTATTCAAGACTATAACAGGACAAGACAATAACCCCATTTCCTCACTTTCCTGCGGTTGGTCTAATGTATCAACATGATTTTTGTCACCGATGGGGAAAATTTCTTTTACAACTAGATTTTAACTCACACACACATAATGCATTTCTCTCTATCTCTATCTCTCTAACCCTCTCTATCTCTCTCCCCTCTCTCTCCCTCCCTCCCTCTCACACTTGTCCTAAAAGCAAAGCCATAAATGTTCTTTCTTTTCAGCTGCATACATAAAAGTATATTTTCTCTTCTATTGTTAAATTTTTTATAAAATCATACATGTAAAATTTCCTAAGTGCTGAAATTTATTTCTTTTAAATAGAATTTACTTTCTTCGTATGCTCCTAAATGCAGTTTCTTCCATTTCAGACTGTAACACAACACCGCTCCAAGGATTAAAATAAACAAAAGTAAAACATGTTCAGTTGTAATGTTCCGAATGATTTGATATTTACGGCTTATCAACCCATTCTGGCTTATTTAAAGCCGAAAAATATTTTTGGATTGTGAGAATATTTCCTTTTTGCGAGTGAATATTACTTTAATAATTTTTTGAGAATAAGCATGATTTTCCCAGATGCAATTACTACTATTTAACCCATATTGGGTGGTAACGTTCCGAAAAAATAAACTGAAAATAGAAGTGCAAGTAGTTACATATACTTAGGGGAGGTGATGAGATTAAAGAAAGAAAAACAGAAATGAAATAAAATTATTTATAACAATAGAATGGAAATCAATTCATAAAAATAGTCGTATCATGCGATGGTCTTATTTAATGCGCCGTGACCCGTTCAGAAAGTGAGCATTCATGGCTCTTCACAACTTCCTATCCTTTGTAGCGTCTTTTTTTTTTTTTTTTTTTTCACCATTCATTCCAATCCATATTCTGCGATTCATTTGCACAGGATTGTTGGGGAGATTACTCGCTACTTTCCTTCTATTTCTCTTCCTACAATATCTTCTATGAGTTTCAAAATACCCAATCTCTCTTTCTCGCTCTCTCTCTCTCTCTCTCTCTCTCTCTCTCTCTCTCTCTCTCGCTCGCTCTCTTTCTCTCTCCCCGCTCATTATGTGTCTTAGAAATTTCAACTGTCCCTTTCTGATTATAGATATAACTTTTCTTTTTTGTTATTACTTTCCTTAAAACTTCTCCATTACTTACGTGTTCAGTCCATGGTATTCTCAACATATTTCTGTAGAATCACATATCCGTTGCCTCAAGTTTCTTCTTCATCTATGAAGAACTTCTTCAGGATTCACTGATTGATATCACATAAGAATTAAGCAATATTTCATCCTAACAACTTTTTTCTATTTTTTAATATTTTGCTTAGCTTTCGGAGGGCACTTTTTCTATTACAATGTATTACTGGCTTTCGGTGTCATATTTTCCATCCTCTTTTATAAGATTTTCCAGTTATTTATATTTTTATACTTGCTTGATTCTAGAATCTCTCATCCGTAGTTCGTTTTTTGTGCTCTCCCGTAAGATGAGGACCATATATCTTGTCGACTTACAACTGATGATTAGTCCTTTCTTCTACCTTTCCTTTACTATCTTCTCTTGGAGTTCTTGCAATTTGCTTTTTGTGTTTGACAATTCAAAATAGCTTGTTAAAAATTTGGATCACTGTGAGAAGAATTACTCTGAATTCAAAACCGGGAAGAAGATACCGAGAAGTCATTTCATTGTCTTTCCCAAGAATCCGTCGCAATTCATTCATAATAATGAAAAAAAGAGTTTTGGCGAACAATAACCATCAATATTCTGAATATTTTATAAATTTCAACTGAAATTATCGCATATTATTTCATTAAATGTGAAATGTATATATATATATATATATATATATATATATATATATATATATATATTCCGTAATCAACATCACTTGATAAGACACCAGAAGTGTTTAAACAAAATGGCTATTTTTGTAGTGCTGTTATAACGTGCTTATGACATACATATACATATATATATATATATATATATATATATATATATATATATATATGTGTGTGTGTGTGTGTGTGTGTGTGTGTATCAAGGGTGGGCCCTAAAAGACTGAATGATATAAAACAAAAATAACCATTACAAACACATGAGTATCTTGGCGTAGTAAAGTTTGGATCATTTGAATCTTGTATGGAAACATTTTAAAATCCCGTTTCAAATCTTCTAAAGCGATGTTCTGGCGATGCCTAGTTAAGCAGAGTGACGACATGTAGAAGTTGAAGGACGCTCTGATAACAGCTTCTAACGCTGCATAAGTTTGCACAATGCAGTTATGACCTCCTTCCTGACGATCGCCGACTGATCCAGTTATTTTAAACTGGGAGATTAGTTTCCGAATCATGTTATCGCTAGGGAATACTCCGACATTAAGATTTTGCCGGTATTTTCTCTGAGTTTGAATAACTAATATTTCACTAGAATAGAAAAACTCAATGAGTTTTATTCATTGCAGGACATCATAAGTAGCCATTTTAATCCCAACCAATGCTCTATAACCCACAAAAAAGTAAGTAAAATAGATTGAAAACGAACAAGTTATGACATTTTCAAACACTTCAGTTTTTCCGTAGCCACCATATATAAGCATTCATTTATGAAATAATTAAATATATGTATGTAAAAATAACCATCTCTCTCTTCCTCTCTCTCTCTCTCTCTCTCTCTCTCTCTCTCTCTCCATATATATATATATATATATATATATATATATATATATATATATATATTTGAAATGCATTTGTAAATGTGCCTGTATTCAAAATCGTTTCTCTGGAAAAGCTATACGATTAGAAAGAAATTCATTGCGTAATTCCTCCTTCCGACTTCGATTTAATATTTTTATCTCTCTTCTGTTCCTGACAATCAATTCCTGACAATTACTTACTTCTTCCCCCGTGTGATATCTGCCGATCTTGCTTTCTTTTTTTCAGTCTGTCCCACTCATTTTTACCGCAACCCCAAATACATTTCAGTCTGTATTTTTTCTCACAATCATTCTCTCTCTCTCTTTCTCGACACCCTCTCTCTTACTATGACTCCTTTTTTAAGAACTCCACACTGTCTATTCGTTGATTTGCAAGGAAAAGAACTTCGATATATCCCGGTTATGTCAGACGGAACGTCGGAAATTACCGAGGATTTCCTCACACGGTTCAGAAACAGCGAGAAGGGAGAGGACAAATCAAAACAGTAGCAACGTAAGTGTTACGGCTATATAAAATCTAAAAAAGAAGAAAAACGAAAAGAATATTCATGACGAGGAGAAACCACTTTTCGATTTTTCATCAGGTATTGTATTTGCTTATTTGCAACATTTCTTCTTTTATTTGATTACAACTTAACGTTTCTGTACGATAAAAACAACGACTATCGTTTATTGAACGTATTTTTGGCCTCTACTTAAAAAAGATGTTTATGGGGAAAAACTCTATTTACACTCTTAGAATATATTTAAAATAATATTTATATTAAAGATCGTTGTCGTTGAGAGAGAGAGAGAGAGAGAGAGAGAGAGAGAGAGAGAGAGAGAATTAGCAGATGACGGAAATGTTAGACAGAAATCCTAAGGTGCATTGGAACGATGCCTTCTAAAAGCTAAACAAAGTATTTAGAAACAAAAATTTCATTAGAAACAAAGAAAACAGTGTTGAACTGTTATATAATAACAATCTATATCTATAAAACGCAGGATGTGTGTGTAACGAATGCACGGCCGCAATTTGCGCCAAAATTTACATGCACATGCTCCAAGTTAGCGGGAAGGCCAAGACCGACTTTGCATTTCCCAACTCCCATTGATAGTGGAAATAATCGATTTTTCATGTAGTTTGCGGCCATTTTCTACTGACCAGAGTGAGAGCCTATAGCTGGCTGCCACGAATAGGCAGGAAGGTTCTATTGGCCATTGTGAGAGCCAACTGCTGACTGACACGAATGTTAACTAGCATGCTAGCATACAAAAAAATCGATAGCTGCATTCGTCACAAGTGGGAAAAATTAAAATCTGCATGGCACTTTACTCCAATTGGCTCATTTGCTTGCTTAAACTCAACGTTGATTCTGATTCTGCAGAACTGGGTTGGGTGTGAAAAAGTAATTGTTGTTAACATTCTTTTTTCATTCGGTTTTTCCAGTTACGAGTCCTTTTTTAAAGCTGATCGTTTTGTGTTAATTTTGTTTAGTTCTTTTTTCGTAACTGTTTTAACGTTTACTATAGAGCTTAGAAAAAATTCGCATTGTGAGATAGGCAAGAAGTAAGGCATGTAGCAATATCAGCACTGCAAAGGAAGGGCAAAAATAGTTTAAGTCAAGTGATAGCGATTGCTGTATGAGTCGTACGATTTTTGAATCAAGCACGGGCAACGCCGGCCCATGCTGCTAGTTCTCCTATATAGCAGTGAGCAATTTCCTCACAAATGAATCAGAGACTTGAAGCAGCAGAGACGTGATTCTACAAAAAAGATGCCGAGAATATCTTGTGAGCAACGAAGAATTTTTAAGGAAAATGAAAACGAAAAGTACATTTGGGTGGTTTTATTGGACATATACAAAAACGGACAGTTGAAAGTCTAGCACACACATAAATGAGGAGAGAGGTCTTGGAGAAAATGACTCTCACATGTTATATTGAATGAAAATGGAATAGAAGAAATCAGCGAGTAACCTACTTAACGAGCTTGCATAACTGACAGCAGAAGAAGGATCGGGTGGAATAGATAGGGGTCAAA
Organism: Acanthosepion lycidas; assembly: GCA_963932145.1. NCBI lineage: Eukaryota > Metazoa > Mollusca > Cephalopoda > Sepiida > Sepiidae > Acanthosepion > Acanthosepion lycidas. The sequence continues at coordinate 112,546,202 of OZ010574.1, forward strand.
CAATCCTTACGGATACAAAGGATGAGAAACTGTGGAGAACTATAACCACCTATGTTTGGAAGGGTCTCGGCACATAAAAATGGGTCAGGATAAACAGATTTTATTTTAATTAAATTTATGTGAGTCACGGTAAGAACATTTACATAAAAATCAACATAAAATCATGTTTCTCGAGATATTTCTATTTCAATACACACACACACAGATATATATATATATATATATATATATATATATATATTAGCAATAAATAGTTTTTCTTATATATATATATATATATATATATATATATATATATATATATATATATATATATATATTAGTAACAAATAGTTTTTCTTTGTTCATCTTTATCATGGTCGCTGTTATCACTGATAATACACGAATCTCAATGAATTCACGCATTTACTTTCCTTCTTTATATAATATATTCGATACAAATTAGAGAAAATATTTGTGATTCAAAGAAGTTGTAATTCAATACATCCCCCCAAGGTTCTTTTATACGTAAGCTGATACAAATATACTTTAAATCAGGATTTTAGTACGTAAATGAAATAGTGGAAATTTTGTAGCTGGATTAAGTGAGAATTTATAATTTATTTAAATATAAATTCTACTCTTTGCTTTCAAATTGGAAGAAAATAAATGTCTATCGTGAACCTCAAAATTAAAACGTAATGATTCGGTTCAAACACGAATTTATGGAACAAAACAAGCACGATTACAATCGACATAATTTTGCCAAAACTCCGATAAAACATTTATTCCACCACAATAAAATGAAAAAAAAAAACAATAGGGTTACGTAACCTTTGGTGGCCAACTGTCAGTGACGGGAAAATTAGGTAATCGGTAAGAGAAAGGATCGGTGAATAAACTGGATTGGACATGTACTCAATACGTAACTTCCGGGTGGTTTCATAAACTCGGTAACTTGCCTTATCTTGTAGTTGAAAAACTATTATCTGATGAGCACTGTTGGTCAAAATATTTGACATTATGTATGGGTTGAAATCATGAAAGCAGGACACTTCCTTGGTGGTCTGACTAGTTTTGATGCTGTAATGGCATATTCCATTAGAAAATAACCAAATGATTAGTATTGTCTTTTTGGGACGAATATTTGGTTTTCAGGAGATCGAGGGAGGTAAAGAAGTCATATTTCTAATTATCGTAATCATATCTGTTTTACACAAAATCTCGGAAAGAAAAGCTACTATTTTAAATTAATAAGCAACGCTCTGTTGGTAGTCATCAGTCATATCACGTGGCTACATTTTCTTTACTTTGATGGCCTGACCAAGGTGTCTTCCGAACTTTGTATAGTTCTCCACTCGACATTAGTATATTTGTATTTACAGTCTTCGCGAGTGACCTAAATTCTTTGTTTTTTAGTGACATGTCCATGATGAAGCTTGTCTTGGTGATACAGGCCATCAAAATGTTTTGGAATCAAAGGAAAACTTTCTGTTCTGAAGAAGATATTGCTCTCGTTCAAGCATTGTTGTTAATGTAAATCGTATCTATTTTTTTTCTTACGATATTATATGAGAAATAAAATAAAAAGAATGAAAACATTCAGACATCAAAAATTGGAGAAAAAGTTTCCAAACGCTATACAGCTGTATGCATGAAGAGAGTGGAAAAAATCGAAAAAACTAATGCCAAGAACACACATCAAGAAGTTTTATCCCCCCACTCTTTATAAATATTAGGTTGGTGCAAAAATAATGACGTAATAATGTCGTTTTCTGACGTTAAAAAATACGTCAATAAACGACATTATTACGTCATTATTTTTGCACCAACCTAATAAGTGTCATCCAAATTTACTGCAGCAGACTCGGAAGTACATGAAGTTGAAAAAAGGATTTTGAAAAGCTGTTATAAGAGAGAGATTTTATGAATTTCAACCAACAATAAGGTTAAGTGTTCAGCTGATGTTTTCTGTGTGTGGAAATAACGAATTTACCATATATAGTGTAACCCGGATATAACAGAAACCCGGATATAAGGGAGATTTTAACTGGTCCCAAATTAGAGCCATACTTACCTAAACAAAATAAACCTAACCCGGATATGAGAAACCCGGATATAAGAGACTTCTTCTCCGGTGCCGACAATTCACTTATATCCGGGATACACTGTATATATATATATATATATATATATATATATTTAGAGAGAGAAAGAGAGATCAAATTAATTCATTGAATGTAGAAGTATACTAAATTCATTGAATGTAGAAAACACTGGACGGCTGTTTCATCCTATTTGGGACTCATTAGCAGTACGCAGCCACTATCGAGGATCGAACGCGAATAGTTACAATACGAAGCAAACGACATACCAACTGTAGCAATGTGCCTCGACGAAAGGTGATAAACTAGACTCGATAAAGCGCCATAGGAATTTCAGTTTTTATGGAAGTGAAAAAATTCCCAAATATATATGATGGAATGTACTAGAAGTAATATTTCCTGTTTATTTACATGGAAATTACTACGGATACTGGAAGCTAAATAATACCCTGAGTAAGTTTCTAACTAAAACAAAAAAAAAATGCATAGGCAATAGATTCTGATATTGGCGTTTTTCATTTTATATTTTAACACATCTCAGAACATAGTTTGTCATGCTTATTAGTGTCGATACTGAAATTCATGACCTACCGCCTAACTGTGCACACATATTAGGTTTGTGCAAAAATAATGTCGTTTTCTCACAAAGTTGAACGTCAAAAAAACGACACCAACCTAATAGATAGATAGGTAGATAGATAGACCAGTGTGCGCATAAAAAGCTTATCATAAAAGAATATTTATATATCTTTTATATAAACTGTACAAAAAATAGAAAGAAAAGAACAGTATAAAAGAAAATATAAAACTGCAAATTTTATTCTGAAAAAAATCCCATAGCCATACCAAAGTTATCGTCATAAAATATCAAAATAGCCCAAGTCATATATATATATATATATATATATGTGTGTGTGTGTGTGTTTGTGTGTGTGTGTATGCGCGCGTATGTGTGTGCTGAGTATACGTGCGTGTGTAGAAATAGAAAGAGGGGTGTACATTTTTACATGAATATTCGTCAGTCAGTTTGTGCCATGCTTGGGCGATCATGTATCTTTCAATACATGAATGACGAGGTAGATTTTTCCCCGGCAGTAGGTTGTCATTTCTTTCTTCGGTAGACCAGTTGCCACGCAAGGCTATAGAACCCCGTCTGTCTTGCTATTTACCCATAGCTAGGGGGAGAAGAAGAGGATTCATACCTTTTCCAAGGGTATTAGCATATAAATGAATATAATCGATTCGAGTGAAATTCGAACTCAGCTCTACAATTCCTCAATCAAAGGCGCTGCGTGAGTTCAAACGTGAGTACTCGCACATGTTTGAACTCACACACAATTATCCACGCACAGAGATACATGGATATATACACCCACTTGTAGATATGTCTATGTATGTATATGCATATGTGTACATATATATATATATATATATATATATATATATATATATATACACATATATATATATATATATATATATATATATATATATATATATATATATATATATATGCATGTGCGTGTGTGTGTGTGTGTATATACGCGTATGTATGTGCGTGTGTGTAATTGGGTATGCGTGTTCCGGAAAACTCCTCTGCCTTTCATCAAGTTAAACCTGTACAAACATTTCTAAATAAAGACAGTTGATCTCCAAATCCCTTAGAACAAAAAAACCGGTTCCCACGCTTGTTTTATTTTTACTTGAACTTTAAAAGTTTATTTGAAATGCTAAAGCCATGCATTGATCCATGAATCCTAAAAAAAAAGGAAAAAAATATAAAGATGAAAAAAATATTCAATGTTGTAATGGCATTTTTTCACCAAGTTAGTAATTTGAATCAGCGATCCGATAAACTAATTCTATATTGCAAACTTCTGAATGCGCCCGCGTAAATGTTCATTTCTGCTCTTTGCACTTTGAGTTTTAATTTTAGACAAGTTACGCTTCAGTCATCAGATTGCTATTTTGAATTCATATTAAATATTATCATAAAACATTCACACGACTCTTCTCCACATACAAATCACAATATTAAAAAAAATAAACTGTTTTAAATGTTACTTCTTTTTTCACTCGTCTTTATTTTATTTGTGTCGCTTTTTATCACAACTTCCAGATCATCATACTACGGTCGTTAAAGGAACAGTTCTGACTGGTTCTAAAGAACATGCTTCCGGTGCTGAACTTAACCAAAAATCAGTAATAACTGGCAATTCTTCATCTAAGCAATTCGAATAAAATTCGACCTGTGAATTAGTTCAAAACTAACAGATGTGAGTGATGAGCAAAAATCAGCTAATTTCTGCATAAGCTAAACAGTTGCAAAAAACTTTCTCACTGTTGCTATTAGATACAAGAAGGAAACATATCTTACAGATGGAAAAGAGACGCGAAGCGACGGGAGGATTCTGAGAATACCATCAACATGACATTTGAGGAAGGAAAATGTTCGAAAATATAAAATCAGCAGGACACACGTGATAAGCAGAATAAAATCAAATGAGTGATGTTAGCAACAGAAGCTGTCAAAAATCTGAGCTTCTAAATAAATATATCACCTCAAGCAGGTACAGACTTGTAACTATCCGGGTTGTATAATAAAAGACATTGGAAAACCTGTCACAGAAAACAGAGAGTAGATCCCAATATTAAAAAAAAGCTTCCCAGAAACTAAGCAAAGTATTAAAACATAGGAATATATCGTTAGAAACAAAGAGTTCCAAAATGCTATGTTATATCTATATACCTATATGATAGTACTGGACAATTTTACAACTGAAGCGGCATGAGATATGGTTTTATCGGTAGACGCCGAGAATACTACTGACAGAGGACTTAAGCACCGAGGAAGTTCTTAAAAATGACAACTAGAAGGAAATTCATGCTTCAATTCAGTAAGATACTGTTTAAATTTCTGGAACATCTTTTGAGGAGGACGGCTTGTAAAATTAAAGGGTCCACCCCTTTTTTATAAAAGTGGACTCGCCCAGTGTGTACTTGTACTGCTGCCAGTGAATACCCAGAGAGTGACAGAGTGACGGTGATACAGTGAGATAGTGAGAGAGTGAGGTAACCGCTGTGTAGGCGTCACAGTTGCGAGCACGTAGACTCAAAAGGAAGTCCTACTTCGATACTGAATTTCCTAGACTGTATATATATATATATTATTATTGCTACTAACCGCATTTCTGGATCTACTAACCGTATTACCAATTGTATTATTACGTCAATACATTTATTTGCTATTTTTCATTCCTGCCTTTGTCATTCATTTGAGATCGTATTTCATCCCGGAATACGCAACATAAAATTTAGAATTTAGTACTTATAGAATGTAATAAGGGAAGATGGATAGGGAGAAAAACGAGTCACTTGCGTGATGACTGTCTGTAAATGGACGGCAGTTCAAAGAAAAAAGAAGGATGATACAATATCAAACATTGTTTAGAGCTACAAACGTCGAACAATGGTCGCTGTCATCCTGAGACACAGCACAAAATTTATTTGTATGTGTACCTATATGTCATTTCTCCTAAGTTCCTGAAGATTACAGTAATAAATATATAAATATACATATTTATATAATTTTAAAACATTTTTATGTCTATACATTCATTTATAGATACAAATATTTAAGAAAAAGCTCTGTTTATAATAAATAGTATTAAACAACATTTATCGGCCTGAATGTTCGAGAAATCTTCACAGAAAATCTTCGACCTCCGACAGGATTCGAACCTGTATCCTATAAGCAAGCGTCATTTAGCTTGACGTGCCTTATAGGATACAAGTTCGAATCCTGTCGGAGGACGAATATTTTCTGTGAAAATTTATCGGATATTCAGGCCGGCAAATGTTGTTTAATACAGTTTATTATAAACAGAGCGTTTACTTAAATATTTGTATCTATAAAAAGAATTTATAAACATAAAAATGTCTTAAAATAATTGCCGGACATTGTCCATTTCATAATATTTATATAAATGAATATATTTTTTAATCATCCATGACTCCTTTTTGTTAATTAAGTGTTAGTTACAACAAGTACTTTATGAGATGTTTCTTTTTGTATCTTTTATAATGTAGGCAACATTTCCATTATGTTAAAATAAATCAAAGATTTTTTTTCATAGAGTTAAATACATATTTTATGTAGTGAGTTGATTGCTAGTTTAAAGGGCTGATAAGACAATAATGTTTTTCTTCAAATTTTAGTTCCAGTAGTACAGCTAAAAACTTGTAGGAAAAAGGAACCATAATAAAATAGACTTTGTTATTAGGTTCACAACTTTGTTCACCTCCATAGACACATCTGCATTTTTTTCATATTATTTAAATAACTTCTATCGCGAAAAAAGAAATAATCAATGCATTATATTTACTGAAAACAAATGATTTTTTAAAAAACCGGGTTGGATAATCAAAAGCGTGAACAGAAGAAAGGAATGGAAGAAGAAGATAGACTAAAATAGAATAGAAGCTATCAATAAATTAAGATTTGAATTAACGTTTATTTATGAAATTTTTGCAATTTAACATTCTTTTCTGAAAAATGTCAGTATTTACAAGAATGACTCCCGTATTCACTTCCGGGTGTCGTGCAATACGCTGGAAGTGACCAACTGAGATTTAATGCAAATAAAAATGAAATATTTGTTTTAAAATGTTATATCATCCAAGGTTATAAGCGTGCACTGAAGACGTGTTTTGATATGCGTTAATGTGGGATCTATCGTATAAAATTGTTTTACCCCATTCCCAGGAAATTCTGACATAAAGTAAGAATAAAAAAAATAATTTCCCTATTTTTACAAAGATATCAATTTAGAACGTTTTAGATTAAAAATATAAAATGTGTTTATCTATCTATTTATCTTTTTGTTATTCATTTCACCCCAATCAAGGTTATAAAGTCCCTAAGACGCAAGGAGTTACAGTGTGTGAAAGAATATGATAATAGAGAAAACATTATTAAGGAGAAATGACAATAAAAAAAGAAAACAATAAAAAGAAAAACAGAGCGATTGACATTGCATTTAAATGTTTAACTATGCTTGGTAGGCTCGGGAGATTTTTATGAACTCGCATATCCGCTGCTTCCTTAATTTTTCGTATTTTCCAGTGATGTCTTTTTGTTCAAACTCATCCAACAGCGGGCGTTAATCTTGTAAAGTAAACGGAAGTGAACAGTATCAAATCAAAGAGGCAAATGATAAAAATCAACGCACTGCGCAAGGACTCTGCTCAGCCTTCCGGTTTTCAAACACACTTCAAATTTCCATTTTAATAAAAAAAATAAATAGCAAATAAAATCAGCTCACGTGAATAAATAAAAACAAGCTTCTAAACCTTACACGACTCCATATCAACAAAACATTCATTCAACTCAATGGAAGGAATGAGAGCAATAAAGAGACACGAGTCAACCTTGTCGTCTTGTCTTCTGCACCAACGTAACAGCGGATACCCTTTGTTCTTGCCTCCCAACTCCACTTTCGCTCTTCCGCACTGAAAGTTTATTCATATTCATTTCCTTACAGTCAAAGTGATGAACTCTCTAATTTTCATTTCATGATAAGTAATTACACTTAAAATTTATGCATCTTACGTTTAAATAAATAGCATCATTCTATTTGAATACACGACAATCTTTTCCCTCATTTTTTTATTTGACAAACGGTGACCATAGAATGTTTCCCAAGCAATATGCTTTTTCCCTCCATATAGGATCAGCCACGCCTGGTTTTTCTATTTCCCCTCTTGTTACAGCTTTTCGATATTCCTGCAAAACAAATCTCCTAAGCCGGACAAGCATAGACATGAATACAATATGGCAACCAGTAACAAACAACAAATTGTAATATGAGCTTTGGTAAAAAAAATAATTATTGAGACATTATGTTTATAAATCCCAAAAATTCATACACTGACGTCCTCAAGGGGATAAAAAGAGTTGGTTGAAATAATCCAGTGACTTGACCCAAAGTGGTATGAGTTCAATACCTAGCCACAGCAGAGGTGAACAATAATTTGGAGAGCTGAGTTAAAGGGAAATAACTGAAACTGAGATATCCGGAAGATACGTGGCACGTGGAACTAGAACAATCTACCCCGGTGATCGAAATAAAGGGTTCGATTCCAAACACTAATCACCTGAAGAACGCCTTAGCATACAACGGCCGAAAGGTGATGAATATGACAACAAAGATTATGACAACAGTCAACAAGGTAAATAGCTTAAATAATTTAAAATACTGTTTTCCTGTTTTAATGCACCTCACAAAACATTTTTATTAGTTCTTATCTATGCGTATATATATATATATATATATATATATATATATATATATATATATATATATATATATATATATATATATATATATATATCTGTGCATATATATATATATATATATATATATATATATATATGTGCATATATATATATATATATATATATATATACACGGAGTGGCGGGAAATAAATATTCTTACACTTGAAAAATTGTATTTTTATAAATGTAAAAGCCTTAAATAAAACAAATCTAGGCACATTTTATGTATAAAAACACATACTATTAAAAAAATAATAATAAACTTAATTAATTCTTATTCTAACAGAAATTAATGCATTTTTTTTAATTCTAACTGGTGAAAATGTATTCGTACAAATCAATTATTAGAATAAAATAACCAATTAATTATGAAAAAAGTATATTCTAGAATGCTCCAGTAATGTTATCAGTAATTATTGTTAACGCTATTAGACATTATCAGAGCATACTGCAATTTCTAGTCCTACGAGAAGGTTTTAATAATGCCTAAAGGTAAAGAATTGACTATTTCACAAAAACAACACATTTCGTCTCTTTGGAAAGATGGGAACAGTTACAGAACGATTTCTAACAACCTGAATATTCCTTTTACTACAATTGCTTCGTTCATTGCAAGGTTTAAAGCTTGTAACAGCGTCGAAAACCAAAGACGAACAGGTACTCCGAGGAAGATTTCTCTAAGATCAGCAAGGATAGGACGCCAGATCCAACAAAATCCACAGGTTACCCAAGAGGAGCTACAGGAACATCTGCGCGCATTAGGGATTAAAGTAATCAAGCGTACAATAAGTAATGAACTACACAAAAATAGTCTGAAATCACGCATCCCAAGGAAGATTTCACTCCTCTTGAAACGACACAGAGATGCCAGGCTAAAATTCGTTAGAGAGCATAAGGATAAAGAATATTCATTTTGGGAAAAAGTACTATGGACAGATGAAACTAAAATAGAGTTGTTTAGTCCTAATTATCGAAATCATGTGCGGAGGAAGGCCGGTGAAGCCTACTTACCAAAGAACACATTGCCAGCTGTAAAGTTTGGTGGTGGCAGTATCATGATCTGGGGCTGTTTTTTCTGCAAAAGTTATTGGCAGAATATCAATAATAGATGGCAAGAGGAATGCCGAAAGATACTAGAAAATCCTGCAAGACAATTTAATGCGTTCTGATGAGAGACTTCGGTTACCTCCTGATTGGGTTTTCCAACTGGATAATGATCCTAAGCATACCGCTAGATCTACAAGGAAATGGTTAGCTGAAAGTAACGTTGATGTCTTGCAATGGCCAAGTCAGTCCCCAGACTTGAACCCAATCGAGAATTTATGGCGATATTTGAAAGTTCAAATTGGGAAAAGAGCGCCAACAAATATTAAGAATTTGAAGACAATATGCCAAGAAGAATGGGACAAAATACCACTCAATGTGTGCAAATCATTAGTTGAGACGTACAGGAATAGACTGGTAGCTGTTGAACTCAATAAAGGATATTCCACAAAGTATTAAATTAAGTTAATAAGTTTTTGGGTTTGTTTGTTTTTTTTGTACGAATACTTTTTTCATCAGTTAAAATGAAAAAAATACATTAATTTCTGTTAGAATAAGAATTAAGTTTATTACTATTTTTAATAAAATGTATCTTTACACATAAAATGTATCAAAATTTGTTTTAGTGAAGGCTTTTACATTTATAAAAATACAATTTTTCATGTGTACGAATATTTATTTCCCCCACTATATATATATATATATATATATATATATATATATATATATATATATATATATATATATATATATATATATCTGTCCATTGATAAATCTATCTATTTATCAGTTTTGAAGTGAGGAGCACAGATGTGTAAAATAATATTTATTTCACTGTCCTTATCATTTAAGAGTGAAATACTGGTTATGTATTTGACACATTCCCATAATCTTCACTTCCTATTTCCACGTCTTATGCTCACAATACAAACCTCTTTCAGTAACCCTCAAACATAAATGGCTGTTGGGCCTTGTAATGGGTTCTAATTAGTAAAAAGTAAGATTGTACAAATATATATAAATATATAACAGTCTATATAGTGATATATATGATATATATGCACAATATATATATATATATATATATATATATATATATATATATATATATATATAAGTGTATAATAAATATAATAATATGATAATATATATATATATATAGGCAAAATACAATAAAGTGTTCAATTGTCTTGTCATGTTGACAATTACTACTAACACACTATCTTTTGATATCGAGTATATAAATATATGCACAAATTTAATTAGTAAGTTTAATACCTTCTTTAATTTATTTTCGCTAAGCTGCCCTACTGAAACTATTTAACCCATTACTGCATGGTGTCCAATTCTCCTAAGATTAAAAATCTACTGAAGATTAGCATTACCCAGCAAGTCATACTAGGTAAAAAGAGTTAAAATCGTTAGGAAAAATCATGCATTAATTGACTAATTACGTTATTCTTATAAGTGAACTCGCAGCATGGCTCGGCGTTGCCCGTGCTTGATTCAAAAATCGTACGACTCATACAGCAATCACTATCACTTGACTTAAAATATTTTTGCCCTTCCTTGCCTTTAAATGAGTGCCCTTTTCCGTGCTGATGTTGCTACATGCCTTACTTCTTGCCTATCTCACACTGCGATATTTTTTCTAAGCTCTATACTAAACATTAAATCTGTTACAAAAAAGAACTAAACAAAATGAACACAAAACGATCAGCTTTAAAAAAGGACTCGTAACTGGAAAAACCGAATGAAAAAAGAATGTTAACAACAAATACTTTTTTCACATCCAACCCAGTTCTGCGGAATCAGAATCAAAGTTGAGTTTAAGCAAGCGAATGAGCCAATTGGAGTAAAGTGCCATGCATATTTAATTTTTTCCCACTTGTGACGAATGCAGCTATCGATATTTTTTTGCATGCTAGCATGCTAGTTAACATTCGTGTCAGTCAGCTGTTGGCTCTCACTCTAGCCAGTAGAAAATGGCCGCAAACTACATGAAAATTGCCGTAGAAGCATGAAAAAATTGATTATTTCCAGTATCGATGGGAGCTGGGAAATACAAAGTCGGTTTTGGACTTCCCGCTAACTTGCAGCATGTGCATGTAGATTTTAGTGCAAATCCGTCGAAAATTGCGTCCGTGCATTCGTTACACACACGCACATACTGCTTTATATATATATATATATATATATATATATATATATATATATATATATATATATATATATATATGTATATATATATATATAAAAACCATTCAGGAGAAACTCCCTGACTTAGTGAGTTACTAAATTAGTTTTGAAAAAGTCATGCAAATTTGAGGCGCTTCTTCGAAATTCAGAGAGCGACCAGCACCTTTTGTGTAATATATATATATATATATATATATATATATATATATATATATATATAACGTACCAATAGGTATTAAAATGCAAATCTAAGATTGGCGATTTGAATACCTGTGTGTCATTTGGCATTTTAGTGTCATGACTTTATTTTTGTATATTTCTCCATTTCTTGAGACTTGACATACTTCATTTTATTTTTGATTAGTTATCTGTCCCTCTTAGTTCTCTTATGTTTAAAGGTAACTTCGGTCGTATGATGCCCATAGGTTGTACCGAGGATCATCCTTCTTCGAATTTCGGGGACCGGCGATATATATCCCAAGTAACAACTGCGCCAAATAACAGAAACCACATCGCTTGAGGAATTTCAGCAGCTGCAATAACTAAAATGGATATAACTCGAAAAGAAAAGAATTACATAATCAAGGTGTTAACGTTCCACTCTACTTCAAAAATGTTTAAGAAGGAAGTACCTATTTGTACTGAAAAATGCCATAATAGTGGACTAATATTTTAAGAGAAAGATTCCATAAATTTCAACCGAAAGTAGAACTAGTTGCTCGGTCAATGAATGCCGGATGTTTACTTATGAAGGAACGGCCAATATTAACATTACTACTCATTTTGTTCCTTATCACCTCTGCGGTCTTTTGTCTTGCATCGCAACTCTGTCCTCTTGGCAATTCAGATCACGCTGTAGTATCTGTGGATATTTCTTTTAACTATTCTGTATGAATTTCGTATTTACAAGACTTCATTCTGTTACCGACACACCAATTGGTATTCATTTCGCGATTTTCTTCAATGTCACTTTAGTGAAATCGTTAATTTCCCCATTGTGTTGCTAAGTTTTCTTCTTGGAGAAAATCTGGTATTGATGCATTCGGGCTAATCTCGTAAATACCAGAGGAAACCACAATCTTCTCTTTCGTTCACACACACCTTTTTTTCGAATGGACCAGCCAAATTAACTAGTAACAGTGAGACCAGCTTTCTCAGCATTGAACTACACTGAGTATCCCTGTATGCCTGTATTTAAGTAACTGTATATTTTAATGCTATGCTCTTTGAAAATGTAGACGATTACGGCCCTCCAATGTTTCAATGTAAATTTCTTGGAAAACATAGAGGAGTAGTTACCCGTTTTCACATCCCCCAGATTTGTCCTTCCTTTAGACTGACTGTCACTCAAGAAGAGAGAATCCAGTCCCCCTTGTTATATATTTTAATATAGCTGAGAGTAGAAGACAAATGGGGTCGCGCTTTTCGTAATGGCATTAGTATGAAATGATTGTAATAAACAATATCTGAACCCTTCATGCTGATTCCACTTTCCGAGACGATAATATTTACTCCCACACATCCTCTAAAACATAATAAATAACAGCCCAGTAAAACTCGAATAAGGTGAGAAATGCACCATGTCAGTGTCAAGAATAAATGAAATGATGGACATTGAAAACAAGCAAGTCATATATATATATATATATATATATATATATATGTATGTATGTATGTATTTTGTATAATGTCGTCGACAGTTCTTTTCGAATCATTCTCATATCTATTCATTTTCGGTATATTGAAACTTTTCTTTGTCTGTCCATCCGCCTCTTCTTCCTTCCAGCAACTTCTGATTGCTCGTTTTATCCAATTTTTCCGTTAAGCAAGTTTCCAATAAGTAATTTCTTTAGTCTTAACATCACCATCCCCGCTCATCCAGACAGCAAGCCAAGCTGCCATAATTTGAACGTTATGTCCCTGACTATATTGATCCAGTTCATAAAAGCCTATAGAGTGTCACTGTCTAGACATTAGCGCCAAAATAGGACCGGTATCACATGTGCTGTCCCCCCAGGTCAGAGCGAGAATGTTGATGCACACCAATCTGTTTCCAGGCTACGTCGGTCTGACATAACTTCGCAAACTTTCAAATAGTTTTCTGTCAGTTATTTTTCTAAATTCTATCGCTTTGGGCCGACTATCGATTACTCGGTTTGTCTTGGTGAATTGCGAGTACACAAGCAAAAGAATAGAGGATGCAAAAGGAAAATTATTTAGAGTATATTAACCCTTAATATTTACGCCTAGAAGGCATACGTGCATAAGTGTAGAACATCGTAAATTTTACAAGCAGTTCACAGGAAAAACAAACAAAACAGTCATATATTACTGTTTGAAATTAATATTTATCACTTCAGTGCTTGGCATTTCCTACATACATACACGCGCACACATAGTGACACACACACTTATGATACAAACACATATATCGCAACAAAGCTCCTTGAATACATACATATACTGGGTGTGATGGGTAAATTATCGCCATTTTATATTTTTAATTTCACGCATTCGCGTTGTTTGTTTTTTTATTTAATTTGTCGACTGCACAATATAGTAAAGTCGATTGGACAACGTCTGTGAGGACAACAGCATGTACTGCGCCAGATATTTGGAAACGGCATGCTGTACTGCTTGGCATTCGCGCCGGAAACTCCTATATGAACATTTCAGAGTGTTTGGATGTCAATATGAAGACAGTACAGAGGATTTGGTAAGTGCTGGATGAGCTTAATGGTGATTACAAAGGTATGGCAACTCGGATCGTTTTGCTAAGAAAAGAATTCCCGATTTTGTTGGTTAGGGCCTCAGACTCAATACGGGGCCCGGTATCAAGTGCCTTAAGAAGGTAGTGCTTCTCTGCCTCAAGAGGGTGGTCACTGGAGGATCCTATGAAACAACATGGCAACAGGACTCTCCACCATGCCACACAAGCAAAAGAACACAATCATGACTCTCAGACAATTTCTGCGGCCAAATCACCCCTTACATCTGGCCAACTAACTCCCCAAACTGTAAACCCCTTTATGTTGGGCGCAGTTGAGACCAACAAAACTCGTAACTTGTAACACCAAAGATGAACTGAAGGCAAAGATTATGGCAGCATTCATCAACTTAATCAAGGAAGCGGTTCAGAAAAATTGCAGGAGATTCCGAAGTCGTCTGGAGGCCGTGGTTGAAGCCAATGGCAATTTTATTGAATAGATTTATTCTTTAGTATTTCAAGATGTTTTTGTGTAATTTTGGTAAATGTATTTCTTAAAATGAGATGTCAGTGTGATTATCCTTTTTTCGCCTTTTAGACGACAATTTATCCATCGCACACACACACACACGCACACATACACACACACACACACACACACACACATATATATATATATATATATATATATATATATATATATATAGCATATTCCGTGAGAGAGTTGAGAATATTCTGCACAATGAACTTGACAGAACGAAGATTCCTGCTAGGTGTCTTCTGACACATGATCGAAAGCGCACTTGATTGAGCACATCACGGGAAAATCTGACGTTATTTGGGGAATTAACATTTCCTAAACCAGGATAAGTCTTGGGTTCATCACTTTGTGCCAGAGACAATCCATGCAATGGAAACACCTCTCCTCACCTGCTCCAAAGTAGGCCAATATCGTTTCATCTTCAGGAAAATTGATGGCCTCAGTTTTGTCGGATGCAAAAGCATTGTGTTTATTGACTATCTTCAAAAGGACCACAGCATCAATGCCAACATTCTAAGGCAGTTACGAAAGTCTAACAAGAAAAACTGATGGAAGCGGTCTTGTTTCATCATGACAATACTCCAGCACACAAGTCCTTTGTTTCAATGGCTGCTGTGCATGATTGCGGCTTTGAACTGGTTGATCACTATCAATATTCTCCTGATTTGACTATCATCTCTTATCCAACAAAAAATAAACACTTAGTTGGCAACCAGTATTGCAGTGCGGCTGACATTATTCCCGCTTGATGTTGATGACCTTTTTGACCAACAGTCTTCTTTCGATAGATTCAGTTTTTATACACACACACACGCACACACACACACGCATATATATATATATATATATATATATATATATATATATATATATATATATATATATATAACGAATAACACGGAACAATTGTTAATTTTTTTAATGTATTTTTCATTTTATATGAAAATAAACTAATAAACATATAACGACGCGCACACAGACGTATATATATATATATATATATGTGTGTGTGTGTGTGTGTGTGTGTGTGTGCGTGTGCGCGTGTAAGAAGATAGATACATATATATATATATATATATATATATATATATGTGTGTGTGTGTGTGTGTGCGTGTGCGCGTGTAAGAAGATATATATATATATATATATATATATATATATATATATATATATATATATATATATATATATATATACATATAGATAGCAAGAGGGAAAAAAGAGATAGAAAATGAAACATTATTTTAGTAAAGATGTTTTACAGATGAGTTGTTCCTTTGTTTTACTTATTTTTATTTATTTTTTTTTATTTTATTTATTTTTTTTTTGTAATCTATGACGGGCTTTCTTTCTTTTAATCTCAATTCTTTCTATTTCCTTTGTACCACCGGATCTCCTGAAAGATAGCAAATAAATTAATTGCAATAAACAAACATAGGCATTTTTTTTTTTTTGGAACGTATAATGGACGGATGTATTTATGTGCAATAAGGAACTCACATAATTTTTCTTTTATATTTTCGATGCAGTCGCAATAAATAGAATAGAATAAAAATAACCTTAAAATAGTTGGGGAGATAGTTATAGATTAAAATGACAAAAATATTCTTGTAAAGCATTTACCACAGATCAAAGATGGAAAATAATTCGAGTAATTGTAATATAAATTTGTTTTTGTTTTTTTAATTCGGGATAATAAAAAAAAGCAATGATTATCGATAATATACGAAGATTATGTTTGTTATTTTTCATGAATATTTTCCAGATTAAAAAAATATAACTCACCCGACACATAAATAATATATTTTGTTTATGTCAAGAACTATAGAAAAGTAAATGTTATACTACCCTGTCATTTATTCTCACAGACATGCTAATTTATATGCAATAATAGATATCTATCGCCTAGAAATATGTAGACACAAATATATAGTTTACATTTGTAATATTTACTTAAATGATACGACGAAAAATTCATTTAGTTTAATAATTACATATATAACGAATCAGCTATTTTAAGGTGGCACGACATCTAATAATGGTTAGCGAGAAAATTCTCTGTTCACCTATTATAAGTTAGTTATAGAAAATTCGTCATTAAATGACCCAACGAAGATCAACATGTAATAATGGCAAACAACAGCAATTTTAAAAAGTATACTTGGGTCCATCCAAAATTTTGATACCTAATTTTGAATAAGGGATATATTGTACGCAATAATTACTTTTATTTCAACAGAATCTTACTTGCCATAAATGAATGTTAATATCCTTGATCTAATCACCATGTGCCAAGCGGCGGATTTCTTGATACATGCTTATAAAAACGTAACAGGGGCTAAACTGAATGTATTAACATGTGGACAGATATAAAAAAGGAATCTAAAAAGGTAGATCAATATATATATATATATATATATATATATATATATATATATATATATATATATATATATATATATGTGTGTGTGTGTGTATACACTGCATGCCAAATTATTATCGAGATAATTTTTTTCTAATATTTCAAAAACTGTCCAATCAATTCACACAAGATTTTCACACAATGTTGGTAATTCTGACTTGCGCAAACACTGAAATTTTCGTACTGATCTGCGCAATGTAAACAAACTACCACCGTATTTGTTATCAGCACTGTGATTTGAGTGTGCCAAATTATTAGAAATGTGTAAGAATTATTGAAAAGATGGGCCATAAAAGCAGTTTAAGTGATGCTGAAAAGAAAACTATCACCCCAGAACTCTCAAAAGGTAAATCTACCCTAGAAATTTCTAAAATGATAGGGAGGTGCCATCAAACAGTGAAAAAGTTCACCACCGACCCTACACAACTACGCAAAAGAGCAGATAAAGTTAAGCCGAGTGCTATTTCACGTCGTCTCATGTCATGAATTAAACGAGAGGACACAAAGAAACCTGGATTTACCAGTCAAGAGCTTTTCAGTCGCATGGGGATCCTAGTGTCTAAAAGCACTCGGTGTCAGTATCTGAGGGAAATAGCAACAACAGTCAATGCTGTATCGAAGTCTCATTTGACAAGAAATCACATTCAAAATCGCTTGAAATGGACCGAGGACAATATGAAGATTGACTTCTTTAAAGTTTTGTTCACAGACGAAACTCGAGCAACACTTGATGAGCCAGATAGGTGATGCAAAGGCTGGGTAATGAATGGACAGAATCGCCATCAGCGTTTGAGACACCAACAAGGCATTGGAGGCATATTGATCCGGGGTGGTATTATTGGAAAAACATTAGTGGGCCCATAGAGAGTACCAGATGGCGTCAAAATGACTGCTGATGCATACATAGTGTTTATGAAGGAGCATCTTGAACGGTGGATGAAAAGGCAAAGAGTTGCCTTCAGAAGGGCCATTGTTTTTATGCAAGATAATTCTCCCTCACATGCTGCTCACAAGACTACTGAATATTTGAAACAGTTACGCTTTGTTGGACCTCGAAATATGAAGTGGCCAGCAAATTCTCCGGATTTGAACCCAATCGAAAACCTTTGGAGCATCATGAAGCGAAGACTATACGACAACGGACGACAATTCAGGAGCAACGCTGAGTTGTGGAAAGCAATTCTTGACATATCTCACGGCATTACAGCAGATGACATCCTACAATTAACAAATTCCATGGATCGTCGACTTCTTCAAGTAATTTCAAAACGGGGAAAGCACATTCCCTATTAATTTGTGTAAAACTGTGCCTTTGTTTGTATCTGTTATTATTTGTTTGATTATCTTATTTATTAGCTTTTTTGATCATAAATATCCATGTACAACATCAATAAACGTTTTGTTTGCACAGTTCTGGGAATTTTACTAAACCTTTCTAATAATTTGGCACGCTCAAATCCCCGTGCTGATAACAAATATGGCGCCAGTTTGTTTACATTGCGCAGATCAATACGAAAATTTTAGTGATTGCGTATGTCAGTGTTGCCAACATTGTGCGAAAACTTTGTGTGAATTGATTGGGCGTTTTTTGAAATATTAGAAAAAAGTTATCTCAATAATAATTTGGCACGCAGTGTATATATATATATATATATATATATATATATATATATATATGTGTGTATATATATATACACTTGACATACTTGAATGCAATCTTCAGGCCATGTGTGTTAGGAAGATAACATTTAAGCATGAAAGAGATTGTGGCTACTCGGTGTTTATTGGAGCTTCCACTCATCCATGATATTGAGCACATGTACCAATAAATATAGAATATATGAAATTATACTTTATCATATATATATATATATATATATATATATATATATATATACAGAGAGAGAGAGAAAGAAAGAGAGGGAGGGAGAGATGTAATGAAATTGATTAAGTCCGACAATTATTTAATATATTTTCTGTTTTCTACGAAATTTCTCGAACATTCAGGCTGGTAAATATAATTCATATTGTTTAATTAAAAACCGAACATATTTACTTAAATAAATTGTATCCATATATATAACGTGAAACACTGGTTGTAGTTTAATCTATATAAAACATATTTTGTATATTATTTACAGAGTGCAACCATTCGTTAATAAACTCTGTAACCGCAGGAATTCTTCAGGTGTCTAACACATGTGGAAATCTTCAGAATATTTGAACAGAAACCTTTATTTCATGATTGTTATGTTTTTCTTAGTGTTACCGCAGTCGTCTAATGTGCTTTCTCGATTAATTATGAAATTATAACTAACAATCAACTCTGATGATTCTTTTGTACATCTCCACAGAGACGGTGTGTATCCAGGCTTTCACTGACGTGGAATAAAAAACACGTTGAGATTTCAGTATCTGTCTATATACACAGATGTCCCCATGGCACAGTGGATAGAGGGGTTAGTTAGATCCAGTGACAAGACAAAAAGTGTGAGTTCAATACCTGGTTAAGGCGGTGGAGAACTTGGTGAGGGGAATTAACAGGAGATAACTTGCATCTATTAGACATGGCACGTGCAACTAGAACAGTCTACCCCAGTGAGCGAAGTAGGGTTCAGTTCGACAGTCCAACTACCTGAAGAAGGCCGGAGTGTACAACGGCCGAAACGTTGTAATAAATATGACGACTAAGATGAGGACAATAGTCCGAATAATGTAAATAGTGAGATTTACTTTTGCTAGTAAGGCCCGTCCTGTAGAATAGACAAACATTAAATGATTTAATCATTTGCAGACATTATATCAAACCATGTCTTGTCTATGTATGCGTGGGAAAAATGCAAGAGTTATGTGTGATTTTGAAAACGCTTTGTCAGACACTGAAGCTAGCGCATTTTTTATATCAACTTAAGCATTCAATTTAATTTACTATAATGAATAGGCAACCAATCATTGACTATAAATATTGGAGTGACGCAAAAGAACTTTCTATTAAATTCTCAAATAAATACATTGCTACAATAAATGAGAAAACACCGTCCTATAAAAAACAGTCTCTTATCTAAGTACTAAGCAAAACTATTAATTTCAGACTTAATGCAATGGATATTAAGAAGATAAAATTAGCGGTAGAAAAATGTTGGTAAATAATTCCTGTAATGGACAAAAATTAATGTAATTGTAAAATAAAAAGAAAAAAAAACCTTAGGAAAGCAGTTCTCGCTTTATTTATCGCGAAAATTTAATCTTCCTGTTTTTTTTTTGTTTTTTTTTGTTTTTGTTTTTGTTTTGTTCTGCGACGATTTCTGTCTCTTTCCTTCTTTTTTACTTTCCATTTTATTTTGTGTGTGTGCGCGTGCGCGTGCGCGTGCTTATGCGTGCGTTTGCATGTTCATGCATGTGTGCGTGTTTTTAGAAGTTATCTATTATTTTTTCATGGATTTTTTTTCTCCTAATGTCAACTACTTCGATGGAAAACATTCACTTAAGTGGTACTTCTCTTAATGGAGCTCATTAACAATACCAGATCATACTAAGGCAGCGGACTGAATTTCAGTATCAATTCCGCCATCATGATCGCCATCTAAAAGAGAAAACAAAGAAAATATGCCAGGTTTTATGATGCAAGTCATTGTTTTCATAATAATATTAACATTAGCTGATGTTAGTAAAAATTTCGGGGTTTATTTATATTTATATAATCAATATAAATTAGTTTATTTTGATAGGCAAGACTTTTCTTAATCAAATTTTAGGTAAAGAGCATATTTATGAAAAATGATGCTTTCTCATACTCTAGAAAGCTAACTATTACCAAACCTGATAAAAAGGTTAAAATAAACTAAATCAATGGAATAGACCCACCCTTTGAAGATATTAATACACAAGAAAACGTATGGGTTATCATTTCAATTGATGTTTATAAAAATAGAAAACAATATTCAAGCATAGAATATACCTAGAGAGTAATAAAACTGATGCAATATTACGAGTAGAAAAATTAACAGAAATTATTATTGAAAGAATTATGGCAATAAAAAGTCGAAGAGGCCATATTAACATGTAAAATAATAAAATCATAATTTTCTAACGTATGTGGATTATTTTGGTAATCACATATGAATCATTCGGTTTGTTTATATATACAAATTTATGTTGCCGTCTGAATAATAAAACTTAATAACCTAAACAAGTGTATTAAACTATAATGATGGAAAATGGAAATTTAACTGAAATATGTTGCAAAAATTTCAATTTTTCATCTTAAATCAATAAAATTCGAACCTTAAACAAAAAAAAAGTCACAATACAGGGTGTTTCAAAAAGAATACGCCAAAATCATCACGTGATGTGTCAAAAACGAAAAAATTTACAAACCTCTAGCATGAACACATGTGTTATATATATAAATTCAAGTTTCATTTCATGTTATATAAGCGCTCAATGTGGCCACTACCGGCAGCACGGCCAACATCAAGCCGATATGAGAATTCCTCCCAAACGCGCCTCAGCATGTCACGGTCCACCGTGTTGATTGCAGCTGTTATTCGATCTTTCAAGTCATCGATACTTGCTGGAAGTGCTGGAACATAAACTTGGTCTTTAACATACCCCCACAAGAAAAAGTCACACACAGTGAGGTGCGGGGATCTGGCAGGCCAATCACAGAGAGCAAGGTCTTTAGCACCTCTCCTCTCAATCTATCGCTGAGGCATGTTTTCATTCAGATGAGCTCTAACCCCGAGATGCCAATGGGGTGGTGCTCCATCTTGCTGAAAAATGAAGTCATTCGAATCAGCTTGCAGTAAAGTGAATAGCAAGTTTTGGAGCATTTCGAGATAGGTTTGACCTGTAACGGTGTTTCCTTCAAAGAAAAAGGGACCATAGACCTTGTCTTGAGACACAGCACAGAAGACGTTCAGTTTAGAGGAATCTCTTTCATGCTCAAGTTTCATGTGAGTGATCTGTTCCCTAAATGCGCACATTGTGACGATTTATTGTGCCTCTCAAATTGAAATTCGCTTCGTCACCAAAAACTAAACGTGAAAAGAGAGTTTCATCACCTTCCCCCATCTCCAGCATTGACTCACAGAATGTCCTCCGCATCACCTTGTCATTATTAGTAAGTGCTTGGACGAGGCTTAGTTTGTATGGTTTCATGTGTAATCGTATCTTTAGCACACGCCAGACAGTGGTGTGAGGGATGGCAAGCTGAAGACTTGCTCGACATACGGACTTAAGTGGGCTGCTCTCAAATGCATCATGAATCCTCTCCACTTGCTCCTCTGTAACAAATGGTCTTCCAGGACTCTTTCCTTTGCACAGGCACCCACTCTCTTTAAACTGTCTAACCCACCGTCGAATTCTCTCACGATGGGGCGGATCAATGCCGAATTCTGTTCTGAAAGCACGCTGCACCGTGACAATGGCGTTTGTTTTCGCGAACTCAAGCAAGCAAAACGCCTTCTGTTGAGGAGTCGCAATTTTGATTGATCTTCCCACAATTCAGCTGTACCGGAAGTTATACTAACGACAGCGGTGAAACTGACACCCAATCAAACTTTGATAACTACTCTATCAAATAACCACTGATTCAGTCCACTACAATGCTACAGACCTGAAAAAACAGAGTAATGATTTTGGCGTATTTTTTTTCTTTTTTTTGAAACACCCTGTATATGGAAGAACGAAGCTTTCTGTTTAAACTGTTGCAAGGAATATATGGATTATTTATTGTGAATACTAATTTAATGAGAATATTGACTTGCATATTAAATTTTACCATAGTGCAAATATTTATATAGAATTGTTACATAGATGATTGGTCCGAGTCACATGATTACAAAATCATTGATTGGTAATTGTGTCAATATATTCACTTTTTTCGCTAGTACAAACTAACCATCAGAAAGAATTTATACTTGGTGGTATTAAATTATTTGCCATCATTTTGTTTCATTCAAATCGCAATCACTATTTAATTTTTAGTGGTTTCTGTTGCTTTACCTTCATTTCTTTTCCACATATTAGCTTTTACTGTCTATTAAATGTATTTTCTTTGTCCTTATAAAAGCCTTGAAACAAACGTTTCTTTCGAGCAGCAATGTTAAGCAAAGTTTCTGCTAGGTCATTTTCATATGAGTTATAAAAAATATAAAAGTAAAAATTTAAGGGTTCCAATACCCAGCTTTCTACCTACCGGCCAGTGATTACGCCATGTTGCGTTCTTGTTCACATCGGTGTTCACCGAAAACTGAGAAAGGCCGACTGAACGTTCACAAAGAAATAAAAGCGGAAGGAGAATTTGAATCTTGTTTCCAATTGTGTAAAATAGGCGTTTGATTCAGGGCTTCGCTTGCTCGATAAGGGTGGAACAAGCTCTGCCATGTCAATTTGACAGCTTACATCTTGTGGCTGTCAATATGAACGGGTGGCATCGGAACTACACTAGATACAGTTTGACCCTCGCCAAGAGCGGGCCATAACTGATTTTCTTGACCCCAACTGTGTTAATATAGACCAGCAGGAGGAAATCCGACTTGCAGTTGTTTGATCTCAAAAGCCCTCATCCACTCATTTACTTTTCCATTCTTCTTCGGTCTACTGGATACTGCTTAAAAGACCCGTTTTCCAAGATCCCATCCGCCAGCTATAAAACAGTAACACTTTAGATAGGATCACAATTTCCTCTTCTATGCAGATATCCCAATAATAGTGTCACAAAATATTATTTAATTTACATAGATGTTTCAATAAATCCGTTGATGAAAGCTTTCTAAACTGAGGCGTCGCAGCACTTTAATTAATTAATTACTTGTTCCTTCTTTAATTAGATACTAAATTTTATATCTAATTTTATATATATATATATATATATATATATATATATATATATATATATATATATATATATATATATATATATATATATATATATATATATTAAGCTATATATTTGCCTTAGCTAACAATGCCAATGTAATGTGTGGCAAAACAGAACATTACGTTACCGGTACAAAATATTTGGTAATCTCTCCATGCATTTAATATACACAATGAATCCCCTTCCTTAATGGATTGATAAATATTAATCATACAAACTGCACATTACATATTCCAGAAGAAAATTCAGCTAATAACGATGTCAACCTACGAACTTATTGAGATCAATTTATTGGCAAATTCTTCGTTTGGAAGCTAAAGAAAAAGTATGGCCTCTTGTGACAGTAGATGTTGAAAAAGAATAGGTTTAAAAGATTAAGTTGTTCGAATTTCTGGGATAAAGCTTTAGTCATGAATTTGTAATATTTTTATTTTCATCTATCTTGTTTTTCATCGTAACATACGTGTCGTTTTGAAATCTTTAATAAGCAAAAATCGGAAATAAAGAGAAATAAGCTCAATTAACATTTGAACTCTTAACCATTACTCTCGGTAGCTTTCCCAAACAGGACATCGTTTTATCGACGTGGATGTAAGAACTAAACAAATGGTGGTGTCGAATGATGTGCTGCTGTATTTGGTTATTTTTTGCGTTTTAATAATATTTTTAAATAAAATCACTGTGACTTTTCCGTTTTCCCTATAGAATTCTTGAGATTATGCTTTTCTCTTTCTTTTTATCGGAAAGAATACAATGTTAACTGAGCTTTGCAGGACACAAGGAGAAACGGAGATTAAGGGCAGGTAAGAAAACTGTGTTTCAAATTACGCAAGAGACCACGAAGGCTTGTCGTTAAAATCTTGTACATAAGCAGATCGCGTTCAAAATTAAAAATACTAAAATCTGTTACTTTCAAGGACAAAAGATTTATTTAAAAAAATGAATATTGAGGTAAGGAAATGAAATTGAATAAGTTCCCAGTGCAAAGATGGCCTCTCCAAAAGTCATTCAAAACAGTATTGTTCCTTTATAAATATAGGATAGTAGTTTAACGATGTTTTGCAAAGGGGAAATGGTATTGTATTATATATACAGTCGTTTTAAATGTACCGGCTATGCATACTTCATATAAATTAGCAACCAATGAGAGTGTAAATTGCTACAAAACATTAATCAGGGAATTCGAATCATGTTCTTAAATAGTACTATGTCATATGGATTAGTTATGACAAATTAAGTATACGAGAAAGGTAAATTGAACATATAATATACTGAACCAGAGGTAGTTACGCCAAAACACCGTAAATAACTACAAAACATCAATTTGAAAACTGGAGTCATGTTCTTAAATAGCCTCGTCAGATCGAGATTCCCATATGGATGTCATGCATGGCACCAAACTTGTTGAAAACTATCTGAACTGTCAGCTGTATACAAATGCTTTCTCAGATCAATGGTTAAAAGAGCTTTGATAGATTTACGGAATTATAGAAATACGTGTGCGATACGAAAGTATTAGATTGATGCAAAATTTACTAGTTCCACCAGTTGCAATGTGATCGAAAAATCAAAGGGTATTTGAGGTTTTCCCTGTTGTTAATTACATGTGAAATAAATATAATAAGTCGTTTGGAAGCCTTAAGAAAAAATTTAAAAAATTGATTTCACATTAATTTATAAAAAAGAAACATCAGTCAATATTTATCCTCTTGTTGTTCGACAGAGAGAAAAAATATATTTTACGACAATCTCAGCACGACGGCGATGTGTCAGTAAAAGTTATCGTCGTGAAAAGTGAAATCCGCTTCGTGTTCGTTCCGACTTCGTCTGTTGCATTCATTATCGCACTAATTCCTTGGGAAAAACAAATTCGTCTCTTCTTCCTTCAGTTTTGTGTTAAATATCAGAATAGCCTTGGTTCTCCGGTTACAACAAGTCTAGAAGAAGAAAATGCCTGAATCCAAAACTGTAGTGAAGGAAAAACAACAAGCACTCCGTTCTTTTTCTCCAAGAATATGACGGTTCACATATGCTAATTTAAATTGATGAGGACGATGATCGACTATTCCCTGAAAGGATATGGTATTTTAAATAAAAGACATGACATTTAAAAATTTGGTATCCTAAATAAAATCACCACTGATTAAAAGATGATCAATTACAAGAATGCCAATCGTCTTTTGCTTTATCCGAAATATTCTTTGTAATTTTGGTTATTACGAAAGTTATTTTTATAAACATAAAGTTTCGGACAAGTACAAAATTCAAGTGTGATTTTTTTCCCTGATATCTCTTATCAGTTGATTATATTATTTTATTCCTGTACTATCTTTTGGATTGTCCCTGCTCAACCGTTTGTAACTAAAATCGAGAATCATTGCTCGAATAGCACAAATTATATTGAGATTTCCTCTTCCTCAGTATCAAATATCATTATCAAAAGCGGTATGAAAAGCTTCCATAACCAAAAGCCAATATTATCTAAGGTGGTACCACCTGTTATTCATTGAGGTTGTGAAAATAGTTATTTGATAAAAGCTTTACTGTCATCTTCTAGTCGTAAGTTCTATCCCAAGGATCCAGTAAGGAAAATGGCAACTGGTCTAGGAGAAGGACAACTCTGAATTCAAAACCTGCAGTAAGTTGCTTGGGAACCTTGTGGCATGTAGTGCACCAAGTTTCTGTAAAAGTGTGGTTGGTTCTGCACAAAACCTTCACCACTATAATCAAATCATATGTGCTGGTGTCTGGTTGTCGATTCCTAGGAACTGAGTTGCTAACCATCATACGTCAAATACGGGCGAGTCCACCATATATATATATATATATATATATATATATATATATAGAGAGAGAGAGAGAGAGAGAGAGAGTGGGGGGGAAGGAGAGGATATAGCAATAAACACTGTTGTAGACCAAGTCGGAAGGTCAAACTGAAGCGTATAACTGACAAACACTGCGCCGTGTCGGAACTGACAATCGCCATGCAATGTTGATTCCTGAATCCACACTGGCCATATCCATGTCTATTATCTATAGCTACAAATTTTTAACGTCCACACTTTTAATAATTTTAAACTGTCTATCTCTGATACTGAGTACTTTTCTCAAATATTACACAATATATATATATATATATATATATATATATATATATTTAAGTATATATATATATTTATACTGGTATATAAATTAGCTCCTGAATTAAATTTAATTCCAGTTGAGCACTCTCGGGCTGAGGTATGGGTTTGTAAACAGTGACTATTATAGCTATATAGCGAGACTCTTCGCAAGCCGAATTGAGTCACTGTCGGTCACTGGGCGTGTTTTCAAAAATAAATACGCTAAAAATCCACCTTCAATCCGACCGTGCGCCGACAGCTTAGTGGTAGAATATCCGCCTGATACCAATTCAGTCGGGTTTCGATCCTAGCTAGAGGCAACCGGGTGTCTAGCCGCACTGATGAGCTATCATTCAGCGAAACACTTTGTCTGTGGATGACATTATATATATATATATATATATATATATATATATATATATATACATATACTTGTATATATGCGTATTTTACAAACGCACAAGTACAAACCTGTACTCAAAATAAGAAATGTAAAGAAGTATTTATTGTCACCATACTGATTTTTCAATTAGAGTATACAAAATCTGTTATATGTGTGTGTGTGCATGTGCGCGCGTGTTGATTGAAAGAGAGAAACTGTTATTATCTGACAAATTAAAATTCCATGGAAGATGCGTCTTTAATTTTCTACTTAATTCATTAGAAATTTAAAATAGCTCTTCTTCATAATGTTTCATGTACGCTAAACCAGTATCGATTATATTCAATCGATTATCATATTCGCTTAATGAGCACTCAATCAGTGATCAGAGTTATAGCTTTACTAATGACGGTAGTGATGACGAGGTGGTGGTGTTGAACCATACGGAACAGCCACAGACGATGCGTTCATCTTCTTCCTTCACCTACTTTTTTTTTAATTTATATGTATATTCTTCAGGAAAACTCTATTCAGATTCATTAAAATTATTATGCGATGTCTTCTTTGTTCATTAACAACAATTTTACGGATAATAAACATCTTAAGTAGTTTATTTTCTCTTTTTCAGAAAGTATTTTAGAATCATTCAGTAGCGAATAGCAAGACGTATTGTGTCCATACGCGAATTTAATTTTAAAGAATTTTGTAAATATAAGAAGGATGACCGAAAAAAAATTTGCTACAAATTTACTTGTCTTTTTTTCAATTGATACAATTAGAAGCTAAATGATATGGCTTTCAGCTCGTATAAATTTGAGAAAATCACAGTAGCGTTCAATCCCAGGAGCCATCCTGCCAGACAAAGGAAAAAAGTTAAGGTTAATCCCTAGCAACTCAGGAACCTTTATAGAAGAAATTCCGAAGAAACTTCGGTATTCTTGTTCCTTGTCCTATGTACACATAGAACCCTCTAATTAACCTCAACAAAGTGTCACAATCCATTCAAGGGAACGCATGGATAAATACGATTATAATAGGAACATTTTAATGACAAACATTCGAGATAGGATAGGATTGCGGGATATGGATTAAGAAACTAATTTTGAAAAATTAGACTTGTGAAAATCTAGACTTGTGAATACAGGTAAAAAACAAACTTTTCATTTTGCATCCATTTGAGTGTGATTTTAGTTACGTGTCTTCCTTACTTTTTGAATTTTCTTTTTTCACTTTTTTGCTCAACCAAACAAGGACCAAGAATCAAGGTAAAGAGTTACTAAATCAGATAGGTGTAAGAGCTCACACGGAAAAAGTGAGAGGTGCATATTATGAGTATATGATAAGATAGATAACAATTACCTGTAGACTTGAAGGCGTTAAGATTGTAGTCATCGGAAGTCTGTTCCGCAAAGTTTCAGTTCTTTGGTGGAACTTCCTACATAATAAAATACGAAAAGAAAGTTGATGATTCGACCCAGTGTATGCAACACATAAAGGGATGAACTGGTGGAACATAGGAGTATAGCAATTAGGGACATTTGCCATGGAAACAGAAATTTAGTAGAGACAGACTAGTAACGTTTCGTCAAGTGTAAAGGGTTTTAAGGTTAAAAATAATTCATTACCCGCAAGGTGTCATAAACGGTTTTGAACCCTTGTTGAAAAGGGATTACTCGGCCTTGTAAGGGATGAATTGTTCAGTCAGTCAGTCATACGTGATACACTCTTCGGCGATCATGTCTCTTTCGATTTATGACTGAATAGGCGGAAGATTTTCCTGGACTAGGCTGCCGTTTCTTTCTGCGGTAGACTGGTTGCCAACCAGGACTATAGGACCCATTCTGTCTTAATATTCAGCCCATACTGGGGGATAAGCGGTGGATGCATACCTTTTTCAATAGTATTTTCGCGTAAATGAAACCCGACTGGAGTTCGAACTCGGCTCACTGATTTCTCATTGCGAACCGTTATCCATTACACCACAACGCGCATCGAGATAAATTATTAGGTTACCCAAACATCGTCATCCGAAATGACCAAAATAATGATACAGTCTACATCAATTTATATACTTCCAGTAGCAGCAACAACTAAAATATGTGTAACTAAGTGGTTGGGGGTAATAATGAAAAATCTCTTCCGCACTAACTTAAAAATAGTTTAGGAAGGAAATTACAATCAGTACTACAACCAATTATAATTTAGTTAAGAAGTTGATTTTCTTGAAACCTAGCTAACACGAAACGTTCTTGAAACTTATCGTATTAGGTTGGTGCAAAAATAATTTCGTTTTCTAAAATATGTTACTATGTGAGAAAACGAAATTATTTTTGCACCAACCTAATATTTTTTCTGAATGATATGCGCCATTGTGGAGACGTTACTGTAACGCTGCAATCAACTATTTCTTGGTCCCAAACTAGCTCCCTCATCCCCAACGTTGTCACGTTATGATAACGCTTCAAATTACTGCAGCTGAAAATTCCGCACTCGTCAATTATAACATCAGAGTAAGTTTTCTTTACTTAACAATATGTATAGAAGGTATCATTTTTCTTTTCCTATTATTTCAGCTGTGAATCACAAAAAAATAAACGATTAATCCACGTTCCAATATCTTCCTGGAATTTTATTATCCATTTTCTGATGTAAGGCAACGTGTTTGCAATGTGGGCACGTTGTGTGAAGTTACAGATGTAAAGTTACAGAAACACATTTGTACAAACGTCATGTTGTTAAGCGGGATAACATTTTATTAATTTCAATATTAACGTTTCAAAGTTTCAATGATTTTAATTGTTCGATGAATATATGTCAAATGTCTTCTCCGTGGAAACGGCTAATCTCATCATAACCCAGGGCCGGATTTAGATTAAGAGATTCCCTGGGCTATTTCACTTATAAGACAGCCTCCAAATGTCACATTCTCAAGAGTAGAAAGAAAATGAAAGATTTTTAAATTAAAAAAATTGAGTAAAACCGAGGCTGACTTTGTGTATTTAAAATTCTACAATTGGCAATTTCCTCCTTTAAAGGATATAAGATGAATGGTAAAGTTAACACACACAGAAACTTCTACAAAGGAAGTTTTTAAACATTTTGCAGAATAAACAGGAATTTTATGAAAATAAATTTTCAAGTTTACTGTTATATTAAAAAAAACAGTCCTTAAAAATTTTATTACCTGGGAAGTATTAATAAGATGACCATGACTAACTAACAATGAGAGGATGACACTTTTAGATCCTGTCTTATGTCGGCTTTAAATCACATATTAAGAAATAAAGATGCTACAATCATCAATATACTAAGACTAAAACATGTTTTCCGGCCTTCTTCATAGCAAAATCATCCAAAAGTTCAAAATTTGTTTCAGCGTACAGAAAGCTCAGTACAGACAACCTCTCCTGAGACATTGTGGATTTTAATTCAATTTTAATTCTTTCGAGTCATGAAAAAGGTCTTTCTCCTGAAAAGATAGTGACCATTAAGCTATAAAATAGCCGCAAGATTGCTTCCACGTAAAGGAAGACCATCTGAGGTTTTTCCTTGTATATAATTGCTAAAGGTCGGTATGAGGCAAAGAGTGGTTTTCCGTAGACCTATGGCTTTGTCTCACGTGTATGTGAAAGTGTAAAAGTTCATCAGTAAGTTTCAGTTCAACATCTTCTGGATATGTTCTCATCAACAGTTCAACACCCTTCTGAATTGCTTGTTTTGATATTGCCAGATTGCCAAGAAAGAAAAGCATTTTCTACACAGTAGCTCTTTTTCTTAAATTGGTTTCAAGTGCATCTATTATAGGAGTAAAGAATCTTATCTTAAACTTATATCTTAAAGAGACTTCATTTAAGGTATTACGACCAGGTGCACTTCCGTCATTTCGTTGCACTTCTGGCATTTCCTTACTATTTTTCTCCTTGTGACAGTTCTGTAGTTAATATTTGGAAAGGTGGCTTTTGCATGTTGATCAAAATCTTCTCTTATTTTACTTTAAAACTCCAAATTTGCACATGTACTTAATAACAAATTTGATATCTGAATGACATTGTTGACATTATGAAAATGGCCTAGAACATGGACCCAAAAAATGCAGCTTAAACACAAATTCTAGTTCTTCCATTTTCTGCAAAAGCTTGGTGTAACCCTTCCCATTAACATCAAAGTACAAGTTACTGAAGGCATCAGTGATAGTTCTGTAACTTTCCAAAATACCTTCTGATGTTTTTACATGTTTCTCCCATCTGTCAACTAATTAAGTATTTTTCACTGGGGTTCCAAAAATTATTTTAGAACTGCCCATCACCTTGTGAAAGATTAGAAGAAGGTATAAATTTAAAGAGTGACCAGTGCATGGAATGAATCTTGCATATTTGTTTTATCAATGGGTTTTTTGTCTCATAACGTTGTATTTACCAGCCATGTTGGCAGCATTATCATATGACTGCCCTCGATATTTTCTGAAGCACAGTAGTGTCATAGTTAAGCACTAAATCAGTCATGCTTTCTCCTGAGTGATCTTTTAGCTCAAGGAAAGTTTTTAAAATCTCTCGCTTGGTAAACTGTTTTCAGGTGATACATATTTGACAGATAAAGTCAACTGATCAGTATGTGAAATGACAGCGGTAGAATCTATTGAAATGCTGAAATATCCAGGAATTTTAATGTCAGCTCCAATTACGTCCTTAACTTTCTTTGCTATGAATTAAATAATTTCCTCACATACAGTTTTGACAAATAAAAGGTGTTTCCAGACCCGGATTTTCCATACCAATTGATATGAGCCAGTACAATAAATCAAATTTTGCTGTTAGTTCTAAAAGACTAAGATAAAAATAGTTCATTGTCACCTCTGAATGGTAAGTCTCGTTCTCCAAGAGTGCGTATTAAAGCGATATTTCGCTCTATGACAATATTTTGCTGATCTGCTTTTATTTCTTCCCCTCGCTTTGAAGTTAACGTTTACCCTCCCGTGTGTCTCTCAGTTTTCATCAGTTTGGATAAAATAGGAATTTTTCAAATCATCAAACCCTTCAGAAGCTAAAGTTTTAACAGAAGATGCAATATTTGGAAAGATTTTAAAAATAAAGCAGCCTTTCGAAAGAAAATACACAAGCCACTCTCGATTGTATGTTTCTCCATAGACTTTTTTTTTTAACTAAAAAAGAGATTTTGTGCAAAACCTTCACTGTTTTTCGTACACACGCCTAGAATTTCAAAATGGTCCACAAGGATGTTGAACATGAGAGGGGCCCCTCTCTACCCAATAGGATACTTCCTCATGTGATAATTCAGCAAACTAACCTTTCTTACAAAATATCAATATTTGGCATCATCTATATCTGAGTCTGAAATACATTAGATTTAGCCTAACTTACCAGATGTGAGCTGGACATTCTGATCATCCGCATTATTTTCTTGTAGCTCTTTATACTCTCCCAGTCCGTTAAATGATTACTGAATTAGTTCTATATTTTCATTTTGAGTTGGCATAATGGCTTCTTCGTCATAATCAGCTTGCTGTTCCATGTCCTGCTTCGTTGTTTCTGATTCAGTGAGATTGTTGTTTAGTTGAATGCTAGTAGTTGGCTGGAGAGCTCCAATACACTGATTTTCTTGTGTTAGCATTAGTGCATCTGCTTCATCACTTGCACTTGTTGCTTCTGTTTGTGGCTGATGCAAGAAAGCAGTGTGTTTTTACCGTATACTCTTCCAGTAGGTACCTCCATTACAAACAGGATATCTAAGGTTTAACATGAATTTTTAAAAATGAAGATCTTGCTTGAAACTTTTATTTGAGTTTTAATTTCAAACTAATAGATTACATGTAATATTTCCAATATGCAATATACTTTTCTGTATTTTATAAACTAATTTAAATTGACTGGATTTTTTTTTTTTTTTTCTAAAATAACTGACTAGCACCCTTTTTTGGTCGTCTTTCATCACTATGTAATTCTATTTATTAAAAACTCTTCCAAAAATAAAATTTCTGAAAATTTTATTTGAAGAGTATTAGAGTATAATTAATCTAATTTAAAACAAATATTATTTAATTTAAGTTTAAAATATCGCAGAATAGCATGTTTAAGCCGGCCTGTAGTAACTGTGTTTTAACCCAACAATAGTTGTATTCATGTGTTTGACAGCTTGATGACGTTATAATGTTGTTCTACGTACTTTATCTGTAAAATATAATTGAAGAAAATGCAGTGAGCACTTTTTTATCCTATTATTAAACACTCAGTAATCTGTAAAAAATTAGGAAAATATTCTCTGTTATCTAATGTTTTATCGCATTTTAGAAATTTTAGCTTTAATTTTACCACAGACATCGCTCTTATTTTCTAATAATGTCGTGAATGGTCGTCCGTACATACAAAAATCGGTATGTTTATACACATACAAAAAAAAATAGGAAATTCTTTACAAAACGTTGGTGTTTGACGAATTGTATTAAGCTTTTACATTTATGATTACTAAATATAGTTTTCATTTAATAATGATATCATTTAAAAGGTTGGAATTAATACAGAATTTTACAAAAATTAAAATTTAATGAATTTTTCTAATTAAAATTTAAAAAATGAAAACAATTATTGCAAAAATTCATTATTCATCGAAAAAATTATTCCTAAGACAATAGTGTAATTGATATATCTTATTTATAATAGCAATTAAATTATTTTCTAATTTAATAATGCCATAGTTTTATAGCATGTTTCGATTCAGAGAAGATTTTCGATAAATGGTGTTTCTCTTTGATAAAACAAATTGATGATTTAAATTACTCAACGAAACCTGCTTTTAACTAATATAAATATGGAGAGGCTGAAATGTTAAAGAATCTTAAAAATTTTATAAAATTAAAAATTCTTAAAAGAATCTTAAAATTTGATAAAATTAAATAGATGGGGGGTAACAAATGTAAAGAAAAAATATTTTTACCAAGATTTTCTAAAAACCACAATTTCAAAAGAATTCATTTGAAATATTTCCTGGAAATTTCATTAAAATCAAATAATTGTTGGAATTGTTTCCAAATCAATATATTTTTAACAACTAAAAGATGCTAAAATTAGCCAAACTAATCGTTAGCCCACCCGAGGACGCAAGAAAACAAAATTTTTAACTAAAATTTCGAATTTAAAAAAATTAATAAAATAATATAAATACATTGGTCTTTCCTCTTAATAATAACAAACATTTGGATGATAAAACTTTGTTTTTATCAAGTTTGGAGCATTTTTCATGATTTCTCTTTTTTAGCGAATTTCTGAAGGTACCTACTCTTCAAGTTGTAGCGCTACATTCAAATCTTTTACTCATTAGAATCTGTAATTAAAGAGTAAAATTATTCTTCAACGGTTATTAGACGCATGATAAGCGGCCGTTGACACAAATATAACTTTCTTTGATATCCGCTTCTCTCAATTGCTGAAGACTGAGGTTATGCTTCGTCATACGCCGCTGAGCCTGATTTAAAATGATTGAAATAATGCATTACGCTTGATTACTTAACGCGTGTTTTATCATCAGATTCTTTGTTGGTACTCAAATCCTCCCTCAGACCAATCCTCCGTCAACGTGCTCGTTTTCTGCAATCGTTAATCCGTTAATCGTAGCAAAAATCTTACGCATAGCTATTTTGGGTTATGGTAATGCTAAAATTCCGGTCTTGCCATGCTTATCGATGAGGAACATGGAATCGACATGCCAAATTCGAATTCCAGTCTACTTTGTTTCATTCCCTTTCATGCAAATGCCCCTAGGAAAGGCGGGAATATGCTCTAACACTCCAACCGGTCTATTTTCCTGCCCACCAGTACCGCTAAACATACTCACACTACGAAAGCAGGTTCCTGTCAAAGTAGCATGCATCAGAAAGGTATAGGAATGATCATCTTTAATTTCCCGCCGAACAAGGAAACATAGCATCCAACATGTAATGGTTATTCTTTCTATGCAAAAAGATGTTATATTTTATAGTTTTTATTTTAATGTTTGTAAACCAATTAATTACAGAAGGAAAACGATACAATATTTTTTTATTATCTAAAGAGACAGAGAATTTGATCGTCAAATCCGGATTGTATCGTACCAATTTGAAAAAAAAAAACAATTTTAAATAGTGTGGGTATGATCTGTCTCTCTACCCCTCTCTTCGTCTCTCTCTCTATCTATCTATCTCTGTCGCTCACGTTCTTTCTTTATGCCATTAACATCCGAACACTCACAGATGTATCAGTTTGCCATTGGCGATCTATTAAATACGGATATCTGTAGGAAAAACTATTCAGAAGAGTTATTCAACCGTTCTGCAGTGTTCGGACAAATACCATTTGCATATTCTAGAAGCTGTAGTGATCAGTACACAGATTCCAGCACTGTGCAGACAGAGAGAACTTCAACATAAATTGGAGTTATTTGGGTGATCGCTGACTCATTCTGGATAACAGCCCTTTTCCTCCCTCCCCTCTTGTTCTCTTTTAAGCTCGCGTTTTGAGAAATCATTTCTTCACTAATTTAATTTACGACTTTTTATTTAGTTCTGACGAAATGTCGGACGAAAGAGGACTGAGGTTTAGTTTATTCGATTTTAATCGGGTACATTTAGTAATTGATATTAAACTATAATCCCCATTTTAAAATTAATCGTATCTTCGTGTGGTACGCGAAATATCTTTTTGCGCACACACGCACACACACACACACACACACACACATATATATATATATATATATATATATATATATATATATATATATATATATGCGTGTGCGTGTGTGTATGCGCGTGTGTGTGCGTGTGTATGGCCTGAGGATTGCATGTAGGTACTATCTACTCATTTAAATATGCTCTATCCATGATATACAGTCCCCTCGAAAAGTATTGGAACGGCAAGGTCAATTCCTTTGTTTCTGTTGTTGAATGAAGACATTTGGGTTTAAGATCAAAAGATAAATATATTAGACAAGAGTTCAGAATTTTAGCTTTTATTTCCTGGCATTTACAATTAGATGTGTTAAACTCAGAACATACCATCTTTTGGATGAACTCACCCATTTTTCAAGTGAGAAAATCTATTGGAACACCTGACTGACAGATGTTCCTTGTTGTCTAAGTGTTGCCTTTTGGATTGATCGCTTACACATTAAATAGCTCTGAATGGTAGCCTTGGGTTTCATCTGTAAATACTGAAAAAGGATAATACAACATGAAGATAAGAGAGAAGTCTATAGGAGAAAAACAAGTCATTTGAAGCTAAGAAAAGAAGGAAAATTAAAAAATGTTGTGCATAGCCAAAATAATTTGAAATGTCATGAAAAAGAAACTACTGAGCAACAGACATAGAATAAGTCGATCAAAAAAACAAAAGTGATAGAAACATTGTGTGAGCTGCTAGGAAAAACCATAACAACACTCAGTCACATTCACCAACAACCTTCACAGTACAGGGATGAAGGTTCCACGATCCACTCTTCGAAGAATTCTTCAAGAGCAGAAATATAGAAGCCATACCACAAGACGCAAACCGCTGATCAACAGTGAGAATTGGAAAGCTAATTTGAAAAATGCAAGGAAGTACAGAGATGAGCGACGAAAGTTCTGGAATTGAAGTTTTATGGACTGATGAGACAAAGATTAATTTCTACCAGAGGGATGGAAAGGCCATTCAAATGTATGATGTATCTCATGATGGTAGCTGCAGAAGGAATTCGGTAGTCGACAGAAACATTTTGTCTGCCAATTTACAAAGAAATGAATCCAAACTTATCGGGAAGAATTTTATTATGCAGCAAGACAATAACCCATACTATGCTGTGAACACAACAAAGGACTTCATCAGGGAAGAAAAAGTGGACAGTTTAAGACTGGCCAAGTCAATCACGGGACCATAACCCGATTGAATTTCATCTCCTGAAGAGGAGACTGAAGTAAGAAACATCTTGGAACAAACAAGAACTGAAAGAGTCTGTATTAAATATCTAGAAAAGCATCACAAATAATGTATACAACAGTTTGCTGATGTCAATGGGTCTCAGGTTTCATTTCAGCTATTGCATGTAAATAGTACATAAACAAATACTAAATATTATTTACTTTAAGACTATATGTTACTTTATTTTTGCTCAGCTAAAAATGGGGTGATCTGATACAAAAAGTGGAAAATCCTGAAAAGCTGTTTAACACATCTAAATGTAAATAACAGGAATTAAAAGCTGAAATTATGAAGTCTTTTCTCATATTCATCTTTTGATCTTAAACACAAATGTCTTCAGTAAACAACAAAAACAAATGAATTGACCTTGCCGTTCCAATACATTTGGCGGGGGACTGTATATATATATATATTTATTTTATATATACTTGTACATAAATAAATATATATATATATATATGTGAGTTTGTGTGTGTGTTGAGGTGAGCCTTATTCGTATAAAATACACCTATTTTCATTAATCTCCTATCAGTTCTGTATATTATTAATTTAATAGTGAGATGGATTTCTGATGATCTAATTAAAACTCTACGGTGAATAAGAATATTTCTGCACGTACGAATGAATGTAACTTAGTGGCACGGAAACATTGTTGGTGAAATACTGGATAATTCTTATCTTATGCGTCGTATCCTTTCAGGATGTTAACAATAATGTCTCTGCATATATTAGCTACCTTTTGTATCTCTAAGAAATCTTTAACTCTTTGCTATCGCTTCTGGCCTATTCTTCCATCTGTTTACAAAAGTTCTTTAGGTAAGTTACTGTTTCTCTCTGATCCTCATGAGCATACATTCTCCTTATATCTATGCCTGACCTGAGGAACGAATCGACCTAAGCACACGATTTTGTATTGTTTCCTTCAATCATTTTGTTCTTCACTCTTGTTCTATCACCGAATTTAAGTAACATCGAGCTTGGTCAGTATCTAGATAGGTAACCGCTTGACAAAACCAGATACTGTAATTTGGGATGTGCAGATAATGCAATGGAAATCAGAGATCTGTGTTTCAATTTCATTTGCGTCCGTTATAAACGCTTACGCAAAAATACTCTTGTGAAAGGTATGACTCCACATCTTCTCCCTCAGCTATGGGTTAGTTAGTAAAACTTGTATCACTAAATCATTATTATCTAAAAACAATTGTGTCATACAGGCTGGTCTACTGACCATCCGCTTCATACATTATCCGATTTTAAAATTTTCTTAATAGATTGCAACGTTCTGTTGTTTTTCAAGCCTTTGATGTTAAGATTGTCTCGTCTTGCTATTAAAATAATCTTTTTTTTCTAGCGTTAAATAACCAGTATATGTTGATAATCCGTAGAAAACGAATCAATCTTTCGATCTGAATGTACACTACAAATCAATGTAATTTCTCATGTTCGGATCATGGACGCATACACAAGCCCATAGTTGATTCTTCGTCACTTACAGAGCCAAGCTGCAGTTATGCTGCTGCTATGTTAGGCGAAACTTATATACATTTCAAGTATATGCCCCACCATGGCCAGTACACTTTCAATTCAAAGTTGTCCTTCTCGAGAGTTCATTTCGTTCTGTTATTTAACCCATAAGTTGATGGTATTTGTGCGAAAATGAACGTGTTCCACTCAACCAGATTTCGAAATTCACTCACCAATTTCTCTAACCATTACGTTATAAGAGCATACGACAACCCTTTAAGATTCACTAATTCCTAACGGTCAGTTTTCTATTCATAAATATAAGCTCTCTGAAAGCGATAGACCTTGATAAAGTATCTATTATTTAAAATATAGAACATTACAGAAATTTATTTTTTCTCATTAAGGATGAGAATGAATTGGAACTGTTTATGATTGGAACTGAACAAAACGCACAAGGTTTCGTAAGGAAAAAAACTTGAAATGTTTGAAAAATAAAAAGGAAAACAACATACACTCATCTTAGAAATTCATAAAAAGCAATAAATCATTTTGTTTGGAAAGAAAACCGTAATAAAAACGTTGGATGGAAAGAAACAAAACGCTCCCTCAGATCTGATAGAGTTTCAAAGGGCATATTTTTTTTATTCCTGGAGATTCTGTTACTGGATCGTTTCAGCTGAATTTTTATGCCATGTATATGCGTGTTATTCATAGAGTTTTTACACTAAATTTTTATTTATATTTTTATCATCATTTTCTTACATTTTTTTACGTTACTCAATGCTGGTGTTTTCATTCCCTTTGTATTATTCCTTTTTTCCCCTTCATCTTTTCTTTTCTTTTTTGCTCATCAATTTGTTTATTTCGTATTTTTCAAATCTTCCAGTTTCGTTTTGTTTTTTTTGTTTTTTGTTTTTGGGTTTTTTTTTTCTTCTTCCTTCATCCAATCGACTTTTAAAAAAATAACGACGA
Source organism: Acanthosepion lycidas (assembly GCA_963932145.1). Lineage (NCBI taxonomy): Eukaryota > Metazoa > Mollusca > Cephalopoda > Sepiida > Sepiidae > Acanthosepion > Acanthosepion lycidas. Next base: position 112,586,310 of record OZ010574.1, read on the forward strand.
TAGAGGAACGAAATGAAAATTTAATTATATGACGCTGAGTACACACAAAAGACAAATGTTTCAGTCCATTGTTGCTAGATTTTTATTCTCATTTCAAAAATCACTCACAAACGGAACGCGCCTCAGCACTGGATTTTGTTTGCGACACTTCAAGCAGAAGATTTTTTTTTTTTTTTTTTTTTTTTTACGGAGACGATTTGATTGAAAGAGATTTGGAGAAGGAACGAATGCAGAGGAAAAGAGGAAAGTGAATGAATGGTGATGGGGCACAAATTAAGATTTATCAGCAAGAATTAGACCGTGTATATATATATATATGTATGTGTGTGTCTCTGTGTGTGTGTGTGTGTGTTGAAAAAACAAAGCTGAGTGAAAATAGGAAAGACTATAGTGGTTAAAAACAAGAAAGGAGCAAAAGAAGCCTAAGTTAAAACAAAGTAGAAAACAATGAAAAATAGGAAAGAGGGCAAAAGAGAAATGGTTTAGGAATAGGAAAATGTAGAAGGCGAAAATACTGAGCTGAAAGATAAAGAAAACAGTAATGGTACTGATAATATTAGCCGTTTACCTATAAAGAATCATTGGCATCCATTCACCAAGCAGACAGTGTTGCTTTCGGTTAAAATTTATAAAATATTTTTTCTAACAATTCTTTCGGAAAATAAGTTTTTCACATCTCATTAGATGTTATAGCTCTTTCCGGTACTGATAGGGATTTCCTTCCTAACCTTTTATTTGAAGTGGTACGGATATCAATGTCTTGTCATTATTCTCTCTTCGAGTTATATGAGCTATTTTAGTTGATGTCGCTGTTGAAAGTCATCAAGTGATGTATTTTCTCTAATCTCGTACATTTCTTTGACTGTGAATCTGTATCGCCAGTCCACAATTTCAAAGAAAATTTTTTTTTGCCACGACCTATTCGCTTCACTCGCTCAGAGCCATTTTACTACATTGATCTTAGAAAGCGGTTGTATACAGCGCTGACAGTTTAGATATTTCTGAACGGGTTTGGCGCCATACATAACATTCATACGAAAGTCTTTATCTGACGACTACATGAATTTAAGTGCATAACTCGAGTTTTCAGGTTGATATCTTGATTTTCCATCTATTTAAAGTGTTTTAACAAAACTACCCTTGCCGCAGTCTATTCTGTTTACTTTACTCTTGTACTTTATTTTGTTATAAGTGACCCATAAGTTCAATTTTAGTAGATATTACCAAATATTATGTAATATTATACAAGACTTATATAAAAATACAGACTCAAAATTATACAAGCCATATTATACAACCAAAATTAAATAAAATATTTCCCCATTGGCACATTGAAATGTATATAAAACATTAAATATGCGTGCAAGATAATTAGAATTTGTATAAAAAATGGATGTATACTTTTCCGGTGCAGTCCAGTTGCATTTAACTGTTACACATGACATCACATTGTATTGATTAAGCCAAAAAAAATCTTATCTCCCACACTAATGAAAGCCAGATCAGGAAAAGGACTGAGAAAGCCGAAATTACTTGAAAAAATAACCAGAATATGAACTTCTGAGAGTTTATTCATTTCGTTTCGGATATACAAAATCTTATTTAAAAAATAAAAGAAATAAACAGATAAATGTTCTTGGTTGAATAAATAAAACTATATATATATATATATATATATATATATATATATATATATATATATATTGCATATATTTTGGCAGCATGTTTTCACTGATTCTACAAAATTAGTTTAGAAAAAAATACCCTGATGATCACAGTTTGCTAATTTCGAAATTCACCGGGAAAAAAAATATGCATCAGCACATAAATTTTTCTCTTCCTGACACCAAAATGCTTAGCCGTGAATATGAAATGATCCAGTTGAAATGAAGTGGACAAAATTTGTCTAAATTATACAATGAAACATGTGTCAATATATATATATATATATATATGTGTCTGTGTGTGTGAGAGAGAGAGAGAGAGAGAGAGAGATACAGACAGCACAATCCTATCGCAAATAAATGATTTCTAAACAATCTCGCTCTAAATAAATCTACGTATTTATGCATTTGTGAGTGTATGTATCGGTAATATGTATTTTTTTATTATCCCTGTAGTAGGCTTCTTTTGTGAGCAAGAATCGTTTACATTTCTGATCAATTACAATTTTTTTTATTTGCAGTCCACAACGTACAGCTCATGAAACTTGCTGAAACAAATAAACATTTTCTGGACAATTTCCTTTTAATTCAACGGGTGTTTATTGAAGAATTTCATCAATGATAGTCATATTGTTTCTGAGTATCTTCTAGTTGATGCAAAATTCTGATCAGTGATTCACACACGATATGCTCTAAAATATATTCCTCTGGATGATATTCTTAACATCGGAAAGACGACACTATGAAAAAATCAACTAGCGTTATAATTTTGGTTTGGAGAATCTTTGAGAAAAAGATTTGTTTGTTTGATTTTTCTAATTAATTTTTTTACAGTGAATTCAGTGTTGCCTGAAGATGGATTTGATGAATCGCATACCCAAAATAGTGAGTTACAAATAAAATTCATTTTATTACTCATTTATCTTCATTCTTGAGATTTTTTTTCTGCAAATTAATCGGAAGTAGAGTTATTAACTGAAGTTTGTTCATGTTTTTGATTTTGAACTTTTCTCCTCATTCCAGAATATTTCATTCATCCCGTCCTCACTCTCTTTCTCTTTCACCCTCTCTCCATATATATATATATATATATATTTAAAAGAAAAACAGACCACTTTAAGGTACCATTATAATAATTCATTTCACCAGAGCCCTTTTAAAGGACGCCGGATCATCAGATAGCACTTCCAAAAAAAAAAAAAAAAAAAAAATATATATATATATATATATATATATACGCCTTTCGCTGTTATTGTTTATCTATCTCGGTATCTATCTATCTATTTTCTCTTCATTTTGCTGGTAAGAGGTGATTCATTTTTTGTCAGAAGAAACTGTATTAATTTTATTATTTTAATTCTCTTTCTTATTAAGTGTACCGTATGTATATACATATATATACTTCGATAGGACAAAATTGTAATTTTTGTATCTATTTTATGGTTAATTAAGCGAACTTCTTTATTGTTCATTTACAGTCCCAGCAACGTCACTGCTAATTGTTCTAAAACATAAAGGGACAAGAAAAACAAATGTCTGTTGTAATTTTAAAATAGAATAACATTTCTTTACAATCGTTTTGCATTATTCGTTTAGCTCTTTGTATAGTGTTTTTTTTTGTTTTTGTTTTTGCTTATATTTGTTTCAGTGCACAGATTCCTGTTTTATTTGCAATCCTGAAAAAATTAGGATGAGTATTAGAAATCTTTAGATAATAAAAAAAGAATAGTTTTCATTTTCAAACAAGTGACACAGGCAAAAAACATTAGAAGCATCTAATGAATTCCTCGACACAATTTAAATACCACAATACATTCGAAGCAATAGAAATTCCTGTTCAAAGAATAATTCTTGGAAATCTTCAATTTCCATGATCCGTATGTAATTTTCCCGAGTTTTGTTGCTCATGTTAGAACGAACGAAAAATATGCCTCATCAAAAATGGATGAGGGGGAACAGAAGAGACGCAGATTAAAAATGGCAAGAAATGGTTGCATTTGCTTGAAGAATTACATTATCAAATTCGAATGAGATTGAAAACTAACAAGAGATTACACCTTTACGTGATAAAAATTATGGAACACAAAAGACATTGATAAACAGGAAGTAAGAAAACAAAATAAACAAAATGGTTATGAATTATAAAGGAAAGAACAGTCTGCAATTTTTAGACTGGTAAAAACTTAAAATAATTTTATAACCGAGACAAGAGAATCTGATTTTCGGAAATTGTAATTCCAACTCGAAAGACATTGATAAGCATTGATAATTCTCTTGAGTTATGTGATTCGCTGTGTGCCTCTTGACTTCAATATGTCATGTAAGAGACAAAGCCTACTATCCTCATTATGTTTTCCAGAAATGAAAACTCTCTCTCTCTCTCTCTCAGCTTTTTCGTTCTCATTTTCCTGAAAATTTCCCCGTTACTCATATTTGTCCATAATATTCTCAGCATCATTCTTTACAACCACATCTCTATCGCCTTAACACTATTCTACATCTTTTAGGAAATTATTCAGCATTCGCTGCTATATAAGAAGTTTATTATTACAAAGCAGTCCAGAATCCTTTCCTTTGTTTCTAAATAAGCTTTCAAGTTTCTTAATTCGTTTTTTTTTTTTTTTTTTTTTTTGGTTTTTAGTTTGTAGGAGGTTCATTTTGCTCTTCCACGGCACCTTTGGATTTCTTTGTCACGTTATGCATCGTCTGTTACAATACTTTTCTGATATTTAAATTTTTGAACGTGCTTGATTTTGACCCCACCAATTCTTAGCTCGCATCCAGGGCTCTCCCTCTTCTATGAGTTCGTGTCTACCATAAGTACGGTGTTACATGCATATCTCATACTATTAAGATTTTGTCCACCAATAAGACATCCTGGTATAACTTGAACTTCTAGTTGTCTCAGGATTATCTCGATGTATAGGTTAAATAATTTTCGGGATAAGACGAAACCTTTTTATTACGCCTGTTTTTATTTTTATGTTTTTGCTTAGTACATTTACTATCCGTACGATGGCGGTTTATTTCCAATAAATGTTCTGCATTATTCAAGTATCATTCCAGAATAAATCAAGTTTTCCTAGAAATTAAAATAGTTCTTTGTGTTATGTCTTATCAAATAAATTTACAGAGCCTATGACACTATTTACATTATTCGAACTATTGTCTTCATCTTTGTTGCCATATTTATCACAGCGTTTCGGCCGTTATACACACCGACCTTCCTCAGGTTGTTGGAATGTCGAACTGAACCCTTTATTTCGCTCGCTAGGGTAGACTGTTCTAGTTCCACGTGCCATATCTAATGGATGTCAGTTATCAGTTATCTCCTGTTAATTCCCCTCTCCAAGTTCTCCACCGCCTTAACCAGGTATTGAACTCACATTCCTTGGGTCCTGTCACTGGATCTAACTAACGCTTTATCCACTGTGCCATGCGTCCATTGTGTACATAATACCCCATCTCAGAAATATACACAGATACTGGAGAGCCTATGACATGTATATTTCTTTCTACATTTGTATATATCGCGATGATATCATTCGGATCATAAAAGTAACATTTCTTGCTTTGCAGCAACTGTATTTTCTGATGTCTTTCTCATTATAAAGATAGAATTTCCTGTTTTTCAACATTTGTATTGTTTTCTGATATCATTCTTATCTTAAAGATAGCATTTCATGTTTTTCTTCAGGTCACACGCCACGGGACATCGCAGAAATCTTCCACATATCTTATACGAGCATTTGAAAATGCTCACCTACGTAAATCTCTATAATTTTGAGATACCGCGAGATTTAACGGAAAAAATTTGATAGACCGCATTTTCCACACATTTGAAATGGACGATTAAAAGCTATGAAACGTTTGATTGTTTATAATAGAGAGCGAGACATTTCCTGGGGTAAACGAAAGGAACCACCATCAAACACTACAAAAGCCATTCTATATTCAAAGAATGTAATGCTGTGTAAATGGTGGAATTAAAATGGTGTATTACGAGCTTTTTCCGCAGAATCAGATACTGGATGCAGATAAGTACTCTTCCCACTTGGATTGATTAAAGGTAATATTCGATCAAAAGCGTCCGGAATTAGCCAATCAGAGAGCTGTCATTTTCTATCAGAAAAACACCCGACCTTACGCCTGTTTGGAGACTAGGTGGAAACTCGCTCAGTTCGGTTGGAATATGCTGCTAGACCCGCGGTACTCACCTGACCATGCACCTTTCGGTTGCAAAGATGTCAATTTCTCGAAAGATGAAAACATGAAGCTGCGCCTCAGATGGTAAAAGGTCCTGGAATAAAACTGTGCATATGTAGCTGAATAAATCTATGTACTAATATCTAAATATTATCTTTGAAATTCACTTACAATCGATAAGAGCTTCTGTTCCGAATTTGAAAGCTACACGTTCCTTATTGTTGAAGACTGATTTTCGTTTAGAAATAAACAATTATATGAATGTTTTATTTGTTATGAATTCCTAACGATACCTATAATTCATCGACAGTCTTTGTTCCAATATCTAAGTTAAATGATGCAACTTGCTGTACTGTGTAAGAATAGCCCGACATATTCAATTTCCTTCTAATAATCTGTTGACAGACCGTATATGTGTTGATAGTAGTTAGTGATCCGTTTGAAGGGCTGTTCCATGCGCCAACCTAGCTTATTCCCAGTCGTTCGATTTCCCCATTGTTTACTGTAATGTAAACACGTCTACCTTGTTTCATCCAATCCATGTCCATTTAATGATGATGAGAGAGCGAAATGTTTCCTGCCATAAGTTGATCAGAATGTTTCGTGCCAATCTAATATACCTGTAACCATTTATGCCTCTTCCTTACTATACCCTGGATCCTTTCCCAGGTTTGTCATGGCGCCAGGTTAACATTTTTACCCCCTTTGGTTCGAACGAATGCGGTAATTGGAATATGGACCAGTGCCAATTTCCGTTACCCCGACTGTACATTAGATAAATATCAACTAAAACAACCACAACATACGGCCAGAACTCGTACTATATGTGGAAAGATGTTAAATCGATTTTACAGACTTGCAGACTGCGAGCTGATTACATCTAAATCAGTGTAATAATGTAATAAAACCATTTAACCACTTGGAATTGGCTGACGTGTTATCTCGCTAGAAATCTCTTTGTTTTATTAGATAGAGACATACATAATTTTAGTTTATATTTATCAACTTTATTTTCAAAAACTTAATGTACAATTACATTTTATTCAATTATTGTAGACTCCTATCAGATAGATCTCCAATACGTTTTGATCAACATTCAGCAAGTTTTAATGTAAAAATATTCCAACGAACTCTTGAATCTGGAATTCATTCGAGTGTTTTCACCGTTAAAGAGATTTATAACAATAGAAAAATATAATAATCGGCTGTAGCAAAGTAAGGTGCATACGGTGTTTCGGGTAGGACATACCAACCGATTTCCATTTTTTTATTCTTACTCTATGCGGCCTTGTGTTGCCATAAAGGAGATAAATATTTTGTCCTTAATCCCCTGTGTACGCTATCACTGTCTTGCAAAAACTAAATATGTTAATGTAATAAAAATTTATTTTTAACTGACACGTATGGTAAATAGCATTAAACATTCGTCATTGCAATTGTTTCCCATGAACGGGAATTACTCATTACTAAACTTAATAAAAATAGTAATGATATTTCTATTAGGTTGGTGCAAAAATAATGACGTAATAATGTCCTTTTTTGACGTATTTTTTAACGTCAAAAAACGACATTATTACGTCATTATTTTTGCACCAACCTAATATAATATCACGTCCGCCATTGGCAGATTTATTAACTATTATTTTTTTAATCGATTCACCCCAAGCAAGGCGGGAAGCCACTAGTACGCAAGGGGTTACAGAAGATTTGGAGCGAAAGCAGAGAAGGAGAGATAGAGGAAAGGATGAGGAGAAGGATAGTGTATAGATCAAGGCAACTGGAGATGTCGATTGACATTACATTTGAATATTTGGAGATTATAGCTGTCAGGGAAACTGGAATAGGGAAGGGAGTTCCACAGGCGAGAGGTGCGAGATATGAAGCTATTGGAGTAGAAGAGACGGCTACATTTAACAGTTTCAACAGTGAAAGGGTGGGAGCGGGATGCCAGCCTCGTAGGACGCCTGAATTCATGAAGTCTGGGAACCAGCGCAAGCAATTCATCGGGGCAGTTTCCATGAAAATATTTGTAAAAAAGACAGAGGAGGCGACGGCGCGTCTGTGAGAGAGCGACTGCAGACGAGATGCCAGATCAAGGCCAGTTACATTGCATATCCGTCTCTGGATTTTATCAAGAACCCTGAGGCAAACAGAAGGGGCTCCAGACCATATATGGCAGCAATACTCCATGCAAGGGCGAATGGTTGATTTACAGATTTAAAGGATTGATTCCGGGGAGAAAAATTTCCTGACGCGGCACAGGGAGATTTTACTTTTATATGCTATCTCCCTTCTGATCGTTTCTGATCTTGTCTCTTCAATTTGTTTTTTTTATTCTTTGTAGCTTTAAGCAACTTTTTTTTATTTATTTATTTTTTATTTTTTATTTTTTTCCTTACCATTCCTCCCAATCTCTACTCTGGTACTCTTTAAACTAAAATTATTGGGCAGGTTATTTACTATTTCTCCCTAATTCACTGGATTTCAATATTTCTTGTAAGTGTTAAATTCTCGAAACCTTTAATGAGCATCACAGAATATGCGTCCTTTTAGTTCCAATCTTTTTAAAACTTCTTCCAAAACGGGAAACAATGACGAAATAAGAAACAATACAGTAAAGCTTTGGGATACGATTATATTGACATACAAGTTTGTTTTTTTTAGATACGAGCCGGAGTTCGGCCGATTTTTTTTTCCTTCGAGATACGAGCTGAATTTTAAGATACGAGCGGGTTCCACTTAAGCATCCGCTAGTTGGCACAGCGAGCGCCATGAAAAAGAGAGTAATTTCTCTCACAGTACACGTGTCCATCTCACCCTGGAAGGATCTCTATTGTGTTGTGTTGTGTTATTTTGCCGTTGTTTTGCAAAATTCCTCTAGTGACACCATAAGTCCAAAGAAAGTAAGTGTAAAGAGCAGTGATGAAATGCCGACACGTATGATTTCGCTTGAGGCCAAGCGGGAAATTATAAATAAAACATGAGGAAGACGTATCAGTAATGGATTTGGCGAGAAAGTATGAGCCTTCTACATCGACGATAACTAAAAAAAATTATAAAACTAAAAATAAATAGTTATTGTAATGGATAAAATGTAGATGTTTTTAAAAATTTAGAAATTAAGGGATAAAGTTAATCTTCGATGCTGTAGACTAGGCTAGACGTTGCTTGGTGAGATTAGCGGTTGCTAGACTAATTGTTGTTTGTTTGTTTGTTTGTGTCTGTCTGTCTGTGTGTGCGTGTGTGTGTCTCCTCCACGCGTTGTCTTATGACTCGTCTGAACTTTATTGTTTAGAACAGTTTCTTTCTTTACAGTGTGTTTTTTCTCTCTTATTTTATTGTTTGTAACCTACATTTCTTGTTTATTCACACGTATTTGCTTGTAAGAAACCCACAAATACAAAAATAAGAGTGAGTTTTAGGAAAATAAGGTTGATTTTTAGGGACTTAGAACGGATCGGAAATATTCTCATTAATTTCAATGGGGAAAATTGATTTGAGATACGTGTCTTTTGATTTACGATCTCGTGGAAAGAATTAAACTCGTATCTCAAGACGTTACAGTACTGATATTAGTAAAATTTTATTTTTTTTGCTTTTGATAATGAGCGCAAGTTCTACGCAGTTTTATTGGTAAATATGATTTACACAGTCCAGAATTAAAAACTGACATTTAAAAATGAAAGAAACAACATTCATATTGTATTGAAGAACTTAACAATATATTTTGCAAGTTCTGGTGGTTTTCTCTCTGGTAGTAAATCACAAACTGATTTAAAACAAATATGAGAAACGCAATGAAAAACAGTGATTATCTTGTAGCAGCTTTTACGTGATAACTCGTGAGTAATTTTTTTCTTCTGAGACTTTTTACTTTTGCAATGAGTCAGAGATTTAAGACGATTCATACATTAGATGATAATGAAAGTAGATAAATCTATAATAGCCTTACAACTAATTACCAAATGTTTCGTCGACAACACACACACAGAAGAACTCAAGGAAAACGTATGTTTAGGTTGATTTATTTGCTTTTAATCCCTAACCTTAAGCGGGAGTTGTCTGTCTGCAATGCATTATAATATAGCAAACTTACCTAAAACAGCAGATAACAGTTAACAACAGTAAATACGCGAACAGCACAATACACCCTAAATGCATATGGGATCTTAAATACAACAACCAAAATACATTCAAATATAATGGAAAATAAGAAAACATACACCAACCTAGAACAATAACTCAAAAAATATAAGACTTTATCTGACATAGAAAATAGCTATAATCTTCGTCCAAAACCAACACAAATTTCTAAATAAAAGATCAGAATTTATCGCAAAATGCAAACCTGAAAATATATTTTCACTGTATAACATAACAAGCGAAAGCTAGAAACTGATATACTGTAAAGCATCACTAATAAAAATGCAAATATATCACTTATATACAACGCAGATAACTTGATATACGACAAAAATACCACAAATAAAACAAATTAGATATCCCCGAAAATAAATTAAGGAAATAATGAATAAATAGACAAACTGTACGAATAAACGCAAGCCAACAACTGTTTAGGCTTAATAATCAGTAGCGAACAATTAATTGAGTGATGCAAAATACGCTAAAATTAATAATATTAAATAAAATAATGTTTAAAAATTTAACTATCAAGCCTATATAATGAAATAAGCGTTTCCCGCCTCAGAATTAGTTCTACTCAACAGCCGTTAGAATAACAATAAACAGGAACTAACTGACCGTACTACCAATAATTAGTAAGATATAAAAATAATCGAACTACTATCCAACCCACAATGTTGGAATACAAATAAAATACTTTAATTCATGATATATTAAAAAAAAATCCAAAATATTAATGCAACCAAAACACTACATGTCAAAAAACTAAAATAAAACAAGGACCTAAGATGATGAAAAATTCCAAACTAAGAAAAAAGAAAAGGTCGAAAAGCAAACACTTACAAGAGCATAAAATAACAGTGCTCATCCTCTAGAATATCTAGAGAAATCAAAATACACTTCACAGAGTCCAGCTTCAACGAAACACAGCTCGAGTCGCTACTTAAGTTTCACGCATTCACAATCTTCAGGCGACTAGAGTGCTAATGAAAGAAGGTGGTATCTAGCATTTATATTCCAATAACGTAATACGATCTAACCTATTACAAGGGAGAAAACATCCGTGTATATCAGTCACCCTCACGGAGGAAAAAGAAAATAAGGAAAGAAAAACACCATTGTATGGGCCTAGCTGAGCCTGGCCGACTACACTAATCGCAAACGAATGGGGAACACTGGTCAGGTGACAGGTAGCACAATAAGTATTTTATGGAATGCCTACACCTACTGATTAATTCCGACTTTTTTTTAACACTCAAGTATCATTTAGTTTATGTAAACACACGCCACAGATTTGCAGTGGGAAGATATTTTTCATTTAAAACAAAAAAAAACAAAAAAAACACAAGATTATATTGTAATTTATCTGGAGGAAAGAAAAGTTGTTTTCTTATTTTTGTATTACACTGGAGGAATAAAAAGTGTTTTCATTTTCTTATTTCTCTGGAGGAACGAAAAAGGTTCTATTTATTTTTTTATTCTGCTGGTACAGGAGAAATTGCTTTCATTTTGATATTTCCCTGGAGGAACAGATTTTTTTTTCATTTCGCTGGAAGTTTTTTTTTTATTTTGTTATTTCACTGGAGGTAGAAATGTTGTTTTCATTTTTATTCAATGAGAAGCAACAAAAATTGGATTAAAAGTAAACATTTTCAAGCAGATATTCCCTCCAACGTAAGCTTGAAACATGTGCTGCGACTCATTTAGTGCAAAGTATGCCTCTAATAATTAAATATGATGAGCTATAATTGAAGCAGAAACAATAAATAATCCTCTCTTTTACTTAGAACTTCACAAACTTATTATACATATCTTTAAAAAAGAAAGAAAACTAGTTTTACTGTTCATTATCAAATAACTCCGAGAGATTTCAGAAGGCGATCAGAAACGCTTTAATGTTTAAACTGATTCAGAGAATTTTTTTCTTTTCCACATTATTTTTTTTAATTCATAGTATTGTTTTACCTCCTGTTAAATAATGCACTCGAAATTCAACACCAGCGACACCTGCCGAGATTTGGCCTCATCAGAATGTAATCAATAATGGCCACTTTTCAGAAAAAATACTTTAATACCGGAAGTGCTCAACATTTTGGCACGAAGTAAGTAGTTGCTCAAAAATGTTCTAATTAAAAGAATGAAGTTGAAATGGAAAGAGAATCATTAACTTTTTTGAAAAATCGTACTGACATTGTTGTATATATATCGTATGTTTAACAGGGTATCTACGTCAAAAATCAGGGAGTGAGAGAGAGCGAAGTGGGACCCCCTCTATATATATATATCAGAACAGAGATTTACATATATTTTATATGCGAGCATGCATGTCATGAAGATCTATCCCAAAAAACGCAATTAAAATCGTGCAGTGGTTTTCTGCATAGGTATCTTTATATAACACGTGTTCTGACATTAATCAGAAGGATAGTGTAAAATAGTGTGAGAATTCACTCACTGAAATTACAACCAACTTGTTATACCATGCAGTATGTTACAGTGAAAGTTGGTGTCTGCGTATAAGAATAATCTGGAAAATGCAAGGATAGTCTACTTATGTGAAAGCGTACATAAATATAAATATCCTAATAGATTGTCGTTCATAAGCAGAAATATCTCTAATGATAATACAAAATAAAATCTAGCATATACATTGGTCAAACGACTACAACAATTTCACGTCGAATAATATGCTGTTTTTAAAACAACACAATCATTACAACTCACATCAATCAACATATGTTATACAATATCAGAATTATGTAATAACAAAATGTGTTACGTCATTTTTCTGTATTCTCTCCGAAGTTCATTTTTCTTTGTTTTATGTTCCGTGACCTTTCAGGACATGGCTGATCAGAACTTTCCACAACATTCTCTGTTTTCTTCTTCTTAACAATGTCTTTTTACTATTCCTCCCAATCCCTGTTCTACCAGTCATTTCTCCAAGCTCGTTAGGTTGGTTACTCACCATTTTCCCCTTTTGCTTCCAATATCTTTTGTTTCAATTTTCTAAGCCCTCTTTGTTCCTTATGTGTCCAGAAATTCCAACTGTGTCTTTCTGATTCTAATTATAAGTGTCCTTTCTATTAACATATCCAGCATTCACAGACATATAAGAGAAATCATATTAGTTTCACTGTTTTCTTTGTTTCATATGGCATTTTTATGTGTCTTAATACTTTGTTTAGCTTTTGGAAGACACCTTTCGCTATTCTAACGCAGCTTCGGATTTCATTACCACATTTCCCTTGTTACATTTTTTCCTAATTATCCATATCTTGGCGAGCGAGAAGAAATGGATTCACACCTTTCCCAGGTAAATGTAATGAATTAGACTGGAAATCGAACTCGCCTCTCTGATTTCTCGTTCCGAGCCGCTATCCAGTGGTTTCTTTCTCCTCTCTCTCTCACTTTATCACACTTCCCCTCTCTTCATTTCTCTCATTGTGCCATATCCCTTAAAGACGTGTGATCATGGGTCTCCCCAACTTCCTGCCTTTCGCTGATAGTATAGATTGTTAATAAAATCGAAAGAGAGCTAATACCGTACTATGTGAAAATATCCCCCAAATTGCTATTTTTCTCGAGCTATATATGGCTTTGCGTATCCCAAATTATCATTGATGAAAAGAAGAGAATCCATCTGATAAAGTCTATCCCGATATTTAAGACGCCTGACTGAAAAAATACATTTTAATATCAAGATTAGACTGTGTTCACTACGAAAATACCTTAAAATTGTCTATTTTATGCTATCTGTTCGGGAGTAATGTGCGAAATATTTCAACAATATTTCTCGTGAAAATATTTTAAATGTAGAAATATTTACCCGAGTGTCAGTTATTATCTCTGCTTCGGGAGATGGTCATAGACATTGCCTGCATTCTGAGAAGTGTCACGGTAGGTGCTTGAGCAATTTTTGTACGGCTAACAAATCCCAGTTTAAATACGACCGACACAATAAATAAATTTTTAATTTAACAAACACAAATTTTAAATTAAAAATAAATAAAAATTAAACATTTCAGCGTCTCCTCTCGTTTATATTTGAAAATTTTTGAATTTAGGAACGCTCATAAATATTCATCAGGTTAGATGAAAACATCAGGCAAGCTATGGGAACACAAATTGATAAAATTAAAAGAAAGTTGATGTTTTTGAAGAAAATTATGCAAATTATTATTTAGATTATTTAACCGTTTTCCTTGAATTTTTAACATTTTTGAGTCATGTATCTTAGCTTGGGAAAGTAGTAATTCTTTTAGGAATCAAGATATTTGAAAAAGTCCGAGGGTCAGATTTATATTACGAGATGATTCGATAGCGCCACTCTCGAGAATTTTCTTTCTAAGTAAGTTACTTTCTCTTTTGATAAGTGTGGCATTCTTTAGATCAAAGTTGTGGTTGAATTTATTTCTATGTATAACTTATGAATTTGATAAATTGATCTCTTTTGTGTTCATAGATATTTTTTTTAATTTCTGCAAGTTTCCCCAATAGATTGTGAGAAACAGTTCTGGCAATTTATTTTATATATATACCTGGTTCAGAACAATTATTTTTATGGATATTTTCTGCTCGGATCATATCCATAATAGTTTTGGACGTGTTTGTAATTATTTTGATGTTGTTTAGATTCCATAGGGTGCTTGGGAAAGTGAATGTTATGGAGCTAGTAAGTCTTTATCTTATCGATGAAATAATAAGTATATTGGAGGTTTTTGTATATTTATTCTTTGGGTAAGTATTGCAGGCTGCAGATTCTTAGTTCTCTTAAATAGAAACATAATTATTCCGATTTAATCTCGTTACAGTGCGGGAAATAAAATTTAACTAGCTCGTTCTTTTTGGTAGCTTTTCTGTAAACTGAAGGGCGTTATTATTTTTGTACAGCATGATATCTACAAAGAGTAAAGCATTTTTAGACTCAGATTCAAAGGTAGTCTGTTGTGTGGATTCAATGTTATTTAATTTGTTGATAAGATCAGGTAAAATTATGTCTTGTGGATATACTAGTAGAGAATCTTCTATGTATCTGAAATAAGAAGATGGGTCCATCGGCGTGGTGTAATGGTTAGCGA
Source organism: Acanthosepion lycidas (assembly GCA_963932145.1). Lineage (NCBI taxonomy): Eukaryota > Metazoa > Mollusca > Cephalopoda > Sepiida > Sepiidae > Acanthosepion > Acanthosepion lycidas. Next base: position 112,601,404 of record OZ010574.1, read on the forward strand.
GCTTGTCTCGCTAGGACAATTACGACTGAGTTGTGAGTTCAATCCTCACTGGGCGCTCCATAATTCCCGCCTCGTGCCACATCAAAGCAACGCTTAGAAAATCACTACCTAAAATAAGAGGAAACTTGTAAAATATTTCAAAGAGACCACTTTCCAAAAATAGTTAAGGTAAAGGACATTAAAAGTAAACCCCAATGAGTAAACCAAATTTCACTTTATCAAAATTGTTTTCGAATGTAGGAAAACATTGATTAGGGATTAAATGACACAGTTTTATTATTTTATGTGTAGAATAGTTAACTTTGTTTTTGTTTTCGTTAAATGTGTTTTTAGTAAATTTAGACATTTCTTTGTATGTACATTTGTGAATAAATTTTTTATATCAATTCATATATTTGTTTTTAATGTCTGCATTTTTAATTCATTTAAAAAAATCTGCGAAAAGCTAATTGTATCAAGAAGTGAGGCTAAAACGTTGGTTAGTATGCTGGCAGTCATAAAAATTGTAACCCCCACTTTATTAAAAAAAAGAAGATTAGCAAGCTACCGCAGTTTACTTGGATCTTGTGCGCGCTTTATCTAAAGATAATATTTACAAATTATCATAACTTTTATTATTTATATTATTATAACTACGAACTAGGTATTAGACAATTTTTAAACATATCGATTTTAGGGGTAGACATTATCCTGTAATGGATGCATATAAGAAGAAATTATAATATATATATATATATATATATATATATATATATATATATATATATATATATATATATATATATATATATATATAATTTTAGGATATGCTATAGTTATGGATCAAAGTGCTCGCTCTTGGGTAGAGTATATGTAAATGTTATGTCGACAACGAGGTTAATACCTATTGTGTTAGTCTGTTTTTTGCTTAAACGCTATCTTCAGGCCATATATATATATGTATATATATATATATATATATATATATATATATATATATATATATATATATATGTGTGTGGGGGAGGTATATTCGATATATATATACCGGTGAAATATTCGAAAGTAATTACATACTCTAGAAAAAAATAAAAGAGTTTAGTTTCAAAGATAACGTAATGACAATTACAAAAATAAAATCGAGGTCGACATTTTTCCGCCATGGCTCAGAAGGTGAGGCAACGTATAGTTTATCACGTCATGTTTATGTTAAATTACATTTAAGCAAGTACATTTTACTCAGTTCTATTCTAAATTAATATCCCCCCCTTTTGAAAATGCGTATCTTACATTAATTTTAATGTTTTAATTTATATGAAAAATAACCAAACGTACGACTTTCCGAAAGTTTTTAAAGTCTTTATGACTCCACCCGTTATTCGGACGAGTGAGATCAATCATATTGGTATTGATCTACTAGAAAAATTCGGCCTGTCCATTTTAGAGCCTTCTTCGGCAATAACAAAAATGGTTGCTTACCAGCAACAACAAAAGCGCCAGAGAATGTGTTGTAGTCCTTAAGTCCAACATCCTTGAACGAGCTATTATAAACAGACAGGTTCTTTTTTTCTCTTATTAATACACTTTCACATAGCATTTTCCCGAGAAGATAGAGGGACGTTTATTAATATACATATTTTTTTTTTTTACTTTTTATTTTTAATAATGCACGTCATTTTCAAAAATTGCCCAACATCCAATAATTTTGGTTTTGTTTAAAATTCAAAAAATATAGACTTTTACTTCACAGTAACGTATACATTAAAATCATATATTATAAGACTTTTTTATTATTTGTTTTGAACAGATATTTCCAAGCTTTTTTTTTTCATTTTGTTCGCATGTGTGTGTGAGATTTAATTGGTATACTCTCATTGAAAAGCATTTTCTTAAAAGTATGTTATAAAAATCCTTTTAAGAAATTAAAAGGTCGACTTAAAAAAAAATCAATGTCTCTTATATAATGGCTTTAATTTTCTGAAGAGAATAATGCGATTATGCCTTATAGTAAAAAAAAGACAAAAAAAAGGCACATACATTATTTTAACTTCTGATACCTTAGCTCATTAGGCCAGTCCCTGAATTTCGATTCATTCACGAAGTGCTTGCATTAAATTAAAACGATTGTCACACCAGTGAATTCAGTTAAAATTATTTTCATTTTAATATTCGGGTCGTTAGTTGAGGTGGCTGAGGCGAGATTCTTGCAAGAAGCGACATCAAGCAGAAAGAAATCCCATCAATTCTTTCAACCTGCAATCCGCAACTCTAACTAATAACAGTTGTCACATGCGTTGAAGACAACTTTTGAGACAAATGAAGAAAGAACAAAGAAAGCTGTACTTACAACGAGCTCCTAATACAAAATTAAATCGCAAAGTAACCACTTTATTTATAAAGGTAACTAGAGAACCAACCATAGTTTAATGGTTAGTATATACGCCATGAAAACCGGTTTTTAGTGTGTAATAAGTGAGCGTGACTTTACTCTAGTCTGGCGACTGGCTAAAGCTGAAATTGTATAGATTTGGATACTGGATTTGTCGTGTTTTTGCTTACAGAGGTCATAGGTCCGTGTTAGGGACCAGTTATAACTTATGGGGAATTTCTATACAGACCTTTCGCACTTAGATAATTTCCACTCACCCAAAAGACCGTTATCGATTTCAGGATTAATATGCTGTCACTCTTCAAGATGCGGGGATCACCATTCTCCACAAACTCCTGTTTTGGGGTTATTTTTTGTTGATTTAAGAAGGTTCTTACTTTATACCCTTTTTGCCCTTATTCTGTCATTCATTAACACAATCACGTTTAAACTGAGAGATGCTTGCACTGCTTTCCTCGACTTCAATATGACCTGTAAGTTTTAAATTCTCCTGTTGATCTTTCCTCAATATGTGCCCCAGGAATTTTAGTAGTGCGCGCATTTTCATTAGGTTATGTCTTTTACCTGATACTTATCTCTTGTCTATAAAACTCATTAAATGTGTTCTCATTCATTGCTATACAAGAATTTTGACACGCATAACCATTTATTTGTTTGCATTGTGTATATATTTGTTTTCACATGTCTGCATGAACATATATGTGATCAATTTGACTTCTTGCTGTCTGGGGAGGAAAATGGCTGAAAATCACACCACTGTGACTGAGAGACGAAAATGTTCGGATGTCATCAGTAGTTGTGCTAGTAAGATGTCAAGTCATCGCTAGCGAGAATTTTAGCGTATTGGCCTTCTTCAAAATGTTGATCATGACATTGGCTCTCTCTCCCAGAAACTATAATAAATCTGCTTAGCATAGCTGCAGTATAAATCACAGATGGATTCTGTTAGGCGTTTAACAAAGACAAATGTGCCTGAGCACGTGTCTGCAAAAGGATTTGACAAGCTGCTGTAATAAACAGATGTACTCATAAAACGAGAGTTTCTGGCCAGTATGCATATGTGTGGATATTTGTAGTGTGTGTATGTGTTTTGAGTTTACCAATGAAAACTTTAAAATGATTTTCATTTTAGTTGTAGGTCAGTTGATGGCTAATGAATCCAGTAAAAGCCAGGTGAACTTTCTTTTTTAGAAGTAACGAGCAAGAAATAGGATGAGAATTAATGTTTCGTGAAATTCGAGGCTTACGACTTTCTATCGTCACTTCGTCACTGCTTTTGAAAAGATTGTTTCTCTATTTTCCTCACAGCATTTCGTAAACAAAATGAGGAAACAGAAGAGTATTTTCAATCGTCTATTATTTGTATTGCTACGTAAGCTTCATATATTCGGAAAGGTTATTAGAACAATCAAGAAATTGTACTGGGATCAAACCACCTGCATACGGATAGAAAGTTAATGGACAAAAAATAGAAAGGGGTATAAGACAAGTTTGTCTCTTCTCACCGAAATTATTCAACCTTTACTGTGAAGCAATCCCGAGAGAATCACAAGTTCTAATAGAATACATTATTGGCGGTCACAATGGCAAGAAGAGTAGATATGCAAAAGACACAGTGTCGATAGTAAACACAGAAAGAAAACTACAGGAACTCCTATAGAGTGTAGTGAAAGAAAGAGAGGGGAAAAGATTAAACATCGATTGCAAAAAGACAGAATGCAGGGTTACAACTGAAGGATCAGCCCATGATGTGAATTAAAAAGTGGAGACACAAAAATCAAGCAAATGCAAAAATGTAAATATATACAAAGTGTTTTAAGTGAGGACGGAAAATGTAACCCCGAAATTCGAAGGTGCATTATGATAGAGAAAAGGTACCTTCCAAAAGCTAAGCAAAATATTAGGAAATCAAAATTTATAGCAGTTTCGTGAAAGAATTCAATGCCTGTGCTACTTACGGAGCTCCATGTAGCCAATAAATTCGCCCGTCCTGATTTCTGTTAAAAATTCTTGGCATTATCATGAAAGAGCTTAATTAAAATTGTCTTCTTAGACTTGACCACCGCCACACATCTATATTCTTTAACGAAAAATGACACGCGTATGATTGTCGATTTTTTTAAAGGCAGTAAAAGAAAAATAAATTTTCTAAAACTTCATGTGTTTCTTTAAAACATGGTGGGATTATCTAAAAACAAATTTGGTTGGAAATCAATTTCAAAATATTGATTTCACATTGAGCTGAGGTTGTTTGTAAGAAAGACTCCTGATCTCCAAACTCATTTCAGTGATATACGGAAGAATATTGATAATATGAACGTAGCTAAGATGAAACATTGCTCTACGCGATTAGCAACCATTAAGAAATGTAAAAACTCTCTACCAAGTGGATTATCACTGTTTGTAGACAATCAAATTTGTTCAATATTTTGTGGTGCTTCTATCCGCTTACTGTATCGAACGACATTGAAGAATCAACAAACGTGACATGCTCTTGTCTTTTTTTCCAATATTTTCCTTAGATGTACAGCAGTACAAAATTACTCGAGTCATACCACGATTAATTCTAAAACTAAATCTGAAAACCGGAAAGTTACATGTTAATTTTCACAGTCCAACTAATCTTCCTTTTTAAAGTTTATGGTTACAGGATCTTTGAAGCTCTGAAGTCTTTTACATTATTCTGAACAGAAAGGGAAGAACTTAACATACAGTGTAGGATCTACGTTTTCCAAGACCTCTGGTAAGATGCACTGAAAACTAATGGATTCCCAGTATTCTTTTGTTTAAATGCTGTTGCAATTTTTTTGTTAAACTGATGCCATATCCAAGTCTGATTTCCTTTATTGGAGCAAGATGCGGTCAACTGCTCCTGCCTGACTTGTGCAACTGGATCGCTGACCACGAATCCTATGAATATGAACTCTTCAACATTGTTAATCGCCTTGACCGGAAGTGAAGCCACTTGCAACGTTCTCACGTATATGGCCTTTATCTGAAAAACGGGCCTCACTAATAACAGCGACAATGTAGATATCCAGTTTCATGATTCCGTATTCACTTAATGCAGAACGTCGCTGTGGTCTGTGACGTCGTCCTCTGGTCGCAGCGCCAACCGTGTCGTTCTATCCCAGTCTACCACGGCACCAACTGTGACGTCCTACTTTGATTCCCAGTCTGCCTACCCACGTTGTGATTTGATCTAGTCAGAGGAAATCAATCAGTCATCGGGGCCGTACTGCAAACCGAGTCCAACGGGGGTGATACCACAAAAATACGCATAAAAGGCAATAAAATGAAAACTCAAAAGTTCAAAGTATCAAAGAAAAAGGTAACAAACTTTATGTCTAGTTGTTCGTTACATAGGACTGCATCTATCTCCCGACACGTTCTATGGATTGTGACACGTCGTTTTACGCTAGGCAAGTTTTAACATTTCAAGTCGTCTGCTCTCTAAGAAATTGTTGTTTCGGTGGGTCTTTGGATGAAAGTCAAAAGAAAAACTTATTTCGGTGATCTGGATCTAAGTCGCTCTTCAAAATAATTGTTCTTGGTTTGAAGATGGTCCGGAAAATGTGCGAATCCTGGTCAGCTATCTGCGAGGCTTGCCTCAACCGGAGACTGACTCTGGGAACTGTGGGTCTCGACTCATTTATGCTAGTTGTGGCTTCGTTTATATGGGCGCCAACCAAAACCGGGGTGAGTTTGTCGGCGCCGGGGGGTTCCTCAATAATTCTAAATACATATCCACCTCTCTGGTTAGGAATTTCCACCTTTTTCCATTTTTGGGAACCTTTCCTCACTCTCACCTTCTCATCATACTTCGGAGGGACGTGAACTGCCCTCCCCACATCTTCGTGGCAACCTCTCTTACTCATCCTCCAGATGGGCGGCAACAGCCTCCCTCGTGCATCACGTGTTTACCACTCAACCAATGATGTCTTAGTCGGGCGTGGACGAATCTGCGGCTTTGTTTCAGGAAGAGAAAAAAATATCTTGCTTAAAAAAAAATTATCTCTTCCCTTTTCTTCCCCTTAATGGTTTATCATTTCTCCAGCAGCGAACGGGACAATATGACAATGGCGGTCATAACTCTTGTTCTACACGTGGTTTACGTCAGGTATTTTATCGCTAATTATCAGAATGTGTGGTCTTCTCGACACGGTCTCAAAAAAAAAACATCTCCAAAGTTCCAGTCGGTCTGTCGCCTCGAAGAAATAAATAAAAACACATTCATTTTCTTTCGGCACAATTCCTGATAACAAAATTTTATTATCGCAGGCCAAGGATGCTCGTGGGTGGGTTTTTTTAATTTTTCATATCTGTCCAAGTTCTTTTAGTTGTCTGTTTTTCGTCACTTAACGAAATAACATTTTCATTTTAATTTTCCTCTCTCTCTCTTTGGCCAGCCGGCCTGTAGTTGATAATAAGATGTCTTCCCGTACCAATAGCTTGTTTTCATATCTTTAGATAATACAGCCGATGCCAAAACATATCTGATTCTTTCCTTCTTTCCCTTTCTTTTTACTCAGAATTTCCTTGTCATTGTAATGACACTCTTTCGCCATTTGTTACTTATCAAAATATCCTTTTATCCATTGTCTCTTAGCTGTGTGTGTGTTCTTGCTTATCACTCACGATTCGGTTCTTCGCCTCTCCTTTCCTTCTTTCCTTTCTTTTCCCTTTCTGCCTCGTTAAATGGTGCCACAATCCTCCCCTAACCGATTTGTCATTTACCCGTAAATGACACCTAAACCCAAATACACCATTTAACATGCATCATGCATTTGTCCCATGCAATTCTATACTACTTTCCTACATGCAACGTAATGTTCTCTTTCAAGTTCTTCTGTTCTACATGCAATGTAATGTTCTTTTTCATCTTCTTCTGTTCTACATGCAATGTAATGTTCTTTTTCGTCCTCTTCTGTTCTACATGCAATGTAATGTTTTTTTCATCTTCTTCTGTTTTACATGCAATGTAATGTTCTTTTTCTTCTTCTGTTTTACATGCAAGTGTAATGTTCTTTTTCATCTTCTTCTGTTCTACATCCAATGTAATGTTCTTTTTCTTCTTCTGTTTTACATGCAAGTGTAATGTTCTTTTTCATCTTCTTCTGTTCTACATGCAATGTAATGTTCTTTTTCTTCTTCCGTTTTACATGCAAGTGTAATGTTCTTTTTCAAGTTCTTCTATTCTATATGTAATGTCATGTGTGCGTGTCTCTGTGGGTGCAGATATGGTTACTATGGCTTGTTCTTCTTGCTCAATGTTTTCCTCTCCGCTGTGGGAGGTTTTTCCGCCGCACTTGGCGGTCTCACGCCAGCCTCCTCCGCAGGTCTTCCTGCAATTTCTTCGCCGATTCTGTATGAGTAAGGAACACTGCTCGGCATCTCCCTCTCGAGTTGCTGCATGCGCATTGGATTGTCGCTCGTTAATCTCCTCTTACTCTTAATCTTCCATACTACTATACCCCCGATGGCTATAACTATGAATGTACTCATCACTATTGACCAACTTATCGCGATCTGCTCATCGTCTTCCCAAGCCATACCTTCATTTCCCAACGCACTTAACTTGTCCCTCAATTGATCCATATCGATCTTTTCTATCGGCTTCATTAGTTCTGGCATTTTATTCAAGGTAACATTGGAGAATCCCTTCACTATTGGCTCCCATAATTCTGTACAATTGACTAAGCCTCTGCCAATCATTTCTATGATTGAATCTTTCTCTTCATATCTTTCTTCTTCCTGGTAATAGGGGGGTAAGGACATAGATACCCCAAATGCTGAACATCCCATGGGTAACTTTAACAGGGATAATGGTGGCCTTACTCTTAATGTCCTTGTGGACTCTTCCCCACACACCCTAGACAAGCTGATAGGTTTCTGTGTGGCTACTGCCCACACCCCGTCTGAAACACTGATAGCTTGTGGTAATGCCGTGTTTGCTAATACCTCTACTTGGCAAGTTCTCTTAATTCCCTCTCTCTTCCCTTCAAACAATTCTAGTATGCACATCTTGTGGTTACCAGTTATATAGATAGGGCTTAACGAGGTACAAGTCCCTAGAGCATCATCTCTACACTTTCTAGCTTCTTCAGCTGTTAGCAACATGAATTTCGTTCTCCCTGAATTTAAAGCTATGTATTCTGTTTCCAACTTATACCCTGCTATCATTCGTGTAGCTACCATCATCATCATGATCATAATCAACCCTTTTATTTTGATCTTTTCTGCAACAAGATTCTCCTGTTTTTATTCATCACAACCATTCAGTCTTGCTCAATTCATCACTCAATTATTCCATAATTTCTTACTACGTTCAGCTCTTCCCTCCTCTAACTAACTCCTAGCAGACAGAATGGCCCGGACAGGTGTGCGTGGCGTTCACTCCCAAAGGTCGTACTTCATGATACCACTGATGGCCAGTCAGCAATGCCAATAATCTTCTTCCGTCCTTCGTGAGATGCAGCCCGCGACTCCATCCCCTCCATCCACATCCACCACAGTCAGCCAGCAGGTTTTTTTGGATGAGCCAGTGTCGTTACCTGTCGACACCGAATGTTTCTATTCTGCTCAGCCTTCTTTGTTCTACTGAGATTTGGGGTTCTTCACCCTTCTTGATCTCATCTTCCGAGGTGGTCCCTGCTCAACCTCTAACCTTCCCTCTGTGTTTAATTCCCGTCCAGGAGGTGTTTTGTCCTCTTCTTCCTCCCCTGACTCTTCCTTCTGTTTAGAGTCCTCGCCCTGGACGTCTTTAATACCTCCTGACTCTATGTCTAGATCTCTCCTGTTCCTTAGCTTTTCCTTGAGCTGGGAAAGGGGTATTTGATCCTCTTCCTCCCACTCGCTGGGCCCTTCGTCCTGTTCAGGGTGCCTCTTTTTAGAGCCCTTGGCTGCTTGATTGGATCTCGTTTTTATCTTCCTTTCCTTTGGGCATGGGGGTGCGATGGCGACCTCGCAGGGTCTTCTCTGCAACGATTCAGTCGACGACTGAACACCGCTGATATCCGCCGAGGGTTCCAACCCCGTCACTCGGATCGCTTTGTCTATCTGGCCAAGTCGATCTATCTCCTCATTTTCTTCGGAATCTTCCTCCGTCTCCATTTAATCCGGCTCAACCAGAGTTACCCTCCTTGCCCTTGTCTTCTTAGGCCTCGGCTCGCTCATTTCCAGGTTAGCTATTTCAGCCTTCTTTAGATCATTGGCATGGACCCTCCTTGCTCGTCCTGCCACTTGATCCCATATTACATATGATACTGGACCCGTCTGCTCTACTATCCGGTAGTACGGTTCCCATCTTTGGTCCAGCTTTCCTTCTCTCTGGTGGATTTTGTAGTAGACAGGGTCTCCAACCTTCAATTCTACTACCTTTCTTTCAGCATTCACTCTCTCATTTCTTTTCTTCTGTGCCCTCTTTATTCTTCTTCTGGCCTGAACAAATATTTTATGTTGTTGTTCTAGCAACAGCTGATGATGATCTTCTCCCATATACTTTCTTCGGGGCTTCAATAGGTTATCAACAGGCAGGACCACGTCTCTGCCAAACAACATAAAGTAAGGAGAAAATCTGGAGGTTTCGTTTATCGTAAACCTCACGGCCGCCAGAGCCTGTGTCAAATACAAGTCCCAGTTTCCAGTGTTCTCTCTGACCAGCTTGGCCAGTACATCTCCCAAGGTTCTATGAAACCTTTCCACGTTAGCATTTCCTTGGGGGTGATATGGAGACGTTTTTACATACTCTATATTCAAACCTGTCAGCACTTCTCTCACTATGCTGTTTACATTCTCCGTGCCATTATCTGTTACCAACTGCACAGGGGCGCCATACCTAGGGAAGATTTCACTTATTATCAAACCGGACACAGTTCTAGCCTTCTTGTCTGGTACTGCAAATGCCTCAGGCCAATTTGTTAGCCAATCGACAAAACTCACTATGTAGTTGTTTCCCTGCGCATTTTCCCCATATGGTCCTGATAAATCCATACTCACTTTCTCGAAGGGGAAGTTCGGCACGTCCGTCTCCTCCAATGGTGCCATCTCCTACCTTCTGCTCTGCGACTGGCACACTACGCAGCTCCGAACATAGTTAGTGACCTCTCCGTACAATTTGGGCCAATAGTACTTTCTTCCTATTAGATAACATGTCCTATCAATTCCCATGTGACCCAACCTCACGTGGCACTGTTCCAATACCTCTGGTCTTAAACTTTTGGGCACATACAACTTGGGCTTGACTTCCTCATCCCAGCCTGAGAGATAATACAGCCTTTCCTCTATTATGGCATACTTGGTGGTCTCTCCTGCCTTCACATTTTCTCTCAGGGCAGCTATTTCACAGTCTGCCTGCTCCTTCTCAATTCCTTCTGTCCAGTAGGGATCTGTTATTATCTGTGTGTCCCCTTCTTCGTCCGATTCTAACAGGGCGATCTTTTAGCTTTAATAAGCTAAAAGATCGCCCTATGTTAGTTAATTACTCCTATTCTATAGGCTTTATCATCTACTCCCTGCTCTACTTTTACAGATCTTTCTTCCAGTTGTTTCGGTATTCTTGAGAGTAAATCTGCGCACGTGTTTTCCTTCCCTGCCAAATACTCTATCTTACAGTGGTAGCCACTTAACTTAAGTGCCCACTGTTGAATCTTCTTATTATTTGTCCACTCTGCCTGCAATAGGTACTGCAGAGGTTTGTGGTCTGTTTTTATAGTAAAGACCGCACCATTCAAGTAGTAGTCCAGTTTTTGGAGAGCATACATGATAGCATATGCTTCTCTTTCTATTACTGGCCATCTCTGTTGTGTCTCTGAGAGCTTATGAGAGAGAAAGTATATCGGTACTTCCTCTGGTATGCCTGGCACTGGTCCTTCTTTATCGGGACACGGCTGGGTAAGAACTGCTCCTACACACTGCTCACTGGCATCAGTGTATAGTACCATGGGCTTGTTGAGGTCTGGGTACGTCAGCAGTGGGACGACTGTCAACTGTTCTTTTAACGTATCAAATGCCTGTTGACAATCCTCTGCCCACTTGAACCTAGCGTATTTCTTCGTCAGGGCTAGTAGTGGTATGGCAATTCTCGAAAATGCCGGGACGAAGCGTCGGTAGTAACCTATAGCTCCTATAAAACCTCTTACCTGTCTCACTGTCTTAGGTTCTGGCATTTCCCTTATGACTTTCACCTTATCCATGTCGGGTTTAATAAAACTGACACTTCGACAATTTCAATTTTAAACCGTGTTTTCTTAACCTTCCCAACACTTGTTTTAGATGGAAAAAGTGTTGTTCTACTGTCTCCGAAAATATTAAGATATCGTCCAAATGTGCCATGGCAAAGCTCTCGTATCCTCCTAACACTATTGACATCAGCTGTTGGAAGATTCCCGGGGCATTAGCTAAACCGAATGGCATCACCCTGAACTGGGACAGTCCTAGGTGACACGCAAAGGCGGCCTTCTCCTTGTCAGCCTCATCAAGGGCTACCTGCCAATACCCGGACCTCAAGTCCAACGTAGAGAAATACTTTGCCTTCCCTAATAATGCCAATATGTCATCTATTAGTGGCAATGGCACCGCCAACGGCTTCGATATAGAAGTCAGTTTCCTAAAATCTACACAAAAACGGTGCCCGCCATCTTTCTTACCTACTATTACGATTGGGAAGCTCCAAGGGGAGATCGATCTTTCGATCATCCCAGCTTCCAACATCTCTTCTACTGCCTCTTCTACAATGGGTCTTTTATGAATAGGTGTCCGGTAGGGTTTTAATTTCACAGGGGGGTGATCTCCGGTGTCGATTTTCCTTTTGACTGTGTGGGTCTGGCCCAATTCCTTGTCTGACTGGGCTACCACATCTCGATTATCCCTCAGTAGACCTCCCACCCTGGTTCTAAATTGATCCGGTGCTAATATATCTTAGTCTACTATTCCTTCTGTTTGCTCTACAAGTTTTCTTCGTTCCTCTTCGAATCTCACCCGATTCAGAGTCCGTAGGGTTAGCGCTTTCCCTATCTCTTCCCCTCTTCTAACCTTTATAGTCTTTTGGGCCTGGTTCACCATCATAATGGGCACTAATTCAGCTGCCTCCACCACCGTCTCACACAGAGTTACCTCATTCTCTTCTAGGCCCTTCCCCTTTACAGGGACCAACTGCAGGGGTCCTTTTCCTATTTTCTTCCCTGACATTAACCTACCCTTTCCCGACACCGCCGTTCTAGGGGGTAGCTTTACATCTTCCTCCACCACTATTATTATATCTTCTTCCGGTGGGCATCCCAATGGCGTTCTCTCGCCATTCACTATCAGCACAGTGGGGTTTAACTCTATCTGGGCCCTCTGGCTCCGGAGCCAATCTTCTCCCAAGATTGCCTCCGTACACAGGTCGGGGGTTACGTAAAAATTTTGGGTGCTTCTTAATTTCCCAATCCTCACAGGGAGCCTCACCATCCCTTTTATCTTCAGGGGGCTCCATCTGCTTGCGTGACCTCTATGTCCGCTTCCCGTAACCTACTCTTCCGTTTCGCCCGCCTGTATGCTTCCTCTCTCAGCAACGACACAGATGCTCCTGTGTCTACCAGAGCTTTCATCGCCTTACCCCCTATCTCTGCTCTACAGGATAGCTCCTTCTCTTGCGTCAGCGAAGAGAACACTTGGGCTTTCCTCTTCCTGGGCCCCCACCCTTGGGTCATCCCAGCTATAGGCGCCGGCAGCAATAAATCACCTTCATTATTCTTACGGGGGGAAGTTCTGCGCTTTTCGCACCTGGGCGGGCCCGGCTGGACCTCTCCCAGTCTCCCGCGGCTGTTCCTAAGGATACAGCTTCTCTTCCAGTGCCCTGGTCTCCTACAAAACCAGCACCTTCTTGCCGGACAGTTCGCCGCAAAGTGGCCCACCTGACCACATGTCCAACATTTTGCTCTTTTTCTCTTCAACTGGGCTAACCTCTCGTTTACTCCCGAGGGGACCTGTCCTCTACCCAAGCGGCTCGCCCGACCACTGGTCCAAGCTTTTATTTCCCTTCTTTTTAACTGGGCCACCCTCCATCTTAATTCCGGGGTGGCCCGCTGGCTTTTCCCTGGTATTGTCTCTTGGGCTCGGCCTTCTTTGTTAATATCGGTGGGGCTCCTTTTCTCAGCCCGCACCACTTGGCCAGGTGTCCTTTCTTTCCACACCTCGTGCACCTGTCCTGTTCGAAGTCTGGGGGCAAACCCCACTTCGTCGGACATTCCGCCGCTCTGTGGTCCTCATGGCCACAGGTCCAGCAGACCAGCCCGTATCTACCCGGCGTGGGATTATAAAATCCATGCCTGGTTGACCATACCTTTCTACTGGGGTCTTCTTCCCACACCTCAGGCTGATCTACTTCTAGCTTGACCCTCCGATTCCACGCGGGGGGTCTTCCGCCTTTCCTCCCTTTTCCGACCTCTTGACTTAGTATCTGGTTCCTTCCACGCCTTTTCACCTTTTCCCATATGCCCTGGCTCTCCTTGGCCAGTTCTATTGCTGCTGATAATCTCACCGGCCCCTCTTTCAGCACGTCGTGACGAACACGCTCGTCACTTAGGGCCTCCACATACAGGTCTGCTAACTGGGCTTGCATGACCGCATTATCTCTAACCACTTCTGGGAAGGCCAATGATGACAGCTTCCCCGCTCGGGCCCCCAATTCTCCAGGGGTTTCGTCCCGCAGCTGTGTCAGCTTTAAGAGGGCCCTCATGGCCTCTATAGCCGTGCCCTCGTCGGTGAATTCTTTGGTCAATAGTCCCTTTAATCTTTTCCAAGACAAGTGGGATTGACTCTCCAAGATCTCCTTCATAAACTCAGAGGTTTTCCCCTTTGTGGCATCATATGCCAGATACAGGGTCTCCTGATCTGTGAATTCATATATAATTCGGCTCTTCTCCAGGATTGCCAGCCAGTTTTTGAAATCTTTCCCACTGCCGTCAAATGCTGGGACCCTCGGTCCACCCAACAACTTTCTCAGGTCAGCTGACAACCCTTGTCTAACACCCTCTTCATCCCCCACTGCTCTATCTGAATCATAGTCCGACATATTTAAAGAGAAAGACAATCTACGCAGCAACAATCGAGGTTGGGAAATCAAGCAAAGTGTCCTACCTTACAGACGATTCTGTTCGCGTTCCTCTCGGTCCCGGGTCGTTTTGAGTCCTATTCGAAATTTCTCAGCGACAGCGGTCGATCCAGGATCCTGTCCTGCTGTCACGGTACTAATTGTGGCAGTGGCTGTTCCAGGGTCCTATCCTGTGGTCACGGCACCAGTTGGGACGTTGCCCCCTGGTCGCAGCGCCAACCGTGTCGTTCTATCCCAGTCTACCACGGCACCAACTGTGACGTCCTACTTTGATTCCCAGTCTGCCTACCCACGTTGTGATTTGATCTAGGCAGAGGAAACCAATCAGTCATCGGGGCCGTACTGCAAACCGAGTCCAACGGGGGTGATACCACAAAAATACGCATAAAAGGCAATAAAATGAAAACTCAAAAGTTCAAAGTATCAAAGAAAAAGGTAACAAACTTTATGTCTAGTTGTTCGATACATAGGACTGCATCTATCTCCCGACCCGTTCTATGGATTGTGACACGTCGTTTTCCGCTAGGCAAGTTTTAACACTTCAAGTCGTCTGCTCTCTAAGAAATTGGTGTTTCGGTGGGTCTTTGGACGAAAGTCAAAAGAAAAACTTATTTCGGTGATCTGGATCTAAGTCGCTCTTCAAAATAATTGTTCTTGGTTTGAAGATGGTCCGGAAAATGTGCGAATCCTGGTCAGCTATCTGCGAGGCTTGCCTCAACCGGAGACTGACTCTGGGAACTGTGGGTCTCGACTCATTTATGCTAGTTGTGGCTTCGTTTATATGGGCGCCGACCAAAACCGGGGTGAGTTTGTCGGCGCCGGGGGGTTCCTCGATAATTCTAAATACATATCCACCTCTCTGGTTAGGAATTTCCACCTTTTTCCATTTTTGGGAACCTTTCCTCACTCTCACCTTCTCATCATACTTCGGAGGAGCGTGAACTGCCCTCCCCACATCTTCGTGGCAACCTCTCTTACTCATCCTCCAGATGGGCGGCAACAGCCTCCCTCGTGCATCACGTGTTTACCACTCGACCAATGATGTCTTAGTCGGGCGTGGACGAATCTGCGGCTTTGTTTCAGGAAGAGAAAAAAATATCTTGCTTAAAAAAAAATTATCTCTTCCCTTTTCTTCCCCTTAATGGTTTATCATTTCTCCAGCAGCGAACGGGACAATATGACAATGGCGGTCATAACTCTTGTTCTACACGTGGTTTACGTCAGGTATTTTATCGCTAATTATCAGAATGTGTGGTTTTATCGACACGGTCTCAAAAAAAAACATCTCCAAAGTTCCAGTCGGTCTGTCGCCTCGAAGAAATAAATAAAAACACATTCATTTTCTTTCGGCACAATTCCTGATAACAAAATTTTATTATCGCAGGCCAAGGATGCTCGTGGGTGGGTTTTTTTAATTTTTCATATCTGTCCAAGTTCTTTTAGTTGTCTGTTTTTCGTCACTTAACGAAATAACATTTTCATTTTAATTTTCCTCTCTCTCTCTTTGGCCAGCCGGCCTGTAGTTGATAATAAGATGTCTTCCCGTACCAATAGTTTGTTTTCATATCTTTAGATAATACAGCCGATGCCAAAACATATCTGATTCTTTCCTTCTTTCCCTTTCTTTTTACTCAGAATTTCCTTGTCATTGTAATGACACTCTTTCGCCATTTGTTACTTATCAAAATATCCTTTTATCCATTGTCTCTTAGCTGTGTGTGTGTTCTTGCTTATCACTCACGATTCGGTTCTTCGCCTCTCCTTTCCTTCTTTCCTTTCTTTTCCCTTTCTGCCTCGTTAAATGGTGCCACAGGTCTCTTAATGTCTTCGATGTTAAACACGGTTCTGATATTCTCCCCAACAAGATATATACTCCTTCCTTCTTGACTATTATATGAGTAATCTTTTGATTTCTTTATGCGATAAGGTTGACGTATGATAACCACGTTAGACCATCGTTGATTTCAAACATCTCTGCGTGTCAACTAATGTTAAATCTTATCAAGTAGATAAGAGTAATTGACAACTCGTTGTATTGTCAGAATCGTTCTTCATAAATAGATTTTAGTGAGTAGAAAAGACATGGTAAAGTTTACTGTAAAGTGCAGTATGTGCTTTGGCATGCCACTTTGTGGAATGAATACTCAAGAAAACTGTGATGATATCTGTTAACTCATCGAATTTTGGAGAGTGTGCTTCTATCAAAACAAGTAGATGTATGTGTAGTGTAATGGATAGCGGTTGGGAATGAAAAATCGCAGAGACGTGTTCGAATTCCAGTCGGGTTTGGTACATTCACTTTCGTGTAAATGCACTTGAAAAGGTGTGAATCCATCTCCTACCTCTGTTAATAGAACTTCTATCTGGAAAAATCATTTTTGTTCTCACTCACAAAAAATATTCTCACGGTTCAGGAGATGTTTATGCTTTGTGACACTATTTAGGGTTGCTAGAAAGAAAGAAGAAAAAAAGAAAAGGCGAGAATTAAATTTAGGTGATAAGAAGCCATCATTAACAGGACACTAAGCGATGTTATTTTTCTAACAAAGAAAAGTGGTAAGATTTTATTTTCATTATCGAGAAAGTAAGATACTGGATTTAATCTGATTTATGTTACGGGGGGACGAATAAAATACAGCCGTCTACCCATGGCGATAATGAAAGTTTCAAACTGGTCAAGTGACCTACGGGACAGAGTGCCAAGAGATAATATTAATTAGGTCCTGCACTGACCGCGAAAAATGTCCGCTGGACCACCCACAAGTTAGAAAGAAAGATTAAACCATTAACTGTCGTCGGAGATAACATTGGTTTGAAAGAAAAACACCTGTTTTATTGTCCAAACCTGGACATGATTAAAATTATTTTATCGGAACAGATAATTGGCAAAAATCTCGTTGACGAACTCCAGATGAAGTTCGGAGACCATCCTAAGAGTCGTGTGAGGTCTCCTCGAAGAAATAAAGAAAAGAAAAAAAAGGGAAGATAATATTTTTTTCCTTTGAGCTATAATTAGCAAACATCTACGCCGCTGTGCGTTCATTGGTTGAAGGGTGGCGTGAGCGGCAGGCGAAGGTAATCATGTGAAGAAGGAGAGGAGGCCTGTTAACGCCCCTCTGAAGGGATCAGTGTGAGATGCCACTGTGAGAGAGAGGGGAAACCCGTTGACACCCTCTGAGGGTATGGGTGAGATACCAATATGAGAACAGAAGAAGGTGGGAGGACGATTCCCTACCCTAGAAAGTAAAACGTCCTCCAAAAATGGAAATTACTAAATTTTCCTGACAAAAAAGAAAGAAAATTCTTAATGCGGATTTAGAATTATCAAGGAACCTCAAACCCCGACAGGCCCAGCCCGGTTTTGCTCGGCGTTCATATAAGCAGAGACGCAACGAATTGCGGCAGTTGACAGAAGGAGTTCGCAGTTGAGTGGGGGTTGGAGACAGACAGGCAAGCAGTTGCAGTTGTAGTTTGCAGTTGAGCTGAGAGCTCTGAAGACCCGCCTCGCAGGAAGCTGACCTAAGACCCACGCACTCTCGACCTCAACTTCTAACCAAGAACAATTTATTTTTGAAGAACGACTTAGACTCACACCACCAAAACAAGTTTTACGAATATCGCCTGAAGATACACCATAACCAGTTTCTTAAAAAAAAAAACTTAAGATATTAAGACTCGCCTAACAAACGCAAAGTGTCACGAATTCATATAAGCGGGTTGGAAGAAAGACGCAGTCCTGTATTCAGCAACCAGATATAAAATATTGTTATTCCTTCTTAACACATTCGAACTTTTAGAGTTATTACTTTATTTTCTTTTACATATACTTGTGCGGTATTGCCCTTGTTCGGACTCGACTTGCATTACGGCCCGGCGACTGATTGATTTCGTCTACCTAAGATCAAATCACAACGTGGGTAGGTTAGACTAGAAATTAAAACAGTTACTTCGGTAACCAGACGTTGGAGGCGAGCTGGGAACGACAAGGCTGATACCGAATCTAACCAGATTCCCATCCGAATCAGCAAAAGGTTAGAACGTCACATTTGGTGCCGCGACCAATACCAAGCCAGTCGGACGCGGCCAGGCAGACGTCACATTTGGCGCAGCGACACCGGGGGGGCGTCACAGCTTTAAATAACCCCAAAATCATTTTCTTTGAAAAAGTCTCTCAGATAAAAAAACGCGTCAGCTAATATAAGCTTCGCTTTTGTCTTTATTCATACATATAAAGCTTCTGGTACATTAATTCTTATAAGGTTGCAGTTAATTGTTTGGTAACATTACTAAACGATTCCCTCCTTGTGACCCTGGGCTCCAACATTCCACACGAGGAGGGAAGATAAGCTTCTAAGAATTTTTTACGTGCCAGAGGATTTCAGGAACACAACACGCAAAACAATTTCGATTTAAATGGTCACCATTTTCTTCAAGTCAGAGGCACAGCGATGGAAACTAAAATGCTTTCCAGCTATACGAATATATTCACGGGTGTCTTGGAACGAGATGTTGAGTTCACACCATCTAGAACCCTCCACTACCAAAAATACATAAACAATATCTTCTTTATATGAACACATGATGACAACACTCTCCAGACAACACAAAATTTCCCCCAAAGTATAAAATTCAAAATAGAATATTCCACTGTGTCCATTTTGTTTCTTGATGTACAACAACTACATCTCCATAACATTATAAACCAAACCCATAGATGGTCATTGCTACATACATTTTAACATCTGCCACCTCACCAACATAAAAAATTAATGATCTACAGACAATGTTTGCGCGTAAAATATATCTGTTCTGAAAATAGGGATTACAAAAAATGCATGGAACAACTCTTAAGTTATTTTCTCCATAAGAATTACCCACTTAAAACTATCAAAATTCAATCACTAAGGCTTCTATCCTAAATAGATATACTCTTCTAACCTAGGAGACAAAAATTAATAATTTCAGAATTTCCATGGTTTTTGATTTCAATTACAATATTCACAAGTTTTACTATATCTTACTAAAAGTTTCCAGTACATAAAACTTATACAATTAAAAAGACATTTAGCTATAACGCACTCAACGCTAGGCGTCACCACCACTACCCAAATTGTACACAATCCTAACATCATCTCGCATATTTAAATGATCACCTTACCAAGGGAACGTCACCTCCAATAAAGCCCGATGCCATGTTTGTAAATATGTCATCACTATTAGTATTTTCACGCTCCAGCACACACACACAGTTATCAGACTGTCGACTTTGACTTGTGATAGTTCAAATATTATATATTTACTTTTTTGCAACAAATGAGAAAAGGGGAATTATGATGAAGAAACAGGCACGGGGTTCCATTTTCGGTTCAATAACCATAAAAAAGAAACATAAATAAAACAAAACAAAAGCAATTTCCCTGTCGATGGACATTTCAACCAACAGGACCACAGCATTGATAAGATCAGATGCGTGATTTTAGCGTCTTCATTTAAGTGTCAACAAGAACGACGTAAGTCCGAGTTAAAATACATATTCAAAATAGAATCACATGTTAAAGGATTAAACAGTAATTTAGGCCTACTTAGAGAATACAGTTTCAACAGAGTCTTCTACAAATCCTCTATAACCCGAACTGTGGCAAACTACTAGGCCAAAATTATTATAAAATATCTCGGAGAAAAAACAACATGAAAATTACCACTTTATTGTTTGTTGTTAACGAACACAGAAGAGTACAATCGGACAACCAATATATATATATATATATATATATATATATATATATATATATATATATATATATATGTGTGTGTGTGTGTGTGTGTGTGTGTGTGTACAGTGTGCTATAGTTATGGGATAAAGTGCTCAATCGTTAAAAATTACGTCAAAAACCGACATTATTTTTGCACCAACCTAATATAAATATAAAAATGAACATTGACGTCAACACTTAGAGGTGACAGGCTGCTTAATACTAGACGCAATCTAGCGGCCTGACGATTACGTCTAGCATGAAACAGCCTGTTGATGTCAATGTTCATTTGTGTGTATATATATATATACATATATATATATATATATATATATATATATATATATATATATATATATATATATAAGTAATGAAAATCTTTAAAAATTCATTTCGGTTATAATTTATTTCAGGAATATATATTTAAATATTCATCTCTTCCGACTGAACCCTTTTTAGAAATGGAATCATTTTGTCCAGATAAAAAGGAGAGGTAAAAAGAAAGAAAAAGTAACAGTAATTTCTTTTATAATAGAGAAAGAAAAGAAAATTCGATACATTTTTTTTTAAATTTAGGGATGAAAGGAAGAGAAAGAATTAAAGGTGAATCCGTAGGTTGCTCTGGAAACAAATTTCTCCTTAAAGGAATGATTAAGTTATTATACTGGGTGAGGGTGGGTGTGATCAAAATTAGAAAAGTTAGAGTAAAATGTCTAATAGTCATTTCATTTCAGACAGCAAAACTCATCATCACATTAGAATAACTATCACAATTTCAAATTAATAATAATACTAATAATAATAAAATCCAACATCGATAAAATAAGTTAAATTAATATTTACATAATATACATAACAAATAATTAAATAAATCAAGAGAACAAATTTAAATATATATATTTAAATACATCTATATCTATATATAATTATATCGATATATATATATATACATAAGTGTATATATATATATATATATATATATATATATATATATATATATATATATATATATATATATATATAATGGCTGCCCACTCATATTCGAGTCTACTAGTGTGGTTATTCAATCCCTGTTGCAGACGTATTCAGGCACATTTGTATCTGTTCAAAATTCCCATAGCCCATTTGTGGTTAATACTGCAATAATGCTGAACCGAATTTAGTGTTTCTGGGAGAGAGCGAGTTATCTGGCGTGATCAACAGTCTGAACAAGGCCAGTACTCTCAAACCCTCGATCACGATGACTTGTGACTTCATGCTATCACAACCATCGACAGATCACAAATAGTTCTATCTACTCACTTTTATTCACAAGGCTTGGCATGGGTGAACCCATTGTATTGTTTACAGTCACTCCCCAACGCTTATTCACACCTAAAATCAAGAAGTTACCTCCCTGACAAATCAAAAGCGGATATATATATATATATATATATATATATATATATATATATATATATATATATATATATATATATATATATGAATGTATGAATGAATTATTATATATATATATGAATTATTATATATATATATAAATTAATATTTATATATATATAATTTATTATATATATATTTTTTCATTTCTGTATTTCATTGCTACCAGCAAGCAGAAATATTTCTTCTCCTGATGATGGCTATTTTGGCTGAAACTAGTCGAGGAATCTAAATGAAATAATAATAAAAAAAACAAAAGAATATTAATCTCTAACCCAGTGTGTCTGAAGATTTTAATTTTTTGATATTTTTTATTGTTCAATATATATATATATATATATATATATATATATATATATATATATATATATATATATATATATATATATATATAATTCATATATATTTTAGTAACTTATCTAACAAATAAGGATAATAGATTATAAAGATAATTATTTTGACAAAAAACTTAGAAGTTTTTTTTTAGTTTTCTACAGTTTCTGGACTCACACCTGCCCTTTTATTCTTCGACCTTCTGTCCTTTTCAAACGAATCTAAAAATATGATTTTAAAGTATTCTTACATTAAAGTTGTGCAACTATTAGCTGATGCAAAAACATTGAACACTGTTTATCTGCTTACAGCTTCACTGTTATCGATTATCTTCTCAGTGTGTATACGAGGGTTCGTTGAAAAGTTCATAATCTAACCAAAATATAAATATAAGAAAAAACACCATTTGGTAAATTAAAAGAAATACAGGTGTACCAGATTACACCAGCTAGGCAACCATCTGTTATATTCTGGTACCCTATGAACTTTTCTGCCGACCTTCATTTTTATCTTTGGCACAAACAAGAGTAATTTATACACCAATGGAGTCGCAGTCAGAGAAGTTTTTTTTTTTTTATTATTTTAGTACAATTGCATGTTTTTAGTCTACTAACTGGTGTGTCTACTTGCATTTATATTTTCAGTCTATTATGTCCCATACGTGATACACGCGTAGGCCATCATGTATCTTTCGATACATGACTGACGAGGCAGATTTTTTCCCGGAGTAGGTTGCCATTACTTTCTGCCGTAGACCAGTTGCCATCCAAGGCCATAGAACCCGGTCTGTTCTGCTATTTACCCATAGCTGGGAGTGTGGATAGAAGAATCGGATTCATACCTTTACCAAAGGTATTAGCACGTAAGTGAATGTAATGGATTCGATTGAAATTCGAACTCGCCTCTCCGATTCCTCAATCCGATCCTCCATAGATTCATTAATTCATCGTGCCTCCAAGATTCATATATTGGTGAGCCTATTAACTTTTCAGCCAAGTGTCGTATTTATCTTTGACAAAGACAGGGGGGGAGATTATATATCAAAAGAGCAGCAGTTTGAGAATAGTGCAGGCTTCGTTGGGAAAAAATCGCATTACATTAAAACTGACTAAGCAGGTGTTCACAAATAAATGTCGTTTACGTAACATTATTAATCGAATAATAAAATTTACCACTGTTATGCAAAATATAGCCAAAACAATTTTTCCATTTTTTTTATTTTATTTTATTTTTTAATTTTAAGTTTATTCCCAAACAATGTTGACTTTCTGCTGTACCCCGGTTATCTTCAACAGTATCCCTTAATGCATTGTCACTCCAAATCGACTTGCTTCCACAAGCTTTCCCTTTTTCAAGACACATCAAACTCAACGCAAACACCTTTTCATTAAAGTACCTTTATTAACGAACCTATGAATAATTACATGGTTCACATTTCGTACGGATGGATAGCTTTTGATCCATATACCGTATTTGAGAACTTAAAAGGCGCACCGGTATATGAGACTCACATTCTTATTCAAGAAAGGAAAAAGTTTAGTATAATATATGAAGTTATCTATCAGTAGATTACAAACACTGCAGAAGTACATTTGCGATAGGAGAAAACATTACTATATATAAGAAGCAACCTACCAATACTAATTTTTGTAGGAAATCACAATAAATAAAATGTCCTACCTGAATAGAGTAATAAAAGAGAAAACAAAAAATAGTTTATAAAAACAAAGTACGACTAAATAAATCAAAACAAAGTTTAAAAATTGACGCTGTTTCCTTTCATTTACGTCACTTTCTTCTGTAGTTTCCAGCAGCTTCAGGATTCGATTGTGTTGAAACGTATTTTGCTATCATGGGTCAGCTGGTCCCATCGAATATCATCGGTAAATAATAATAATAATAATATCATCTGATTAAATTATATTTTCATGGAGTCAGGCTACGTAGGAGTAAGTATTTGAGATAAAATTATAGCTTGTACTATTGAGTGTTGGAGATTGGATTAACTTATAGGGTCCAAATTTGGCTTGTAAGAGACAAGATGATTCTTTTAGATATTTTTAGTGAATTATTGCGTTTTATGTAACGTCAAACTATGTAATTTATGCAAATTGATTTTTTTTTAATTTAGACAATCATACGACATACTTAGAAGAGATTGGAAAGCAAATTAACTATGTCAACATTTTAATTGAACAGAATTATATTGGGATTATAAATTACACATATACCAACTTCCGATTTTTTTGTCTAAAGATATTTCTTGCGATATTTTTACATGTATCACAGCGTAAGCATACATGAGATGGTATCAAATTGAACCTACCTTACTTTGATTGTACAATTCAACACATCTGTTGCTCACTGGTACTCATTCTATTCAGTCAGTTTGCCAACAAATTTCTTGTTAAGCGAGGTTTTGTCAGATTTTGTTGGAATTTCACTGTGATCTTTGAGATGGCTGCCAAACACAAAAACCGCGCTTTGCATAAAACTTGGCGGGAAATTCGGTAAATCTGCTACCGAAACCGTTAGGATGCTCCGTCAAGCTATGGGTATGTTTTTTATTATTAATCACAAGATATTTTGAGTGTCACTCGTGATTTAAATTTGGTCGAGTGTCATTTCAAATGGAGAGCATTCAGGGAATAATCAATTGCCGATAAAACACCTGGATGCGTGTAATAATTTCCGAACTCATCCAAGATTCGTCGTCAACAAATCTATTAGCCCATTTAGATAACTGCTATCAGTTATAAAACCTGTCCGGATATCAAGTCCGTACCGAGTTATAAGCTGAATTTTCAGCTGAATTTTTCATTGTATATTGCTCAATTGACAAGCAAGGAGATTATGTTATAAATAAATATATTGGTAAAAAATTACTGTGTTTTCAAAATTAGACCAATGACTTCATATATATATATATATATATATATATATATATATATATATATATATATATATATATATATATATGTGTGTGTGTGTGTGTGTGTGTGTGTGTGTGTGTATGTTGACAAGCAAGGAGATTATGTTATAAATAAATACATTGGTAAAAAATTACTGTGTTTTCAAAATTAGGCCAATGACTTCATATATATATATATATATATATATATATATATATATATATATATATATGTCTGTGTGAAAGGCAACATTTGAAAAGTACTTTTAGGTAACGTACATTCGATTAACAGATAAAAATCGTGAGACAATTCTTTTTTAATTTTCGGGATATAACCCTATAATGCATGTTAATGTATTGATTAATCTACCAAACTTTTCTCTTTGATATGACTTTATGATCATTTTGATATAACATGAAAATAAAAAAAAAATAGTCTCTTTCCTTAAGAAGGAAGAGATAGAACTTTATAACAAAACAATAAAGTCAAAAATATAAACAAACGTGTAAATGTGTATAATACGATCCCCATTTGTCTACCTTTCATTTTGTTCAAAATGTCTTGTATCATGCGCAGGAAAATACGTGTTATATATATATATATATATATATATATATATATATATATATATATATATATATATATATATATATATGTGTGTGTGTGTGTGTGTATATATATATATATATATATATATATATATATATATATATATAAGGTATTCCACTAATTTTCGATACTTAAGGTTTAAAAATAATTTTCAAAAGTGATAAAACATTGTTGAAGATTTTATTTTAGTTTTAATTGAAAGCTACATTATTAAATTTACTATTTCCATTAACTATAATATTCTGGTGTAACTCAACTAGAAATTATATAGTTCAGAATCTCAACTTATTGGCTAATTTCAGAAATTTTTCTTAAAAGCCTCCATTTTCTTAATTTTGAGAAATTTGTAAACAAAACAAAATTATCGGTTTTAAAAATCTTACAAAAATAAAATATATATTTTTGACACGTTATTTGAGTAAAATTAGTAAATTTTAAATTAAATTAATCATATTTGAAATAAATATTACTTGCTTATAGCATAAAAAGTAACATACAAGCATTTCATAACGACGTGTGCTGTTTTTCCTTGAACTTTAGGGAAAGACAGCTAGTATGGATGACCAGAATTGACATAAATTTACGAAATCTAAGTAAACGCTGTTTTTTTTAACTATCGTGTAATTTTTACAAATTAATATATTTTTAGCAATTATTTAATATTTTGACTTTCAGTTAGGTTTCAATGCTTTATGGAAATTGGATTTCGTTTCTAGGTTCTTAAGTTTACTAACTTAAACAAAAAAAATACTTAATTGAAGTGTGACACAAACTAAAATAAATACATCAAATAAAAATATTTAATGAAATAGTGATTTAAAAAAAAGTAAAATTTGAAGCGACGATTGGCAAAGACGTTAACGATGAAACAGAACTGGATAAGGAAATTGAAAGAATTGCAGAGCGCCAGACGACTCTTAAATAACGTGATCTTTTAAAGGATAATATCATTTATGATGGCTTACCGTAGTTAGAAATTGGGAATATCTATACACTAATTTTTTTAATTATTTGGGTACAAATTTTATTACGTATACATACATACATACATATATATATATATATATATATATATATATATATATATATATATATATATATATATATATATATAAGCAAATATATGGATATAGATCCGACAGTATGAAGAAAATATACGGAAAAAACAAACAAAAATCCTTATATGCAATTATGCTGTTTTAATGTTGACGTTGACATTATATTAACATTAAAACAGCATAATTGCATATAAGGATTTTTGTTTGTTTTTTCCGTATATTTTCTTCATATATATATATATATATATATATATATAATCAAATATTGATCAAGTTTGGATAGGAATCCGATAAAATGATAAAATAAAGAACAAGTGTAATGAAGTAAGTGATAATTTTCAAATATGGGTGAGAAAAATTATGGTAGCTAAAGTTTGTGACATGTATCTAACTAATAAGAACTAAGCAAACAAAACATAAACCTACGTCTCTGCTTTTTATCATTTTCTTATCAACGAATCATTAATAAAGTGAAACATGTTAGATTAAGATCTTTTTCCCACTTGCTATTTACACTATCATATATATCTGTGCGCGCGCGTGTAAAGTATTGCACAAAGTATAAACTCTAGCAAAATACAAAACCATATTCAACATCAAAACGTAAACTTGATAGCTTGTAACTCGAATAGAAAAGGATGACATAATCAAGATATTGAAGTTCCACACTGCTTCAAACAAAAGATTAGGAATTAAACCCCACCAATACTAGAAAGAGCGGTAACTTATACTGAATTTGAGAAACAATTTTTTTCTGGTACATTGTTTTAAGAATAAGTTTTTTATAAATTTCAACCGACAGTATTGATATGTATATATATATATATATATATATATATATATATATATATATATATATATTCAGTTTATATGTTATAACTGTTTAAAACTACAAATATATTAAACTAATTGTCGGACTTAGTCCATTTCATAATATATGATGTCTTTTATTTACGTTAAGATATAAGAGTTCGAGAGAAATCATAAGAAATTTGTAATTTAAAACAGTAATCTGAACTTCCTAACCAAACACTTCCTCTGTAGCGAAGTGGTATAGCACGTCTGGCTACATTGCGGTTCCCTGTAGGACACAGGTTCGATTTCTGTGGGAGGACTTATATTTAAGA
This sequence comes from Acanthosepion lycidas, assembly GCA_963932145.1. Taxonomy (NCBI): domain Eukaryota; kingdom Metazoa; phylum Mollusca; class Cephalopoda; order Sepiida; family Sepiidae; genus Acanthosepion; species Acanthosepion lycidas. Next base: position 112,629,095 of record OZ010574.1, read on the forward strand.
TCAGGTTAGTAGATGTTGTTAATAATGTTTATTATAAACAGTGCATTTGCTTAAAAAATTGTACCTATATATATATATAACGTATAAACAGAAAATATAACGAAATAATTGCCGGATTTATTCCATTTCATTATATATATATAGATAGATAGATAGAGAGACACACACTTGAATATATGTGTGCCCACGTATGTTTTGCGAGTACGTCTCTACACCGTAAATTAGATTTATTTTCTTAATATGTGTATGTCTATTAGCGTTTGGGCTTTTGTCGGTTTTAACTGTGTTTATCTATTCCGAAGGCTGTTTTGGTTCTGTTGTGTTTCCATGATTGAAGACGCCGTGAGCAGACTTCTCATTAAGTTACTATTTGGCAGAGAATCGCTTGTTCCCATCCTATCAATCTCTTTCTCTCATTTACTGATTCTTTGTTCTTTTCTTTTATGTCAACTTTTTCTTTTTCTCCCCAACACTGTCATCTATGCATTTTCCCCATTTTTCTTTTTGTTTGCTTTTTTGGTTATCTTTTTCTTTCTTTCCTTTTCGTCCATTTTTTCTTTCTTTCTTTCTTTCTTTCTTTCTTTCTTTCTTTCTTTCTTTCTTCGTCTTCATTTTACCTATTTATTTTTTCTTTATCCCTATGCCTGATTTTTATCTGTTTCATTTTTTCGTTCTACCAATAACACTATATTCTCTGTTCAAATATCTCAGTTGAGTTTCTTTCTTTCTTCTTTCATTTTTTTTTTCTTTCGCTTTCTCTTTTCAAACTCAAATTTTCTGCACCTTTCCCTCTGTACGTTTATTTTTTCTTTCCGTATAAGATCATTTTATAATTTTATCTTTCCCTTTTCATTTTTCTGTTATTTAGACTCTCATTTCTCTCTTTTTTATTATTCTTATTTACCCACTTCTTTCTCATTTAACCATTATTATCTTTCAGTATATCTTTTTTTCTTTTTATATCTCTCTCTTTCTTTCTCCTGGTTATGCTATTATCATTCTTCTTCTAATTTCTATTTCTTTTTTTAACCACTACACCATTTAATTTCTATTTCATTTATCTTTGATTCTGTTGTTTATCTCTGTTTTTTTCCTGAAGGTTGTGAAATTTGAAGCCAATGGTGGAAGTAACGCTCGCCATAAACGAATGCGGGTCAACGGTAGCAGCATTGACAGTGAAGATAGCGATGATTACTGAGGTAGCCAATACACCAACCACCAATAACATGATAGCTAGCAACTAAATACGCTCTGAAGAACCCATTGACCACTACATCGCCACTGCCTCCGTTCAGCCATTGCGGAATACAAATCCGTTTTGACCTTTAGCGTTGACGGTTTGCCGTTGCATACAGATAGAGAAGTAAAACTAACTTTTCCGGCATTCAGGAAACCGGGCGGAAGCGTGACCTTTCCCAAAGAGCGCTAAACACTGAAAACATCCACTCGCTTGTCTGGCTGGAATGAGGCAAGGAGAGTCAGGTGGTTGGTGAACTGAGAGGTTGGCAAGGCTTTTAATAATAGGTGCCGGCACGGCCAATCAGTGGCTGAGATGTTTCTGCCACTGGCCACTTAAAAGATAACAAAAGAAGAGAAAAGAGTAAAAGAAACTGAAAGAAAGAAAGAAAGAAAGAAAGAAAGAAAGAAAGAAAGAAAGAAAGAAAGATAGAGGTAGGCAACTGATTTGAAAACTACGAAAAGAAAAAAAATGACAACGTATAAAAAGTAAAGTACACCGGATCAAACGGTGGGTCTTCCTACAAAGGGAGACGTAGGTTCAATTCCTGCTGATGAGCACATTTTTCTTTATTACGATTTTTCCAATACACAGGCTGATGGAAGTGGTACACATTATTTCAAGTAAAATACAAACGGGACAATCTATTTCAGATACGACTATACACCATGATAACATTTGTAACAATAAAAATGTCTGATTAAGCATAAAACCATTAATTATTTAGAAATGTGTGTGTGTGTGTGTTTTAGAGAGAGATAGAGACGGAGCGGAAAAGATGAAGGTAAAGAAAAACCAACCAAAGCAAGATCATAAACTTTGTATCCATAAAACAAACTACACTTTTCTTTTTAACGTTTCCTGATAGTTTTCCGTCACTCAAATGTTTCAATTATTAGCTTTTATTTTACATTTTAAAGGAAATGTGGAATGTATACATATATGCATCTAATAAATTTAGAAAATATTCAGTTTCAGATTTTATGTCAAATAGCCGAATTTTGTTAGCGTATTCCATCATTTTTTTTCATTAATCGTTGTTTTCATCACTTTTCACTGTTGTAAATTTTTCTAATTTGTCATAAATTTTAGAAAAAATTAAATTATTTCATTAGCAAATATAAAACAATAAGCCAGTATTTATATCTATGATTTGTTTTGTTATTGTGTAATGATTTTTACTTTAAGAAAAATGTTTAAAATATTAATATCTCATTAGAAACAAAGAAAAGATTGCTGAACTATGTCAAATGCAATCCCTTATACGATATTGAATAGTGGACAATAATCTCCCAGATGAAAGAAAGACTTGAAACAACCGAGATCTAATTCTATCAAAGAATGTTAAGAATACCATGGAAACAAATGCGTATAACAATAAAGTTTTAAGGAAAATAATAACAACAAATAAGGTTTACTTACAATCAGAATAAAAAAAAAGATGAAATTTATAGGATGCATAATGAGAAAATTGGGCCTGGATATTCTACTATACACAGGACATGCTGTGAGGCAAGAGAAAGAAGGGAAAACTGTAACTGACCCACTCTGTGACATAATCCCGACACATTATGTGATTAAGTAGACGGTTCGAACAGGTGTTTGTCGACCGCCGTCGTTCTATAATAGTGGTTCACATCGATTGTCTCTATACGTTAATCTCCACGTCTGTCTTCAGGCAAAACTTTCGGAGTATTTTCATTCAAATTTCGAAAAGTCAAAAGTTATTCAGTAATTGTGCTTAGCATCGCTGAGTCTCAGTCTTTTGCGATAGTAACTACATATCCGGATTTGTTGTTTCTTGTTCATGTTGGACATCATTTGTTAAATGACAGCCTTAAACCAGTACACACACACACACACACACACACACACACACACACACATATATATATATATATATATATATAATTTAAAATTTAAGATTTAAGTGATGCAAATATTTTCATATAGTACTCAATATTATAAAAATAGAGCACTGAAAGATTATTTTTTTATATATATAAAAGAATTACTTAACTGTAATTTTCCCTGATTCCGCATTTTCGTGGAAATATGTCCACTTTTGAGGGGTTTAATCCATTTATTATATATTTCAAATTGTAATGAATGGCGGTATTTTTTTCAATTTTCATATTTTTATGATTTTCCATTTAATTGTAGTTAGTATATTCTTTTTCTTTTTCACTCCATATATATTTTGATAATGCAGTGTTATTTGCGCATCTGTCTATTTTAAATGGCATTTTATGATTATTAAATCTTTCTTTAAAACTTCTTTCTGTTGCCCCCATATAAATATTTTCTTGTTTGTTAATTTTATTTGATAAAGTTGCTTTATATATTATATCATTAGTTATACATTTATTATTAAGTGGGCAGCTGTTTTTATTTCGACAATTACAATTAGCGTTGGTATTTTGCGGGTTTGTGTTATTGAAATTACTATTATTTTTGTTTAATATTTTTTATTATGTTTATTTATTATTTTCTCCATATTATTTATACATCTATAACTGAATATAATTGTATTTTTATTAATGATTTTTGATAGCGTACTATTTTTAAGGAAGTGTTTTTCAATTAATTTAAAATCTATTTTCCTAGTTTTGTTTTTATCAGTAAGGTGGATTAAACCAAATTATATATATTTTTTCATATATTTTTGCATGCATTATTCTGAGTTATGTATTCTAATTTATTCAAATAAACATTTTTTCTTAATTCTGTATCATAAACTTGTTATTTTCATTAAATATTTTTATATTGCTAGAATTACTTGCAATTCTTTTGTCAATAGATATTGGTATATGCTTAAAGATATTAGTTCAGTGTTTTGAATTTTTTATATATACGGGATTATTATTTGCTTACCTATATGTTATTTATGTATTATTTACATTAAATGTTATGTCAAGAAAATTTACTATTCTTACATTAGATTTTATGTTTATTGTAAATCCTTATTTGTTAAATATTTTTATTATTTTATATATTTTCTGTTTTGTCTACGATTACAGTTACTTATAATTATTATCCCACCATTTCTATATAAACCAATTCCTTTTTATTAATGGCATTTGATAAATTATGTATGATTTATATCCCTATATATTCGTATAAATTTGTGCCATCATAACTGCCCATTGATATGTCAAATTCTCATTATCATCATCATCAATATTATTATTATATAATTATGTTATTTTTTATTTATTTTGTTTAAACGTTATTTTTATGTATACTCATATGAGAGTAGAAGCTCTGTTTTTTAATTAAACAGTATTTTGAATTAAACATTATTTTTTATCCCACTACATCTACCGACCTGAATATACGAGAAATTTTGTCAGCAGGCCGGTAAATTTAGTTGATAAAAATACTGTTTAATTCAAAAATACTGATTAATTAAAAAAACAGATGCTACTCGAATGTGAGTATCCAGAGAAAATAACGCATAAACAAAATAAATTAAAAATAATAATATGTCGGATTTAATCCATTTCCTAAAAATAAATTGTCTTGGTTTAGATTAGGATAAGATACAGAGCTGATATTAATGTTTCGAAAATCGGCAGAGTGTTTAAAAGGCACCATTCGGGCTTTGTTTGACCGGAAGTCCTACGTTGCCGAGCAGTCAGGCACATCAGATCCAATGACGGTTCCCCATAAGGGATGCATGTTCAAATCATGCCGGAGGATGCATATTTTTCTAACAAGATTTCTATATATGGTAAAGTTTCCATCATTGAAAAAAGCTACAAGGGACAGAAAGTCATGGGAAGCCATGAAATTCCGCGTCCTTCATAAATGAAGGTATCATTTCGCCATTAAGAGAAATATGAATTCATAAAAACGCCTGATGTGCAAAGCGCCCAAGTGTTGCTCTGTGGAAAGTATGATTTCCAAGGGTTGCTGTCTTTAGTCGTGATTATTAAATTTTATAATTGTAGGCAATATAGTAATCGCTAAAAAGTATCAAACTCCAACTAACACTCATAAATTTAATTTGTCATATTTCGCATAAAACAATCATTCTGTGAATTTCTGTTTCTATTTAAAGTTGTGCAAACGATTTCTTGAGCATTTTTAAAGTAAATATTCAATTTTTGATTTAATCGATGGATCTATAAAACAATCCCTTGTGCAGAAGAAATTATGTTTAACTTAATGTTTAAATTAATTTTTTATATGTCTCACCTAACATGCTTTCTTAATATTTTACATTTTTTTGTACGTTTAAAAGATAATCAATTATTAACGTCCTACACAAATGTAGAAATATTTGAACGTATAATTACACTCAGAAAATACTTCAAAACTTCACTTGAAAAATTAAATTGAAAAAGTACAAAATCATATTCGTCCCACCTGGGCCCTGATACATCAAAACTTGTAAACTTGGTGCGTGATTACATATTAGACCTTTGCGAAAATACTTATGTTCATATATTTATTTTTTAATATGAAAACATTAGGAGTAAGAAATTAGCCAGAAAAAAAACTGAAGAGTTATTCTCCAAGGTGGAATTTTTTCGGTGATAAGTGATCTTGTTTAAGCAAAAATTATGTATATACTACAATAATTCTGAATGAATTGTTTCTGCGATATTATGTCTTATTACTATTATTATTTATATATGTACATGTGTTTGAGTTCCTATTACTATCTTTAATAGAACTTCTAAATCTAGGCCAGTTATTATTAATTTCACTAGTTAAGAAAATAAAGTAAGTTATAGCTCCTCAAATACGTGTAGCTACCAAAATACCATTTGTAGTAATAAGAAAACCATACAATATAATAGAAGTACACACAATCATACATACACTCACTCTCTCCATATATATATATATGTGCGTGTGTGTGTATGTGTATACACGCACACAATAAATACACACACAACACACACGTATATATATATATATATATATATATATATATATATATATGTGTGTGTGTGTGTGTGTGTGTATGTGTACAGACCAGCTTGAGCTAAATCCTACTACTTACATAGATATTTTCAAAATATCAAGTTTTCTGTACATTTTATTGTACTTAATCTTCTATTTGTAGTTTTTTTTTTTTTTTTTTTTTTTTTGCTTCCTTCTCGTGACTTTACATCACGTCGCATGTTTCAAGGGCTTGGCAAGAGAATAACTCCTTCTCCAAGTTGAGTATTCTTCAAAAGTCTTCGGGGCATCATTTTGTTGACAATCGGACACGAAACAGCTATTTAGAAAAAAGGAAAAGAAAACGAAAAATATGAAAAGACAACTGGCAGTTAAAGATCCTGTTCGTTTCTCGCTTGCTAAAAACTGCCTCGACTATTGTCGTGTGATATCTTTTAATACACCACCCTATAGAACATATAGATCTGAGTGGTCTTCCCAGGTAAACCGAAAATATCAACCATTTTGTGTCCATTTAAAAGAAAATGCCGAGATTCAAAAAGAATTATTCGAACCTATTGTATTTAAAGTCTGCTTATAGACTATTAACTTCTCAAGCAATGCGTCAGAAAACCTGCAGCAGAATACATGTATACACCAAAACTTTTTCGGCGTTTTTTTTTGTTTTTTTTTTTAATTTGGGAACAGTATAAAAGATATGTAATTTTCATTGTGTCTTAGGTTCATTTATTTTCAGTGCGTACGTTTCCAGATCGTCTTGTGTCGAAAAGGAAAAAGATTATCACGAACTCTGCCAAAAGATTGTGAAACCAATTTAAAAATTATGCGAATGTTCTTCGAGAATGATTGAATCATCTCAGATAAGTAAGAAAGTTTGAGTAGCGTGTACAGCTCTGATAATTAATAGAGCTAGCATACCGGTTGCAATTATCCCATCTCTAAAATCACATTCTTCTCAGTAAGTGGAAAAAAGTGATAAGACTAAATTAATCTCACTATGAAAATACAAGCTAAGCCGAAGCAACAGAAGCATCTAAGAAAATAAACACAAAAAGCTGATGTTGTTCGAAGTATTTTTACTAACAATATTTTGTAGAATGATAAACATATATGCGATCGCATTAATAAGTCGTTAGCATGACACGGAGTTATTAAATAAATTTTGATCTGACGTTTTTATTCCATAATATTTTAGCTGTTCATTCCCCTAATTTTCGTTTCAAAACTTATTTTAGAATTTATGAGAAAAGATACGAACTAGACATACCCGGTAATACATTGTAAGGTGTTAATTAATCTATCATAATTTTCTGTTTGATATGAAATAATATAATTCTATACATTAATAAACTGTAAAAAAAAAAAAGAAATATTGTCTTTCATTGAGAATGAAGAGGGCAAACTAACAAAAGTAATAATGCAATCAAGATACAAAAAACTTGATCTTGCGGGAAAATCTGTGACAAAATACTGATTTTCAAAGAAGAAATTATTGCCGACATATCAAATACATTTTTGTAAAAAAAATCTTATGAACACCTTGCTTCTTTGTATTTTATTGTCTCTTAGGCTAACTGAGTGTATGAGCACTCTTTCTATTTCAAATAAGAGATTTTTTAAGCTGTGTAAAAGTCTCTGAAAACGTGTATAATACAACCTCACTTCCCTGTTATTAATTTTCGTTCAAAATCTCTTGTATTATACGCATATAAAAATATTTCCATCTCGATAAGCGGAACAGTTTTCGTCTCAAATCCAAATAATATCAAATAATATATCAGATTGAATTTTGTACTTAAAAAAGCATAAGATACTAGTCCGAATGATTCAAGACATAAGGAAAACACTTCATCTCGCAAATTCAGAAAATATTTAAAGGCGTATTAGAATGGCAATGAACTGTCTCATGGGTAATAGCCGTAGCTATTTATAGCCTTTGCGACTTCCTGTGTAAATGAGTCACCTCATCTCCTCTACCGAAGAGGTTTTATCTCCTTATTTTCCTTGGTACATCTGGGAGCTTTTGTCTCCTTACTATATTCCTCCCTCTTCCTAAGAGATTGACTAAGTTATGGGAGATCATGATCTTTTTTCTTTAACGGGCACCTCCATTAATGACATCAGTGTGGCTTAAGCAACTAAAACAATAACATTAAAATTAAACAGCCACTAAATGTGTTTATACTGTAGTTATGGATTACACCACTTCGACTAGTTTAGTTACATTGAAATGCATTTCACTTCTACTTATTTGACACAAATATAAAACTCTAAATAACCAATGAACCAATTTGTGTACTAATTCCTGTGAAAATATTAGGCAACTTGAGTATTGCTCAAAATCCTAACTTACTTATAAAAATCGTGTATATAGTTAATTTTTGAGCTAGTATTTCTCCCTAGTTTACCTCTTATCAAAAACATCTGCTTATCAACGTTGGTTTCAGTTACGATTTCAAATAAAAAGCAATTGAAATTAAGATGCCATATATTTTTAAAATTAACAATTCATAATGATTCATCAAAGATAGTTAAAAAAGAAGGTTATTATATTTAATAGTCCGTTCGGAACTTCAGAGGTGTGATTTATATTTGATACTGCATTTTTTATAAATATTTTGTGTTTCATTTGACAAAAACTGTCTTGTACGCTACAGAGAATTTCTTCTTAATCGTAGTTGATTCGCAAGTAACATGGGTTTTGTAAGTATTAAAATCATCTCAGTATTAATGAAAGTGGTCTTGGGGAAATCCAACGTATTCTATCTGACCTGAATTATGAGACAGTGCCGAAAGCAATAACAAAAGAGAAATGGTGTCCACTAAAATCCCAAAAGAATATTACTGAAAATTAATGCCCGCTATAGTTATACATCACACATATATATATATATATATATATATATATATATATATATATATATATATATATATATAAATATATATATATATATATATATATATATGCAAATTAAAACTTCGATTTATTCTCGTCTGCCATTACGTCATCCTGTTAAAACCTTTTTATCTACTTCGTCTTACCAGTGTTTTTCTTATCTGTCATCATCCAAAGATCGCCAGAATACTTTTCTTTCTCTAATAGAATACATTTTCGCTTTGATGAGTCGTTGGCATCGCTTTTCCGATACTTTTATAGCAAAGGATTTTCAAATCTAAAGATTTGATCAAACGAATTTCAAAAAAGCGAAAGCATTTTATTTATCTTTTCAGTTTGATGGCTTCTGATATTTTCCTCAAAGACTGTTCTTCTTCTTCTTCTTCATTTTCTGCTGCTTCGACTTCACTGATTTCTTAGTCTTTATATTCCTTCATCGTTCCCTTGTCTTTTACAATTTTTCCTTGTTTCCTTCTCGGCCTTCGAGACTTCTTGTTTTCTTCTTTTTTTTTCTTTCTTCTTCAATTCTGCTTCACATAGTTTCTATCATATTTTGTCATTTATCATCATCATCATCATCATCATCATCATCATCATCATCATCATCATCATCGCCTCTCCCTTTCCTCACCATATTCTTCCATTACGTGTTCTTATTCTTCTTATCTCTCTATCTTTACTTTATTCTTCATTCTTATTATCTTTGCCTGTCTCTATCGTTTCTATATTATTATTAATATTATTATTATTATTATTATTGCCTTTCGCTATTTATACTATATTCTTACATTACGAGATTTCTTCTTCTTCTTCTTCTTCTTCTTCTTCTTATTATTATTATTATTATTATTATTATTATTATTATTATTATTATTATTATTCCCTAAGTCTCACTATCATCTTATCGCCTGCTTATGTCTCCACTATATTCTTGCAATTTCCTTTTTTTTTTTTTCTATTTGTTTTAATCTTCTTTTTCCACTTCATCCATGTTTTTTATTTCCCTTCTTTGAAATTTATCCTCCTCAATTCTTTTTGTCCTTTGCGTTTTCTTTTTTTTTTTTTTCTGTTTTTTTACTTCAGCCACTTTAACCGATTTTACATTTTATTTCCACATTTAACATCTTTTTGAACTAACTTTTAGTTTTGGTCATCGATTCCCGGTATATCCGGCCATTTCAAAGGGTTTCAGAACTTCACTACCGATACACAAATTCTTGTACACTGTTCCCGGTCCTGAATTCCCTCCCCTTTAGCAGATGAAGATCCACAGACGGCTTTGCCGAAGACTATGAAATAAGGATTTAGGAAATTGTTTTAAGTATTTCTTCAATAGTTCTTGATTCTCAATAGAGTAAATCAGTATTTTGCCAATCATTAAATGATTATAACAACTTTGGGCCCAAACCCAAGTAATTTCTATATATTTTAAGTTGCAAATCTTTGAAGTTTTGGACAGAATAAAAATAAACAAATAAGACAACGACGTTTTTCATGTAAGAATCGGTTTATATTTTATTTTATAAAATTAAGACTGAAGAATTTATAATAGAATTTATTTCGCTTTTAAATGATTATGAAGCAATATTTACGAATATTAATCATAATTAAGCACTTATAATCATCTTTACAACTTAGGAAATTGTTTCAAGTTATAAACAGACAACTAGTTACTGCTTCATGGGTTAAAGTTAAGTTTTGCTGACCAGTGCTTTCGGTAGAAGATTCAGGCCCGGATAAAATACGAGTGTCCATGTGATGAGTTTCAAAACAGATAAGCTTTCACTATTTGGAAGATTGCTACGATACAATATCCATCTCCCTGCAACAACTTTAGCTTTGTGTGTATATATATATATATATATATATATATATATATATATATATATATATATATATATATATATATATATATATATATACACATACAAATATAGATACCTATACTCGTTTCGAAAAACCCTCGAATTTTTGATTTGCCAATAATCAAATCAATCTCGAGGGGGAAAAAAGGTTTTAAAAAAAGAAAGAGCTACAAACATGGAAGTCTGTCAAAAAAAAATCGCACAGATACAGATTTGAAGCCCAAAGAAAAAAAACCGATACAAGTAAACAAGACGACTTTCCCTGACGATTCGTTTAGGTGAAACCTAGGTAGGTTTGTCTGGCTCACTAGGATTATCTATCTATCTATCTATCTATCTATCTATCTATCTATCTATATATATATATATATATATATATATACATATATATATATATATATATATGTATGTGTGTGTGTGTGTGTGTGTGTGTGTGTGCGTGCGTGTGTGTGTGTGTGTGTATTATTAATAGAAATCTTATAAGTATAAGAAATTATACTTGCTCGGAAAACCTTCGGTCTATTGATTTCCAAATAAACAAGCCAATACCAAAGGGAAAAAAGGGTATAAAAAAGAAAGAACCAAGAACATGTACGTTAACCGAAAAATAATCATCCAGCATACGAGTCCAAGGGCCAAAGAAAAATACCCCTATGCGAGTACCCAAACAACTAATTAATGTGCTCAATGCAATGAGTAGAGCAGACCTAGTTAAACCTAGAGAGGCAGACAAACCTACGAAGGTTTCACCTAAGCGAATTATTTTTGTAAGATAACAATTTTTATAATGTGAAATAAATTTGGGAATCATCGAAATTAATTAATCCAGAGAAAGTTACCCATGAAATAAAATAATTGCTTGTAAAAAAAGTAATGACCTACGTACTTAAAATATTGATGGAATACTTAAACGCGGCGATCAGTTTTGAGTTATTCTGTAGATTATTGTTGCCCTATCATATGTACACCACTACCTATTGTTATGAAGGCCCAATCAAGTGACCTGCGCAGGAGCTAACTTAAATGCTGCTAGATAGAGCGACTTTTAAACTAGTATATATATATATATATATATATATATATATATATATATATATATATATATATATATATATATATATACACACATATATATTGATGCATGTTTTATTAAATAAAGTAGACAAGTTTTCTTTATTTATTTTAAGTAAATTCCTTTCATATTGTAAAATAAGCTTTTTAGAATTATCACTGAAACCCGAAAGAAAATCACAATGTTGATACATGTTTTTATTGTTAATTCTGTCTAAGCTTTCGGCTTACATAAGCCATTACAAGTACATTACAATAAATTAAATTATTATATAACAAAGATGCTAATTTCTTGTTTTAGAATGGTTATGCGGACATTGCAACAATGATAACTTATGTAAGCCGAAACGTTAGACAGGATTAACAATAAAAACATGTATCAACATAGTGAATTTCTTTCGGGTTTTAGTGATAATGCTAAAAAGCTTATTCTACAATATGAAAGAAATTTACTTAAAATAAGTAAACAAAACATGTATATATTATTTAATGAAACATGCATTAATGAAAAAATGCTGCCTAAATACACACAATTTATACATATATATATATATATATATATATATATATATATATATATATATATATATATATATATATATGAGAGAGAGAGACATACAGACAGACAGCGACAAAGAAAGAGAAGCAGAATAAACCAATTAAGTGGTGAAGGGAATGTTAAAAAACAAACCCTACCAATCAAAGATCCTTAAAAAAAAAATCACCTACATTAATCCGTGTGTGTATGTGTGTGTGTGTGTGTGCGTGCGTGTGTGTGTGCGTGTGTGTGTGTCTGTGTGAATTGGGATCAAATATAAACCAAATATGGATTAGGAATCGACAGAATGATAGGATAAGGAACATATAGGAAGCGTTTATAAATTTGACATGTTTCACTTTTTAATTAAGCTTCATCGGAAAATGAAATATAGGGGAGGAAAAAAAGATTCTGATATATTTTTTATTTTTGTGTTGGTTGTTTTTAATTGATAAACTAGAAAAATATACATAAAAACACCTGAATTATAAACACGAACACTATTTGACAAGACAGATAACATGGGATTTGTTTAACCAATGCAAAACAAAGAACATAAAATTAAAAACACCTTGCTACCATCCTCATCTAGGCTTATCATTTTTCTGGACTATTCCAACTTGTCCATCAAGTGACCATATACTGATACTAATCTCTATCTTTATAATCTTGATAGCAAACTTTCTTTCCTTGTGATGTTTGATTTTAGGGGCTTGACCTTTCCTAGTGCTTGTATCACTTTCCTTACTCCTTCGGCATTTTCAAGGCAACCCTCTCAATTGGAACTATCATTTCTAAGTATGCGATACACCTAGTAGTTGTGGCGAAATTAACACCCTTCTTTAGAACTGATTCGTTAGGGGCAATCATGCTGTTTGACATAGGTGCGGTCAGAGCAGTTGGCCATATAAGGCCTGTTCAATGGACTTGTGGATTAAGGCGTTGGTTTGTGAATTTGGTATATTAGTAATTGTCACTTCAATCCATGAGCCAAAGTGTATGTACGAGACGAGCAGTGACTGATCAGTACTAAATAAGAACAAGACGAGATATCCCCAGACATGTGTCGTGGAATGGGAAAATCTATACCCCGTAGATTAAATAAAGGGTTCAATCGAAGTCCCCTTTCATCTATTCTGAACGTCAAGAACCAGATGAAGACAGGAGAGCAGATCGACCGAAAAATGTTTTAACGACAACAAAAATGCGGACCATAGTCCGCGTGTAAATAATGATAACTACTCAATTGCAGATATCCAGACAGAGTTGTACATGTGTTGTTTTGATGTTTTAAGATGCTCATCATTTGTTAAATCTAAGTTCAAACTTTTACACATAAATTCGAAATAAATTCAGTAACCAATAAATTCAAAATCTCTCATACAAACCGAGCTGTCGTAAAAGAAGTTATCATTTTTATTCTAGATTTTTTTTTAATATTATTCCCCCAATTCAAGACCCAAGAGTCACTCATGTCAGAAAGTTAGTAAATGAGGTTGCTTTGGGAGCGTACATGATGGGAGATAGAGTTGTAAATTATAAAGATATGTAGAGGGGTACACCTTGAGGTGATGTTATGGATAGCAAGCTTATCTCGCTAGAACAATTACGAATGAGTAGTGAGTTTAATCCTCACTGGGTACCCCTTACTTTCGGCCTTGTGCTACATCCAAGCTACGCTTTGAAAATCACTATAAGGTTATGTAGGGTAGATTACGGCTTATCCTAGAGGTTAAGACTATAGTGATCAGGGAAGCATCCACTCGGGAGTCTGTTACACAATGCATTTGTTCTGTGGAAAACCCCGTTTGAGTGGAACTTCCTCCTTACAAATGGAGAAAGAAGGGAATGGAGATGAGTACGTAGTGTGACGTGTGAGGTCTGAACTGGTGGAAACAAGGAATGTTGTTCATCCCAACCTCTGCCATGAACATAGCGATAGAATAGTTAGAGTCTAGTAACATTTCGTCTGTGAGATAGGTATTGTTGGATGGAAAATAGTAAAGACCAAAGCAAATAACACAAATATGATTGTGCCTGAACGTAACTAGTTAGGTATGCCACTTTCCTGGCTTGCTGATGCGTCATTCAATTATAATAGTCATTTCAAAAGGACCTGTATATGTATCATGATCCACTAGATGAGAGCTCGCGTAAATCTCCATCTCAACACTGGGTACATTTTCAATAGCTCCGAGGAGCTGCATTCGCTGGTTCCCAGACTTCATAAGTTCAAGCGCCCTACGAGGCTGGCATCCCGCTCTCACCCCTTCACTGTCGAAACTCCTAAATGTAGCCGTCTCTTCTACTCCAATAGCTTCATGTCTCGCACCTCTCACCTGTGGAACTCCCTTCACTATTCCAGTTTCCCTGAGAGCTATAATCTTCAGCTATACAAATGTAATGTCAATCGGCATATCCAGTTGCCTTGATCTATACACTATCCTTCTCCTCCTCCTTTCCTCTATCACTCCTATCTGATCTTGCTCCAAATTTTCTGTAACCATTTGCGTCCTAGTGGCTTCCCGCCTTGCTTGGGGTAAAACGCTTAAAAATTTATATATATATATATATATATATATATATATATATATTACACAAAATTAGTATTCACTTTTATCGTTTTTACTCAACTGCAAACAATAAACATTATTTTGATATATTTTACGATTAAAAAGAATGTATTAAAACGTAACCAGTTAGGTATGCCACTTTCCAGGGGATGCTGATGCGTCATTCAGTTATAATAGTCATTTCGAAAGGATCTGTACATGTATCCTCATCCACTAGACGAGCGCTTTCGTAAAACTCCATCTCAATATTTAGTCGAATATTTCTGTCATACGAAGACATATTTTTTAATCCCTGATTTCCAGAATAAAAGTCCACCTCCTATTTTCATCAGAGATATCGTTTCTTTCTGTCTAAGATATTTGCGCATGTGTAAGAGCGACAGGTCCAGACAAAATAAAATGCTTTTTGGACAGAATAATGAGTTGCAATAGATAGAACAAGAATAGGAATTCGATAAATTTGAATGATTAAAAGAATGACATACTACTGCACATTCAAGTGTACACATGTGTGGAAGTATATAGTTTATACCAGCGTATCATTTAAGATGTAGTTTAAACAGGAAAAGAAATAGATTAAAATTAGAAACATTTTATTGTTTTAAGAATTAGACTAGTATACACAGAACTACCGACGGATCTGAAATTCTGAAAACGAAGGTAGAGGCCATACTGTCCAAATTGAACAGAAACAAGGCAGCAGGGCCAGATGGAAATGTGACGGAAATGCTGACAACCTTAGATTACTTTGGTATAGACAAGATCACAGAAATAATAAATGAAATCTACAACAGCGGTGATATACCGGAAAACTTGAACATATATATCTTCGTAGCTAAGCCTAAGAAACCAGGCGCAAAAGAATGGGAAATCCACCAGAAAATCAGTCTAATGAGTCACATAACAAAACTCATCATCCGTATTCTGATGAATAGAGCACGCAGCAGAATCAGGTCAAAGATAGGACAAGAACAGTGCGGGTTCGTTAAAGACACCGTAACAAAGAATGCAATATTCATGTTCAGAATGTTATCAGAATGACCGATACAAATGCAGAAGGACGCGTTTCCTAGACTAAACAAAGGCAAAGTACGCCACAAGGATCTGTTGGAAATGCTCAGCAACCTTGATATATTAAGAAAAGATATTAGAATAATCAAGACGACGGTAAGTGCGACACTGAGATCCGTTGACGTATTGGAATGGACAAGGATTCATTCGAAAAACTGGGCAAATTATTGCGAGACAGGAGAATTTCTTTGGTAACAAAGAAAAGAGTACTGAGCTGTTATGTGACATCTGTCCTCCTTTATGGCAGCGGTCTCATCAAAGATGAAGATGAGACTTGAGGCGATGGAAATGTGTTTCTACAGAAGGATGCTGAGGATATCATGGACTGAAGATGCAAAGAAGTAGGAGGCTTATATTTAACAGGAAGAGGCAGCTGAAGTTTCTGGGACATGTAATGAGGAATTAGGGCCTGGAGAATCTGATACTCACATGTCGAATAGAGGGAAAGAGAGACAAGGGAAAACAATGTTTGACATACCTAGCGAGCTTAAGTAATTGAACGACAGAATGTGGTTTTGGGGAGGTGTCAGAAAGATGGAACTTGTTGAGAGCTGCAATGTATAGAGGGAAGTGGAGAGCCATGATCGCTTACGTCCTTAAAGAACACGGCACATAAGCAAAAAGATAGTTAACAATTTCAATGTACTCTTCTTAGCAAATACAGGTTTCATCAAGATTAAATTATTACCTTCCATTTTCCTAACCTAGCCTTTTGCATATTTGATAAGGCGAGGTTATTTTTCAAATATGTTTCTACATGGCACAAATATTTATTTCCGGGAAGATTGAACAGGTATAATTAAATAAATGATTATTCTACCTTCTATATCACAAAATTAGTCAGTATCACGAGAAAAGAATTTCAAAATACTTTCAATATCACAGATTCAGTCATTATCACGACCAATGGTACTGTGCCATTTTTTACATGATCACTTTGAAGGTACTTTTTCGATCTTCTTCTTCCATGGGCAAAGTCCCTTCAGAGCGTGGTTGAATATGGCTCCCCACAATCTACTATTCCTTGTAGCTCTTCGTAACGTCTGTCTCTGTGTATGGCCTCCAACCTTCCATTCCGCCATCCATTCACGCAAGTTCGACAGGTAGGTATCCCATTACCTTCGCCTGTCCCTTATGCTTTCGTTATGTCTTTTGAATTTAAAAATTCTCCAAGTCCTCCTTTGTCATTATGCATCAAATACATTTTATCTGTGTCTTTTTTTTATGCTGTGTCCAAGTGTCCTTTTTGTTTCCATTTTTCTCAAGACTTCATCGTTGCTTATGTGCTCCTTTGATGGTATTCTCAGCACCCTCCTGGCAAACCACATTTCTGGTACCTCCGGTTCTCTCTCCATCTGTGAGATGATTGTCCAACATTTACTGCCGAATAGGTGGATTGATATTATATAACAGTTTAGCGCCCATTTCTTTGTTTCTAAAGACATTTTCCCGCTTCTTAGTAATTTGCTTCACTTTTGGAATGCATGGTTTACTATTCCAAGAATGTTTTCGAAATTTGGTGTCGCATTTTCTACAATATCTACAGGAAAAGAAACTAATAATTTTTCTACTCCAATGTTTTGAGTTCATTTTGCTTTTCAGTTTACTTAGTAACAGAGCAGGTAGATTTCGTATCGAATTTTACCGTTTTAAAGTTAGTTTAAATCCGATCGGGTATTATATGCTGTAAGAACTAAAAAAAAGAAAAGAAGAAAACGAACCGGCAAATATATTCTGTCTATGGAAATTAAACTTTACGTTTCAGTGCATGCCAAGAATGTTTTTCTCATTTTCAATCAGGAACATTTTCTCTAGGTGATTCTTCCCGATTTAAACGACCAATTCCTGTCAATATTGTTCTTCAGCAAACTGCATTTGAGGAAAATACTAAGCAAACTACACGAGAATTAACAAAATAGTTCAATACAAATCCCATTTTCGAACATAAAACACTCGCATGAACGTGTTAAGTTTCTAACCTTGTCCAATGAGTGTGCCTCATAATATGACCCCTCGGCCTAATCAATTATTTCACTTCTGCTCAGTCTTTAAGTGTAGATTTTCTAGCGTACATTTCCTGGGAAGAATCCTAATAAATAACGAAGATTGTTGTAATCATATCCATCGAAAAAGACCAAGGTTAGCACCCACTGAAAAAGAGAGACCTTTTTCAAACCAGACGTACACTCGAAAATAAACTTATATTCTGTGTTTCATGTGATATGAAGATTATGGTCTATCACGAAGTACTAAACCCGAACGAAACTATTAACAAAGAAAAATATTGTCATCTATTGGAAGTATTCCACAAAGATTTGAAAAGCATATGCCCATAATTGTTTAATTATGGGACACTATTTGGCTTGCTAAAAAAAAAAAAAAAAAAAGAAAGAAGAAAAAAAAAGAAAGGCGAGAATTAAATTTAGGTGATAAGAAGCCATCACGAAAAGGACACTAAGCGGTATTATTTTTCTGACAAAGAAAAGTGGTAAAATTTTTATTTCCATTGTCGAGAAAGGAAGATACTGGATTTAATCTGATTTATGTTACGGGGCGAGTGAAAATTCCAGGCTGATCAAATAACCTGCGAGACAGAATTCTAAAGAGATAAAAATTAATTAAGCACCCGCTGACCGAAGAACGAAAATATCCATTGGACCACACAGAGTTACAAAAAACAAAAGACTAAAACATTAGTTATCTACGGAAAGGTCGTTTGGAAAAGGCATCTGTTTTGTGTCGGAACTGGCTAGAATAGCAAAACTATTTTATCGGATCAGTAATTGGCACCAAGAATGCAAATACGTCCAAATGGCCACCCACTTGATGCTGGCGAAAAGCTGATTGACGAATTCCAGGTGATTCGGTTAAGATAAAGAGTCTAGGGTCTCGAAGAGAAGAAAGAAAAGGAAAAGAAAAAAAAAGGGGGAAGATATTTTTTTTTCTTTGAGCAGAATTTTTTAAACCGAGGCTAGTCTGGCCACACCCACGCCGCTGAGCGCCCATTGGCTGAATGGTGACGTGAGCGTTAGGCGGAGGTAAGCATGTGAAGAAGGAGGGGAAGCCTGTTGCGCCCCCCTGAAGGGATAGGTGTGAGATGCCACTGTGAGAGAAAGGGGAAACCCATTGACACCCTCTGAGGGCATGGGTGAGATACCAATATGAGAACAGAAGAAGGTGGGAAGACGGAAGAATTCCAAAAATGGAAAATAATAAAATTTTCCTGACCGAAAACAAAGAAGTGGATTGTGGGTTTAGAATTATCAAGGAACCTCAAACCCCGACAAGCCCACCCCGGTTTTGGTCGGCGTCCATATAAGCAGAGTCGCAGCGAGTTAAGTTCAGTTGAGTTGAGTTCGAGTTCCATTTAAGTTGAGTGAAGTTCGCAGTTGGGGTTGGAGACAGACAGGCAAGCAGTTGCAGTGAGCTGAGAGCTCTAAAGACCCGCCTCGAAGAAGCTGACTAAGATTCGCGCAAATTCCGAACTCAATTTCTAACCAAGAACAATTTATTTTTGAAGAACGACTTAGACTCACACCACCAAAACAAGTTTTACGAAGATCACCTGAAGATACACCAAGAACCAGTTTCTTAAAGAACAAACAACTTAAGATTTTAAGACTCGCCTAACAAACACAAAGTGTCACGAATCCATATAGTTGGGAAGTAGACGCAGTCCTGTATTCAGCAACCATATATAAAATATTGTTATCCTTTTTTAACACATTTGAACTTTTCGAGTTATTATTTTCTTTTCTTTTACATATACTTGTGCGATATCGCCCTTATTCGAACTCGACTTGCATTACGGCCCGGCGACTGATTGATTTCGTCTGCCTAAGATCAATCACAACGTGGGTAGGTTAGACTGGAAATCAAAGCAATTACTTCGGTAACCAGACGTTGGAAGCGAGCTGGGAACGAGAAGGCTGATACCGGATCTAACCAGACTCCCATCCGAATCACCAAAAGGTTAGAACGTCACATTTGGTGCCGCGACCAATACCAAGCCAGTTGGTCGTCACAGGACAGGATAGCACGACGGACGCGGCTAGGCAGACGTCACATTTGGCGTAGCGACACCGGGGGGACGTCACAATTATAAAGGTGTGCTGTTCATCTGCAAAACCATAGATTTGCCCTAGTTAAACAGAGAAAGGTTATGGTACTGAATATGGAAGCTTTGCTTCATCCTTCCTTATTCTTTCGACCTTGTACTATTTTATTATCATCTTTACAGCTAATTGTAATATTTAGTGGGGAAAAAGATTATTAAATGTGTAGAGGTTAAAACTGATTTGTAGTGTTTCATTAGATTGAAATCTGAAGAATTTTAAACACTAAAATGTCAGTTAATACGAAAGATTCATTTTTTTTATTTTCAAATGTGACAGGACATCCTTTCCAAACTAGTATATATATATATATATATATATAGAGAGAGAGAGAGAGAGAGAGAGAGAGATTAAGTTTTTAATACTAAGTTGCACTAAGCCTATCTATGGTTTACTCTTAAAATGGTTATGGGATGTATACCAATGAAGGACGGGTTGATAGTATTAGGTTGGTGCAAATACAATGACGTAATAATGTCGTTTTTTGACGTATTTTTTAACGTCATAAACGACATTATTACTACATTATTTTTGCACCAACGTAATAGCAAGTGAAAATTATGAATTTAAAGAAGATAGACAACCAATGACTTTTGACTTAAAGAAGTTAAGATTGTAATTTATAGAGAAGCATTCATACGGGTGTCTTTTCCCCAAAAGTAGCAGTTCTTGAGAAAAATGATCTCTGACTGGAATTTGCTCCTAAAGTTAGCAGTTATTTAAGGTGATTCATATGGGTGATTCATTTCTGTGGAAGTAGCATCGCGTATCCGAACTGTAAAGGTCTTGACTGAGAGGGGGATGAAACAATGGCGCTCACCTGAACATTATCCATGGAAATTGTGATGGAGTAGCTATAGCCGATGTTGCGTCTGTCGGAAAAAAATTACAGAGAAAAACGTCATCCGCACAATACCGCATTAACCATTTTGAATCCTGTCCAGGTTGGAGAATGTTGATTGAGAAGCTACAGCCAAAATATGGCAGCAATATTGTATTTTATATAGAAATCGACGCCCTTTTAAAGTCTAATTATTTTAGATTTACACAGAAGGACCTATAACTTTCATTTCAGTTCTTAATGGGCTTACGGCCACATCACGTTGAAACACCGGTTCCCGTACGAAATATATGCAATGTTATCGCTCCTGACCCAATATCTTTGCTTCAGCCATTTTCCTACCGCCGTACCATAGTTTTTTTCTATAAATATTTTCATGGTAATTGCGCTGATGAGCTTTCCGCTTTGGTTCCTCGCAGTACTAGATTGGCTATTATATTTCACTATTTTTCACTTGAAATTGCTAGATGTGACCGTAAGTTCTTTGCTAACATTTTGTTCTCTCTGACTTATCCCTAGTGGAACTCATTTCTGGCTTCTTGCTTTCCAGTCAACTTTGATCTTCAAAAATTTAAAGGCACTGCCAATTGTCCTCTTCTGTCTCCTTGAATCTTGTTCTTTCTCTTTGACGATGCTTTTTTTTAATCAGATTCTTTCACACTCATTAATCTCTTGCGTCGTAGTGGCTTTATCGCCTTGTTCCCAGAGTTTTAAAATGTGTTTGACAAGAGCTTAAACAATCTCAAATACTCGTTGTACTTACATTTTTAATGTTTAAAATACTCTTTCTCCAACACGGCAGTTTAGAACAAATTTTCCACACGTTCATCCTTCGTTTTATTTTCTAATCTTTAAGCTAAGTCGGCAAGTCCTTGGTAAATAAAAACTGTAGTCAAACGTATCACAGTAATTTTAATGTTTCAGGTAATCGCTGTTCTGGCTTCTCATCGGCCTGTGTCTATTCTTCTATCTCACGCGTTAAATAACGTTTACATAATGAAAACACTTGGCGTCACTCTTCTAACCAGTCTCTCACTGACCAACGATATAACTTTATGGCCCAATACAAGTCATGTGTATACCAGTATGTGAATCGATGGTCAATCATTTAAGCCCAAGCTGATGACAGTAATGGCTGCGTCGTTCGACAGGCAGACCCTTTCGCCCACCAACAAAAGTTTGAGATGGTCTCACTGAGATTTCGAAACCAGCCGGGCGTATATTTCAAAGCTGCGAGAATGGGACCCCGTGCTGGACCGTTATGTGCGAACTGATTAACGAGCCACTAAAACGTAAATAGAACAGATCATATGAATTATTCAACAGGGAACTCTGTCTCCTTGCTGCGATCAAGTGTTTACATTCCAATAAGTGAGTTATCGAGCGGATACGAATCTGAAATTGAAACCGTTTTAGGAATTCATAAATTATCCATGAGGTTGGAATATAGACAGACACAGAGAATTTTGAGGATAAGAAAACGTAGAATTGGGGGAAGGTTCGCGCAATGATGAAAAATCTGTTCGCTTATGAGCAATCAAGTAGAAATAAGAATTCCCTCTCTTTTAACAATGCTAGAACGTTACACTGTCGATAAATATATTTATATATTAGCTAAAAGACTGACCGTTTAAAAATACGTACTTACATCTCAGTTAAAAGCATTATCGTTTTTGTTTTCTTTTGTTTCAAACAAGCTCTTGTTTTGGACAGAAGTATGCTCGTCCAAATATTCAATAAATAACCACGCTGCAGAACAACAAACACACATAGACAATTACCATATGAATTAAAATTCATTACGTACACCAAGCATTATATATATATTAGGTTGGTGCAAAAATAATGACATAATAATGTCGTTTTTGACGCTAAAAAATACGTCAAAAAACGACATTATTACGTCATTATTTTTGCACCAACCTAATATATATATATATATATATATATATATATATATATATATATATATATATATTCATTATTTGAGGATATTTAAAAAAAACGTTTTTGTTTTAATATCCTAAACTAAATAATATTTAACTCTACTATTAGGAGCAGAAATAAAGGAAAAACTGTAAAATACAAATTATTAATAAAAATGGTGAGTGGGGGAGAAAAGACATACAGACAAAAGAGTTAATGTAAATATATAATGAGTATAAAATGGAAAAGGCTATTCACATACCCCCTAAAAGACAGAGAGTGAACAAAATGTTATTTCTGTCTGCACAGAGACGGTTGATGTAACTTTTAAAAAATCGCTTCTTATATGCCTAAATGTTGAGCAGACGAGCTTTGTACAGGACCGTCAATGAATCGTCAGATATCTTGCCTGACACTCCAAATTGTCAAATAAATGCTGACTAATGACAGAGTTGTGAACAGACAAGTCAAAGCATATTGCAATTAAAAATAAATTTGTCATATTCACAAGAATATGTTGACCTCTCCTTGTTTCGGGTTGCTGATTGGTTCGTCCTACATAGTCAGCCTCGCAATGTCGTTTGAATTTATAAACAACAGAACTACTTTGAAGTTAGGACAAACCATCTTAGACAAACGAGGGAAAAACCGGATTATCCTTGAAGAAAACATAATCTAAGCGCCGAAAGACCCGATGTAACACGGGCCAACACTCTGTTGCCTAGTGTGTGACTTTTCTTGTCCAGCCAGGATAATTTCAAATATATGGGACACAGGGCAGAGCAAAAGAACTACCTGAGTCTTGAGGCATTTAATTTTGCGTTAACCCGTGCGAATGATGACATTCTCATGATACCCATTTTTACTGAAAATGCTATAAAAGTTCTCTATTTCTTTGTCAAATCTGCAAGAAAAACATATCAATGCACCGTGAACTAACGTAGAAAAACACTTAAGAAAAACGGTTTCTTGAGTTTTTAAATCTATGGATATATTCTGTGTTGTCAATCTTCTGTTTATATATATATATATATATATATATATATATATATATATATATATATATATATATATATATATATGGTGGGGCAGCAAATTTTTTTCTCAGCAAGTAGTGCGCCATTTTTTTAAAACCTACCATATATTGATGCTACAACCATATTTAATATTATTATTTATATCATTTCAGAAACCTTTACCCATATGAATAATCAGGAAAGCAAACGTGAAGGAATCTTTGATTTGCTAAATACACTTGTTACTCCAAAGGTGAAATGCGAAAATTTCAGGAAGCGTGTGGAAACAGTTATTGAAAAAAAAGGACACATAAAATAAAAAAAGTTTCTAGTATGTAAATTTTTTGTGCAAAATAAATTCCTTCAAGTTTCAATAAATTAATTGGTCATTTAAGGTCTTTCAATTCCTGTCTCAATATATATATATATATATATATATATATATATATATATATATATATATATATATATATATATATATATATATATATATATATATATATATATTAGGTTGGTGCAAAAATAATGTCGTTTTCTCACATAATAACATATGTGAGAAAACGACATTATTTTTGCACCAACTTAATATATATATATATATGTATATATACATATATATATGATGGACTCTCCCGTCGATTTCGACGTATGAGGTTCCGTCGACCACGAAATAATTATCTACATGTCTATGACTGGCATGACTTTTGAGACCGGCTCAAGAAATGCACAAAAGACCTCAAACAGGAGAGTGTATTGTATCCAAATTCAGCAGGAACACTGTTAGATGTCTTATTTTGCTTTCACGTTTCATGTAGTCGACTGATGGTTACTTCTCAGTGCATCTATATCAGTGTTGTTTAGCTCCAATGCAACCAGAGCTGTTTTTTTCTTTCTGGTGCTGAGCTGTAGTCCTGGAGAGTTCGTATATTCCAAGTACCAAGATGAAGTTGATGTTGTTTCGTAGAGTTTTACGAAGTAGCCGGAACTAATTAGATATAGTTGTCAGAAAATCAACACAATGATTAGTTTAAAGTGCTGAAGGCTTTTTGGAGCTGTCGATGAAAAAGTAACGGGGCAAAAGACTTGCCACGGAAACTTCGAACGACAATGCTCATGTGTTATTATCGCGTAGTTTTAACCTCTCCGGATCACAGTCAATATCAGCCAGTACACGCCTCTCGGCAGACACACGCAAATTTATTTATCTGTTGTTTTTACGAAAGTCGTCGTAATTTTCGGAATTAGAGGAAAGCATTTTTGTAATGTTTATTTTGTTTATCTTTGACGAGTTGCTCATTAGTGCGGATTTCTTTATCTATTGTTATTTATATTCAAAGATTATTTTAATTTTGTTGATAAAGCGTCCCAAGTTATAATGTTATTTTCTTTCGTTTTTACTACGAGTCAATTTTTGTATTATTATATTTTCATATATTTGATGATAATTTTATACGTTATTATTATTATTTTAAAAGTATATCAATATATTGGCACATCGATGACGATCTGTTTACTCCGACATCCAGTGTAAAATATCCCACGGAGATATGTAAATTACCAGGTTGAGAACTGGCGTGAGTTAGCTGCCCTTGATGAGAGTGAAAAGAGTCTCTCTGAGCTTTGGTTAGCAATCCTTTTAGCGTTGGTTTCACGATAAAGTTGGGAAGGAAAACTCATGACACCTTAACTCGATCATTATATATATATATATATATATATATATATATATATATATATGTGTGTGTGTGTGTGTGTGTGTGTGTGTGTGTGTGTGTGTGTTAATAGAAATATGCAGCTCTTAAAATGAATCTGCTGTGAACGCACACCGGAAGGGAGAACAGCTCCACGTCATATAAAATGGCAGAGCTTAACTATGTGCCTCCTGGCTGGTAATTAGGAAACCGAACTCTTGCGTAGCGTCTAGAGAAGCTGTTCTGATCAGCTGTCGCATAATATCCGAGTTCTTGTAGAGCCAGGTCGCGCATAGAAGGGTGACCTTGCATACAACTTCGATGGGCAACTCCGAGGCCACATTATGTTGCAGTCTGCGGCAATTCCTAGCCGGCACATGTTACATTAGACAACCGACTGCCACTACTATTCTCGGCCTTTTGTTTATTCACATAACACACTATGACGCGAAGCAACGAACGAAATAAAATTAAACCAGCACCTCAAAAACACCTAAACCTCTCAATCTTTCTTACTCCAGCATTCATGTTATTCGTCCCAACTTTTGCTGTGTGGAATCGTTCCTCTTCGAAAAATCTCCAGACATACCAGCTTTCTTAATCTTAACTCTGCAATCACCACTTCTGAATTCTCGATTCCTGGCTATCTTCTGCTCTTTAGGAAGGACTGTAATGTCCACATCATACATGGCCTGGTAGTTTTTGTCCGTGAAAATTTATCTCTGGCTAGAGATCTCCCTATTAAGTCTCCTGATCATTCTAGATCCGTTTGCAAATATATTTGTATTCAGTGAGTTCAATGCCCACCATGCCAGGTCTCTTAATCACTCTCTCACTAACCTCGCTAGCATCCAAACACTTTGCTTCTCAATCACACAATCTCTCACGTAAGTGAACTACTCCACATTTCCCCAGTAATCCTGATGGACACGCTTCTCTTCTTGATATAATCTTTACCTTTATCCCTGACTCATGTCGTACTCTGCAGCTCTGCCCTTTTTCAGCTCTGCTCATGTACTAGTGTCTGTAAACATTTCCTTCCGTTCTCCCACTAGCCAAGAACCTCCTACCAACAGAATATCTTTCTATTATGAACGCGCTGATTGGGACTCGTTCCGAGACTTTATTCGTGAAGATGAAATTTTTAATCATCCTGTTCAAAAAGTGCGCCTCTGAGGTCTCCTCTTGAATGAAAGCTTTCATTCAAGTACGGAAATACCAAGTGAAACCAAGTTCATCTCCTTGCTTCTTACCTAAATGCTCAATCCATCGTCTATCCAATTCATCTGAAGCACTAACATCTACAGCAGATATGGTTGAGTGTTTTGCTCGGAAGTTCTTGAATCATCTGGAGTACCCAACACTGATTTCCCCACTAGACCGGAGGATCTACTGAGTGATATTCGCATGAAGCCGTCACTGTTTTCAGACATCAATTCGAAACTAGACTCCCACAAGGCAAGCAGAGGTGACGTGATCTCAGCCGTCATCTTAAAGATGATGAAGTGGTTAAGTATCTTACTTCTCACGACCTCCTCTCGGACAAACAATATGGCTTCCTTTTCGCCACCTTTACATCTGATGCCTTAACGGTCGTCATTGAATATGTATATTAAGTTCTTGATAATGATGACGAAGGTCAAGCTGCGGCTCTAGATATCTCGAAGACTTTTGACAGGATTTAGCACACTGGTTTTCTACTCAAGCTCTATGGCAACATTATTACTGGACGATTGTTTGATTTAATCCAATCGTTTCCATCATGTGAAGTTCGTTTGAACATGCTTGCTTCTAGATCCTTTCACACGAACATGGATGTCCCTCAAAATTATCTCCTGAGTCCTACACTGTTTCCGATCTTCAATGATATCACTTCCCAGCTATGTATTTCGCTGCTCTGCCGCTACTTTCATGGATGACGCCACCATTTACTCCAGTCTGAATAACGAATCTATCAGAGCTGACAAAGTAAACCTGGCAGCTGCTCTTGAAGAAGGCCTCAAATCAGGGGTTAACTGGGACAGGAAACGGTCTGTAAATTTTTTTACGCCTACAAAACAAAACTGCTTTCATTCTTGATTTATCAAAGACGTCAATCGTATACCGGGTTTTCAAGAGGGCGCCCGATCTCTCCTCCCCCAGTACAGACCCATCAGTCTCCTCAGTGTCATCAGTAAGCTTTTTGAGATCATAATCATTAAGAAGTTCGTTGAGCACCTAGAAAAGAACAACCTCTTCAGCGACGAGCAGTATGGTTTTCGGCCGGCCCTATCCATTGCTGATGTCTTAACTAGAGAATCAGTGAGACTCTTGATGACAAGCACATCTTGAGGACCATAGCACTAGATATATCAAAACCCTTCGACAGGATAAAGTTTATTATGGAATCACTGGAAGGTTCTTCTCGATCATAAAATCATTCTCAACATGTATGAAAGTAGTTATTAATGGCCAGTCCTCCGGTCCCCTAGCGGTTAATGGAAACGTCCCACGAGTTTACTCCTCGGACCAACACTCTTTTCCGTCTATATAAATGATCTGCCTAAGAATATACTCAGATCATTTGTAAACATCTGTGCCGACGACACGATTATATACGGGCGCTCCTCTAAAACTCCCGATGACCAGATATTGGCGAATGATCTCTCTTCCGGTCTTGCACAAACTACCTAATGGGGTAAAAAGTGGCTGGTTACATTCAATTTCTCGAAGACCAAGCTAGTTACGTTCCATCAACTCCGATCAGACACCGAGCTAGTACCAATCAGGATAAAAGAAACTACTCTCGGGGAAGCACCGTACCTTGAAACATTTGGGTATTAAGCTCTCACCCGGCCAACTGGAACTCATACATACAATCCATTGCGAAGGATGCAGGTAAAATAGTCGGTTCTCTGTCCCGCTCTAGTAATTACTGACTCCTGCTTACAAGAGCTAGATTAGGCCAACAATGGAGAAATATTGTCACCTCACTTTCCACTATTGATACAGTTCAAAAGCGTCTCCGAGCCCTTCTAGGTGGAGAATTATTCTCCACCATCCAAGCCTCTCTCCCACAGGCGGGATGTGGCAAGGCTTTCGCTGCTCTACCTCTACTTTCATGGAAACTGCTCGGATAAACTACATTCCTTGGTCCCGCCGAGGCAAACCTTCACATCAAGAAAGCGCTATGCCACTTACATAGTAGCAAACCACCGATATTCCCTCCATATTCCATCGGTGAGAAGTAAGTTCCACTCGAGCAGCTTCATCCCGCGAACCACTGACCTATGGAATCGACTCCCAACAGAATGTTTCTCCGATCACTACAATCTTAAACTATTCAAGACTAGGGTTAATTGTTATCTCGCTCACTAATGCACACAAATGGCCTCCTAAAGTAACGTAGTTGCATCTACTGCAAGGAAACATGGGGCACAATGTCGTGCAAGAAAATTTTCTTGTAAGAATACATCTTGCACATTTACAATTCTATCATTCGCCCGCGAATTCAATACTGCTGCCATATCTGGTCTGGGGATCCGGCTATTCATTTCATAAAATTCATTTGAAAAAATTCAAAGGAGAATCTGTAATTTAATAAATCCTGACCTGGCATTTTGACTTCAGTCACATTCTCATCGACGTGGTGTGGCTTCCCTCTGTCTTTTCTACAAATATTTTCATGGCAAATGCACTGAAGGACTTGTTTCCCTGGTACCCGATTACATGAATTTAAGTCTGCTACTAGTTTGGTATTTGGGTCCTACCCGTTTATTGTTGAAATAGCTAAAAATAACCGCCACTTCTACTCCAACAGGTTGTTTTCTCGTACTTCCCAACTATAGAACTTCCTTCCGCTTACTTGCTTCCCTTATAACTACAATCTTCAAAAATTTAAATGTAACGTCCGTCGCGATATTCTGTCTTCTTGAATCCCATTCATCCTTTGGTCTTTTCCTCATTCCTCACTCTATTTGCTTGGGGTGAAACGATCTTTTAAAAAAATATTATGAAAAAGTGTTCATGTCTCGCATCTCGTCCTTTACGACTTCATCGAAATAAACGGATGTTTACGTTGATCCGATTAGACTTTTTTTTAATATATGTTTTGGGTATATAGCCTTGCCGTAAATGTTTCGGGCATATAGCCTTGCCATAAATATTTTGGGTATATATCATTGCCGTAAATGTTTTGGGCATATAGCCTTGCCGTAAATGTTTTGGGTATATAGCCTTGCCGTAAATGTTTTGGGTATATAGCCTTGCCATAAATGTTTTGGGTATATAGCCTTGCCGTAAATGTTTTGGGTATATAGCCTTGCCATAAATGTTTTGGGTATATAGCCTTGCCGTAAATGTTTTGGGTATATAGCCTTCCCATAAATGTTTTGTATATATAGCATTGCGTAAATGTTTTGGATATATAGCCTTGCCATAAATGTTTTGGGTATATAGCCTTGCCGTAAATGCTTTGGGCATATAGCCTTGCCGTAAATGTTTCGGGTATATAGCCTTGCCATAAATATTTTGGGTATATATCATTGCCGTAAATGTTTTGGGCATATAGCCTTGCCGTAAATGTTTTGGGTATATAGCCTTGCCGTAAATGTTTTGGGTATATAGCCTTGCCATAAATGTTTTGGGTATATAGCATTGCGTAAATGTTTTGGATATATAGCCTTGCCATAAATGTTTTGGGTATATATCATTGCCGTAAATGTTTCGGGTATATAGCCTTGCCGTAAATGTTTCGGGTATATAGCCTTGCCGTAAATGTTTTGGGTATATAGCCTTGCCGTAAATGTTTCGGGTATATAGCCTTGCCGTAAATGTTTCGGGTATATAGCCTTGCCATAAATGTTTTGGCTATTTTCAACGAAAGAAGAAGTTGAGAAATAGCAAGTGAAACGTTTACGTTGTTAATGGTCTGAAGTTTGAAATGAACATGAATTCACACACTATACTAATGGAATAAATTTTAGCATCACATATTTACATGACTTTTCGTTTGAAATGCATTTTATCACACCCGCCTCAATAGTCAGGATTAAAACGAATTTTACTGATGGTGGCTGACCGTGTTTTGATATGAAGACTTTACAAAAGTGTTAATCTTTTTGGAAAGATTGATTGTCAGCGTATACATATATATAGTAGGTCGATGAAAGAAATTGGAGAGATAAAAAAAAAAATCACCAAAAATAATATTTATAATAAGACTAAAAATATTTATTTTATATTAGCAGTTTTGAACAAATAGAAATATGATTAGAAAAGATGTTAAAAATCGGAATTATCAGATACGTCTCTGTGTCCGAAAATTTTTATTCTCAAATAATTATGGAATAAAAAATGAAGATGTCATTTTTTCCGCATGGGTTATATTACTGACGAAATCTAGTATATTTGGGCTAATTGTTTGCCACGATTATGGTTGCAGAGGTTTTTTTTTGTTTTTTTTTTTTTGTAGATTTTTTTAATTCTTTAAATATACATATATACTAAATATATATACTATATACTAAATATCACTACAACCAATGCTAAAGTGACAAACTTTCTGCATATGACCTTGGACTGGAATACTGATTATTGCAAACTATATAAACATCTATATAACCATAGCTATGTCAGTAAAGAAACAGACTACCCTCATAAAACCCTAGATAACTTACATAAATCAGTCCAAGTTAGATAATCTACTAACTCCAGCAATAAAGAAAAATATTTCATAATGATGAAAGTAAATATATAAAAGCTTTAGAACTAAGCAGCCATAAAGTAAATTTAGAGTGTTAAGAAGAAAAAAAAATAAACAGAAACACCGTAGGCGTAACATAATATAGTTTAATCCCACTTTTGATCGTAATGTTGAAAGGAATATCGGAAGAATTTCCCTAAATTTAATTCATAAACATTTTAATCATTCACCAACACTAGAAAGATTTTTAGCAAAAATAAAGTAAAGATTAGTTATAGCTAAGTTAATAACATCCATCAATCAATATCCAACATAACATTATATTGAAATATATTTCGAAAAAAGACAACGTTATTAAAAAAAAATAAATGCAACAACAAAAAGAGTATGATCTGTCACTTAAACGGTCAATACTGAGTAAGCATACATTCCAGTAACGGTATCAAATGTTATTATGTTTCCACAGAAAATCATCGGAAATTTCGCTTTAACATCATCAAATGAATTTAGGCAATATAAAATACATAAATAGCAGTGCCCTTTCAAAACATATCTGTCAATTAAATAATGGTGGCAATACAAACATTATTACGTTGGATGTTATACCTAAACTCAAATCTGATAATGGGAAAGACGAGCGATGCAATGTATGCTTTGTAGAAAAATTAGTTATTTTAAAACACTTAAATAACCCTAGATTATCAAACAAGAGAAATGAATTGATGGTTACATGTAGGCCTAAAAATAAATATATGCTTAAATCCATTGATCCAGATTACTTTTTAATGTAAATTATTTTTTTAAGTAGCAGTAATTTCCCTTCATGCTTAATATATAAAAAACTAATATTCATGAATCTAAAGTAATTTTTCACAGACATATATATATATATATATATATATATATATATATATATATATATATATATATATATATATATATATATCTTCTAATATAAAAGTGCATAGTATATACATATATATATATGTATATATGTGTGTGTGTATTGTTATAATAATACAAAAGTTTAAAATGTATTTACAATTCTAATTCATACTGTACATTTAGTATTTTTAAGTATAAGTATAATTAACATAACAATATAAAGGTTTAAAACTCGTTCAGTATTTTAATTTATGTTGTAAAGTCTGTTTTGTTAAATATTGTATTACTCCATTACATTCTATGAATAATTTACTTTGAACATAGGATTTTTTTCCATAGAAACTTTAATCTAACTTGTTACGTTACCGTTTCAATTTGAATTCTCTGATTCAACGGAATTTCATTGGTTGAATTTGTTGTTTCTTTGTTTCTCTCACCTTCCTCCTCTTTTTTTTTGTCTTAAACTGAAATGCATTGATTTATATCGTGTAAATAAACTAACCGAAAAATAAAACATTCGTAAACATATGAACTTTAGTAAAGATTATTTCTTTCTTAATTGTCATGTTCAATGTTATTTAAGTCCCTTTTGATACAGCAGCAGTATCATGTACAATTGAATAGGTGCACTCAATTGGGATGTCTTTTGTTGGAGTTTCTTTCTAAATGTGAAGATGCTCTCAATGTGATTGGTTTCCTTCTGTAGTGAAGAAATAAAAGTGATGAGATAAATTTATGAATATCAAACAGGAGACTTTAGGTTTTTAATTATTTTGATGTCACTTTAATTAGCAGTTTTACTAAACTGTATTACTGCTAATGTTTACCAGTTAATTTGAATTTTGGCGAATAATTGGAAAACTTCGGTACTTCTATTTTAAAATGTTTGACTCAAAACACTTTTTTCTTGTAAAAATAGGTTATTTTGGTTGGCTGACATAAATTGCCCGGCCTACCTGAAAACCGGTAGGTTTCTACGAACTTAAATAATTAAATTTTTCGATCAGTCAAGATTGTAAAATGATCTTTTTTCCAAAAATGAACAATTCCACTACAGCAAAAATGATAGCTAACCGTGAAAAACTAAGGTAATTTTCTGAATCAGCACCATGAAATTAGCTAAAAATGTGTTTTGTTTCTTGGCACCAAAAACTGTATTGGCCAGTGTTATTTGTCTATAATTTTCGATAACTGATCTGAATTTCCTAGTCCTTGCTAAAAGTTTTGTGCACTTTGCAACTTTACCAGTTACTCATTTTCGGCATAGTTCATTTCTCAATAGTATCTATACAAATTTAATACTTTATTTCCTTTCATTTTTTGTCAACATCGTTTGAAATAATTACACAGCTGACATTGTTCAAATTTATCTGCAGCCTTATTTTTTAAGTTATTTCGAATTTCCCAAAATTGACTGACTGAATTTAATATGCAGATTAAAATAATATTAGCCTAAGACCTCTGAAATCTAATAAAAAATATTTTTTGTCCATAATATATGTTGAAACATGGGTAAAAGGAAGGATCTAACAATTGCTAAAAAACAGAAATTAACAAAGTTATTGAGTGAGGTAATGTCCACATTAGAGATGTCAAAGGCGATTTGAAGAGATCATCGAACGATAAAGAAGCCTGTTGAAAATATAAGTAGGTTGAGAACTCGAAGGAAAGGAAATGGCTTTAAGAACCTACTTCCTCGAGATGAACGTAAAGTGAGTTATAGCGAAACAACCACATTTGATCAGTGCGCAAATCTTTGAAAAGGCTAGAATTGAGGAAGTCAAGAAGGACAAAATATGTAGAATATTTGGTGAATTGGGATCTGTAAAAAATCTCTTAAGCAAACCTCCTCTCACTAAAGCAAATATTCTAAAGCGTCAAAATTGGGTTAGGAAATGCAAGAAAATTGACTTTACTAAAGTAATTTTCACGGACGAATTTTGAATGACATTTGTTGAACGTGATGGATCGGCCAATGGATGGATTTTATCCATTTCAGACGTGCCTGTGTCTAAAAGGAGACAACAAGGAGGTGGTAGTATTAGGATATGGGCTGGAATTTACGATCAAACCATTATTGGACCATTCAAGGTCGATAAAGGAGTTACATTGAACAGTGCTATTGTGATTTTAGGAATAAAACATTGTTTGCATAGTACAAGTCCCAGTCTTTCAAAGTTGAGTGTATATTTATGCACGACAATTCTCCTTCTCATGTATATAAGCTTACTCGTGAATTCTTTTAGTATAAAAGATTTACAGTAGAGAAGATAATTGAATGACTGCCATCAAGTCCTGACATGAATCCGATCGAAAATCTATGGTCAATTGTGAAGATGAAATTATATGCAGGTGGTAAACAATATAAGTGCAAAGCAGACCTATAGGAATCAATTAAATTGAGCCTGCTGAAATAAATAAAGAATTAACAAAATCAATGGATTATTGGCTGTTATTGAGAAGAAGGACCATTAATAAAATGTAAAGGATTCAAAAACTTATCATATGTGTTTGTTATTTGTTTTATTATAGGTTTTGATCAATTACTTTTTTATATTTTAATACCTTTTTAATGAAGTAAAATGTGATAATTTGTTTTTTTCCTAATAACTTCAGACGGCAGTTTTTTTTGCTTTTTTCAAGTAACTTTAATAACTTCAATCAAACATATTACTACCTAAAATTTTAACTCAGGCTTTGTTTCCACATGTAAATGGATTGTTTAAAATTTGACATTTGTTTGCAAACCAAATTTGAATTATTGAAGTTTATATGATTTGCTTAATAACTTCAGACAGATTGTATTGTTGTATTACAGTTGTTATTGCTACAACTACTGATATATATATACACATAAACGCAATAAACATAAATATTTGTAACTATACCACTTTGTTAATGAACATTTCAAAATTAAAAATAAATTTCCTAAATTGCAGAATTTTCTGATTTTTTTCTTTATCAACAATTATATTGTCTTACAAAAAAGAATTGGGTTCCATCTACAAAATTGCTGGCATCCATCTTGATCCCATCTTTAATGTACAAGTAGGCACATCTTAAAGAATAAAGTCGACTTTTACATAGATCATATCTGAGTTGCAAAACGAAAAAAATGGTCTCAGATCCTGTATCCTCCATTACATCACCCTTGGCGGTATGTGATGATTTAAACAGCAATCGGTCAACACTAAATTCGATTTCGATGACTATCGCATTTCAACGATTTACCTCCACTCTCTGATCATTATCGACCTATTGTTGGCATCTTATCACCTATTGTTCAGTTTGTTTATTGCCCGGAGCGTTCGTTTACCTGTGCGCATAGCAAGGACGCCACGATTATTTGATTCCAACGCAGAATAAAGAAAGAATAAGATTCTGCACGTCCGCTTACCGTTGTTGGCAAGCAACAGCTTCCTTTTAACTCGGCCTCAGTGTCGACTTCGACGACCATAAGCTCAGAAATTTTCTAAAGTTTTAACTACGTTCAAGTCACGCAGACAGCATTACGTGCATCACCATCTTCTGCCTTCTCTAATGTCCTTACATGAGCTGTTGTTGATTTGTCAGGTGGAAAATGTCTAGAGTCTGAACAGAAGAAACAAGAAGGAAACGTAACAAAAATGGTTTAAGTTTTCTAAATAACCGATCCTCCTGATAAAATGTAAAATTCATCATTATCAACTATACAGCGCCTACTGAATGTTTGACATTTTGCCAAGAATACAAATACTGATTGTTTGTTCGACGAGGTGTTGTTTATATATTTTCAGATAGAGTGTATCTCTAAAGGGCAAAATGAAAAAAAAAGTCATGGAAAAACTTTTCTTGGTCGAAGCGTTTCGTCCTCTGAAGGTCTTTATGAAGGCAAATGTAGGATTATTTTGTTGCACGTTTTTATATACAAGAACTCATTTTTGTCTTACAAGACTTTGAATGATAGTACTTTGGGTCTTTCACATGTTTTGATTGAACTTTCAACAACCTATGACCATTCAAGAACGTTCTCAAATTTAAAAGCCTTGATAAACCAATGGCATTTTGCTCTTATATATAAACACTTGCAACAAAATAAATCCTACATTTGCCTTGATAAAGTTCCTTTAAAATGTTTTAGCCTATTCGCAGGTTATTTTGACCATTGTATTCGTAATTAATTGGGGTGTCGGATAAATTCGATCGGTTTTTTTTTTCATTTGTTTTAATCTTATTCATCAACAATTTTAACAAGACAGTCAATAATATAAAACGATAAAGAAAAACTATATAGAAAAAATCCAGGTAACACTAAAGTAGAAATCATTTTACGTGTTAGCTTAAATAACGTTGGAAAAACAAACGAATTTATCTGATAAACAAATATTATTTCAAATTTATCATTTTATTTATTTATCTGCCTATATTGCTGAGATAAAGTATTGTAACTATTTACACTCATTTACATTGTTCGGACTGTTTTCCTCATGTTTTTTGCCATATTCACGACATTTTGATTGTTGTACGCTCCGGCCTTCTTTATTTTCGAACCGAACTTTTTTATTTAATCCACTGGGGTAGGCTGTTCTAGTTCCACGTGTCATGCCTTTTCACAGTTTCAGTTATCTATCAACTTTTCAGATTCACCTCTGCTGTGGCCAGGTATTGAACACTTTGGTTTAAGACACTGGATTACTTCAACCAACGCTTTTATCCACTGTTCAATGTGTCCTTATGTCGTAATATGTTACAGACAGTTGGGATTTCAATGTCTGGCCACAGCAGAAGTGAATCAAAAACTCTGGAAGTTCAGTTACTAAAGGGAGATAACTGAAATAGATATGCAGAAAATGTATGGTACGTGAAACTAGAACAATCTACCCCAGTGGACTAAAGAAAGGGTTCGGTTCTAAATT
Organism: Acanthosepion lycidas; assembly: GCA_963932145.1. Classification (NCBI taxonomy): domain Eukaryota; kingdom Metazoa; phylum Mollusca; class Cephalopoda; order Sepiida; family Sepiidae; genus Acanthosepion; species Acanthosepion lycidas. The sequence continues at coordinate 112,666,312 of OZ010574.1, forward strand.
CTAACAAATATCAACTGAAGAAGTCCGGAGCGTACAACGGCCGAAATATCGTGTATATGACAATAAAAATGAAAACAGCTCAAACAATGTAAATAGTATATATAATTTATTTAGATGTTTATTTATTTGTATATTTACTCTGGTTCTAAATCGTGGTATTTGAAATTAAGTTTATTAGGGTTAGAATAGGGGCTTTTGTTTACTCTTTAGGAGCATGATGCGGTTATATCTAGCGCAGTCGAAGTTTTCGTGTCTGCGTGTAGAAATGAGCTCTAATCATTTTTCAAGTTATCTTGTTCTGGGAAAGTTATTATGAGTAATTTTACCACTAGGCAACGATGATGCGTTTTCAAATGTTGTTGTAAGCTTCTACATTCTTGTTTTGATTTTTTGTTGTTGTCTTTTTTAATTGCCATCTATGTTTGGAAAGGGTTGTGTTATTTGTATATTTTGTAGTCAAATAATTTTTATATAAGTAATTTCTAGAGGCTTTCTTTTATTTCCATATAATTTTCTTTTCCTTTTTTGTACATACTTTCCTAATTGCAATAGAAACACATAGCTGATTAAATTTTATTTAACATTCTTGTTTTTTATATATGGCATTGAATATTTGCTTTAAGACAATACATGTATTGCCATCGTACCTAATGTCGGTTCTAATGCTTCAACTATTGGCTGGCCATCCTCAAGAACAGGAACATACGTGTTATTAGTCAGATGAAATAATGAAGTGAAACCTACGCTGTACGGCTGTTGTTGTTGTTGTTGTTGTTGTTGTTGTTCGATTTGTTTTTACCGTTGCAGTAATATTTCCTTGTTAACCTTTACATAACACATAGAATTTAGCAATTCATTATAATTGTACTTATTATCATAAGAAATATTCGTCTACTGTTCTTATAGAAAATAACTAAAGTTAAATTGGAAAGTGACTGAGTAACTGCAAATCAGTCAATCATAATATGAAAAAAAAAATTAAAATTTGACTGCGTATATCTGCTTCAAATACGGTTGGCATGAAAATAAAATTAAGATATCCAAAATCAAAATAATACTAGCTATATAATCATTAGAGTTAATGAATGTTTCGATATAGTTATTGAGTAAAAATTACTTCTGATATACCGGTTCGATATTGGGGATAAGGCATTTTACATTCTCTCTTTCTTTCTCTCTCTCTCTCTCTCTCTATATATATATATATATATATATATATATATATATATATATATATATATATATATAAGGTTGTGCAAAAATAATGTCGTTTTTTTTTTTGTTGAACGCCAAAAAAACGAATTATTTTTGCACCAACCTAATATATATATATATATATATATATATATATATATATATATATATATATATATATATATATATATATATATATGAAAGTGGAAACTAAGGTCAACATCAAGCATCAATAGTTTCTTTCATGCTTGAACTCCATGTGTTGTGATTAAATTAATTATATATGCTGGTCAATGGTGAGTTATGAGTGGTAATATTTATTGTATTATTCTAACATTATTACTGGGTTGGCGGCAACGGCTATGTTTCAGATTATTTTAGAGGCCATTAAGTAGAAATAATTGTATATCCGGATGCAGTTAGTTTTAGCTATTTTATGCTGTTGATGGCTAACTTTTACTCGTAATTTATCGTTGATTATTTAATTATTTGTTTATTATTATTATTATTATTATTATTATTATTATTATTATTAAATTTTCATGTGTGTATGTGTGCATACGTAGTTTATTAATTTGATTAGTATTTACTTAATTTGTTTATTTATTTAGATTTTTCGGGGGCTGGTTATCGTACTTGTTTAGTTTAAAGTGCTGGCCTTTCCTAAAGTGAGTTACATTATGATATACGTTGTATATATTAGTACATATATTTGCATTTTCCATGATGGTATTTGACATTTTAAGTAACGTAGTAAAAAATTCTTTTCTTGTCTACATGTTGAAATAAGTTCTGATGATTTATTTAGTAAATTGTCTTCGTCTGGGAAAGTAATATAGCTATTTTCTCCTGCAAATAAAGTTTACAATATTATTGTTTTAGGCTGGTGCTACTTTGCTTATTTTCCATGATATTTTTTAATGTAACCTGTTTTTTTTTGTTTTTGTTTTGTTTTTTTTTGTTTTTAATTTCTCCTATATGCTTAGAAAGCATTGTGCCGTTTTCACATTTACTGTTTGTAATGAATATTTTGTTGTGTGTGTAATTTATCTCTTTCCAGTGTGCTTCAGTTACTCCTATGCATATTTTCTCTTCCTTATCTGCTGATTCTACAGTGGCTTGATATATTATATTGTTTAGGAAACAGTTGCCATTGAACCGACTTTCGTTCTTTACTTCGCAGTTACAGGTAAGTTTGGTTTGTGCGGGTAGTTTGTACGTTATTTTCTGTTGTGTTTTTGTATTATTTGTGTTATATTTTCGGTGGCACTATAGATGATTTTTACTGTGTTACTGTTGAATATCTTGTGGACAGTGCTGGTGGGAAGTGTTTGTGTATAAGATTAATTAATATTTTTGTACGTTTGTTTTTACTTTTTTTGTATGTTGGTTTGAGCCATATGATTGTTTACCTGTCTGCCTTTTTTGAACTGAGTGGTCATAATATTTATATTTACATACGCTCTACCTCTGATATTGCGCGCTTTTAACATAAACAAAGCATAACTATATATATATATGTGTGTGTGTGTGTGTGTGTGTGAACAATGAGTTTGTTTTATACATGAATCTTCAGGTCATGTTTATTTATATATGCTGGTCAGTGGGTCAATATGTATAAGAAAATTAGGTATTTCTATTTATTGGATTATCTTAACAGTTACTGGGTAGGCGGCAATATTTCAAATTATTCCAACGGCTGTTGTGTGAAAATAATTATTAATCAAATAGTGGTTACGTGTAGCTATTGTATAATGATGTTTGCTGACGTATAACACATTATTTATTATTAATTACATCGGGTAGTTTGTATTTCTTCATAACTTATTTGTTATCAACTTCTGCGAGGACATTCGTATCATATAAATGTGTTTATTATGTATGTTTTAGTCTATTATTTTATTCTTTTTTGGACGGTGTTATAGTAATTATTTAGTTTAAAATATTGATTTTATCTAACGCATGTTATATTATCTCCGTAGCATATAGTTCATATATATATTATTGATATTTTACAAGGTATTAGCTTTTATTTTTCGATTTTTAAGTAACGTAGAAAAATTTGTTTTGGCATTTGAAGACATAATCAATTTGGACACAGGCATCAACATTTAACGCCTTATTTATTCGTCAGATACATGCTCTGATCATCAGTTTTCTGAGATTCACAATGCAATGATGATTTTTATGTTTAGAAGGTTTACACATACAGACATACACACACACGCACATATATAATATATGTGTGTATGGAATGTTGATTTTTATGCCCAGAAAGTTTACACACGCACACATACATACACACATATATATATATATATATATATATATATATATATATATATATATATATATATATATATGTGTGTGTGTGTGTGTGTGTAATAAAATGGTGCAGCCACTGTAATCCGAGTATGCCAGTCTACTACTTCGGATAGCTAATACCCTTTGCAGATGCCTGCACATTTGTGTTTGTTCAACACCCACAGAGCGCACCTGTGGTTTATACTGCAACTATGCAACTATGCGGAGAGAGCGTGTTATCTAGCGTGATCAACAGTCTGAACAAGGCTAGCATGTTTAAACCCTTGGGCACGATGACTTGTGACATTTTGCTAGCACAAACAACAACGACGGCTGCCAAGTGTTCAATCTTTCCAAAGGTGGCGCACGCTGAGATTGCCTCCTCCAGACCGATAACAAAAGTCACCTTCCTGACAAATCAGCCATGGTGATATTCGAACTCGGTTCTCTTGGTCAGAATGCGAACGTTATAACTACTCGGATATATATATATATATATATATATATATATATATATATATATATATATATATATATATATATATATATTAGTACGTGTGTGTTTGTGTATGTGTAAATATCGGACAATATATAAATTCTATATATCAGAATCAGGCAAACGGTGTGTAATTAAATGACAATATGGTTAAAAAATGTGACTCGTTTCGTCTTTCAAAAGGTATTCTTCCGGCTAAATAAAGTTTTTATTGATGAGATTATATATATGTAGTGGGAGGGAACGAAGTATAAACATGCAACAACAGTTAACTGATAAAAATGAGCTCATAAATTTATATTCACACCATAACAATAAAAATAAAATCCGTCATTATTATCGACTTCTATTTAAGAAGAGTTAGAATTTATGGCTCTCAATATTTACATGAAAAAGAGAATTTTTTCTTTCTTTTTATGTGTCATGTCCTTTCAGGACGTAGACGATCATGGCTCTCCACTTCTCTCTATCCCTTGCAGCTCTCAAGTTCCTTCCCTCAGCTACCTCCCCCAGACCACGTTCTGTCATCCGCCCGCTAGGTATGCCATGCGTTGATTTCCCGTGTCTCTCTTTCCCTCTATTAGATTCGCGAGTATTAGATTCTCCAGGCCCTTCTTCTTCATTATGTGTCTCAGAAACTTCAGCTGCCTCTTCCTGATGATAACCCTCCTCCTTGTTTGCATCATCACTAAGACCTCATCCTTGCTCACGCACTCGGTATCCTTAGCATTCTTCTGTAGAAACCACATTTCCGTCACCTCGAGTCTCTTCTTTATCTCTGAGAAAATCTTCCAACATTCGCTGCCATAAAGAAAGATGTCACATCACAGCTCAGTAATCTTTTCTTTGTTACCAAAGAAATCCTCTTGTCTATTAATACTCTGCCCAGCTTTTGGGTATGCGTCCTTGGCCATCCCAATTCGTCTAAGGATTTCAGTATCGCACTTACCGTCCTCTGTAAGATATTTAAACTTCCGCGTCTGCTTGATTCTAGTGTTCCTGACCTTCAAATCGCATTTCGGACTCATCCTCTTACTGGCGACCATGCATTCTGTCTTCTTGTAGTTTATGTTTAAGCCATTCTTCTCACTCTCCGTCGTTACCTTCTTTAAGAGATCTTTTTTAAAAGTTCCTTTCCTTGTCTGCTATCAGTCTTATGTGGTTAAGATTGTGGCCGCCAGTGCTAAATCCTGAAAGGTTTTCTAATTCTCTCAGAATTACCTCGCTGAACATGTCGGGTGAGAAAATGCATCATTGCTTTACGCCCCTTTCTATTTTGTACTTTCGCTCAACTCGTTCCCTATGTGCATGCATGCTGTTTGCTACCAATATAGGTTCTTAATTGTTTTGATATCTTTCCCGAATATATCAAGGTTACTGAGCAGTTCCAGGAAATCCTTATGGCGTACTTTGTCGAAGGCCTTTGCGTAGTCTATGAAACATAGGTACACGTCCTTCTACACTCTTTCTGCTAACATTCTAGACATGAATATTGCGTTTCTTGTTCTAGTGTCTTTAACGAACCCGCATTGTTCTCGCCTTATCTCTGACATGATTCTGCTGCGCGATCTATTCATCAGAATACGGATGATGGGTTTCGTCACGAGGCTCATTAGTCTTATTATTCGTTGGAGTTTTTGCGCCTGACTAAGTCTTAGCTATGAAGATAGATCTGCTGAGGTCTTCCGGTATATCCCCACTGTTGTCGATTTCATTTGTTATTTCGGTAATCATGTCTATACCAAAATCATCTAACGCTGTTGGCATTTCCGTTACAATTCCGTCTGGCCCAGCCGTCTTGTTTCTGTTCAATTTGGTCAGTGCTCCTTTTACTTCGGTTTTCAGAATTCCAGGTTGATCGGTAGTTCTGTGTATTGCTGGTTGTTCCTTTACGTTGTCGAAGAGTTCTCCAATATACTCGCTCCAGCGCTGAAGAATTTTTCCTTCTCTAATATGAATATTCTACCCTTTGATTTTAGGCAGCATGTTGACAAGCATGTCTTCTGTCTTGTTAGTTGCTTTCTTTGTTTGTGCATTTCTCTTTTGTTAAGAGTACTCAGTCTTTCTATTTTTCATTCAGACGCTCTTTTTTAGCTTGTCTGCATTTGGTTCTTATTTCATTGTGCAATTTTCTGTACTTAGTTTCCTATCATGGCAGAACTTTCTGT
>OZ010574.1:112674973-112679973 GCA_963932145.1 Acanthosepion lycidas
AACAACAAATGTAGCATGCTGCGAACAAAGTATCGCGGTGGCAATTCTTGAGAATTGAGAGTATATGGAAGAAAATTACCTTCAAATTCCAATCAAACCTGCTATATTCCATTTGCAATTTTAAAAAGAAATTGTTCGTAGTCATATAGCAAAACGGCTGGTTGGATTTTTTTACCACTAAAAAAAATTATGTTCCAGTGGGACTTTCAAGCGATCTGATTATTCACTACACCATTGCGCAATAAAATTCTGTCCTGATTTCAATCCTCTAAAAACAGAAAAATACCCACTGAATCTCGCTAAATGATTTTATCTCCGATATTCTTTTTAGGTTATGGCTACAAATCTGTGAATATTTTACGTGTTATGACTCTTCAAAGCGGAAGCGATCATCGATATCCACAACTTCCTGTCTTTTGTTGCTACAAGTAACTTTTGTAGTTTACCACCACCACCACCACCCACATAAAAACTCTTTAAGTAACCTACTCACTGTCTCCCCTGGATTCTTTTCCTTTCAGCATCTCCTGTGAGTGTATAAAGGAATAGTTCATGTATCATTTATTCTTATGAATTCTTCGAGATTTTTGTTTAATTCTCTTGCGGTAGAATAAAATCTTTGTAAATCTTATAACCTCTCATTTTAAATTAACTACATGTTGTATCCTTAAAGAGGTTACAGACAAATGTTGTACTTGAGTGAAGGAACAGCAACACGCGCGTATATGAAAGAAGTGAGGTTTATGGTAAAAGAGAATACACTACTGAAAGACAGGGAATCGGGTGGCAGGCTAGTAATTCCCGAAGCAAGCCCCCAGGTATATCCTGTGCTCACCGTATATAGCTACTGATATAGCCAGTTCAAATAGGCGATAGTGAGTGTGGAGCATTCCATTACGACACTACAAGATAATCCAATATATTCAAGATCCTATTTCCTCATTATGTGTCCAAGATATTTAATCTCTTACTAATATTAAATATAAGTTTATCAGCGTTCCGATTTTCCTTAAAAACTTTTCGCTGCGCTCCGACGTGGTTTAATGGATATCAATTTTGTTTCGTTAGATTAATTGCGACTGAAAAGTTTGTTCGATTCTCACTGGGTCCCAAAGAAGAATCTGCAATGACATTGATCCTGACCTGGCATCTCGGCTTTAATCATTTTCCCACCGCCGTAATATAGTTTCACTATGCCTTTTTCTATAAATACGTAAATGGTAATTATTCTAATGATCTCTAGCCAAGACAATATGAATTTAAGCACAGTAATAAATTGGCGATAAGATCTCATCAGTTTGTAGTTGATATGCCTAGATGTTGCCGTAAGTTCTATGTTAACAGTTTCTTTTCTCGCATTTTCGCTTGTGGAACACTCTTTTGGCGCCTTACTTTCCAAGATCAACATTTATTTTGTTTAAATGTTATTTTTGATGGATACTCATATTCAAGTAGAAGCTCCGTTTATTAATTAATCGGTATTTTTTATCCAAACTACATCTACCTATTTCAGAAATCTATTCAGGCTTGTAGGATGTAGTTGTATAAAAATATTGTTTAATTAAAAAAAAAAAAAGATCTTCTACTCGTTTATGAGTATCCATCAAAAGCAACGTTTTAACAAAATAAATTAAAAATGGCACACACGCACACACACACAAACACACACACACACATATATATATATATATATATATATATATATATATATATATATATATACGCACAAGTATATATACATGTATATGTATGTTTCTCTGAAAGATATATGGTCACTTTAAAGTATTGTACATTTCTAATAATTTCCTGTTTATAAGTGCACATTTCTTATTTCTTCTATAGATTAAATATTGGCTATATTTTCACATCAGTTTATCATATCTTTTAACAATGGGTTTTAAATCAAAGGGTAAGATTTGATGTAACTGAAACATTTGTACGGCTTGCATCTTCCCTTCTCTTCGAGAACGCCATCAACTAAAGAACTATTAGGTTGGTGCAAAAATAATGACGTAATAATGTCGTTTTTTGACTTATTTTTTAACGTCATAAACAACATTATTACGTCATTATTTTTGCACCAACCTAATAGAAGGGAGGATTGGTGCTCACCAACGAGGACCAGCGCAACTGACAGTTGCCGAGACTGGGGAATTTTTGTACACTCGGGTTCTCTACATTTTGTCTCAGCGGAAAGACCATGGCAAATAACATGCCTTCCGTTGTCAGGATGACGGTCTCCTTGTTTAAGTTGGTGAATGCTGCCATAATCTTTGCCTTCAGTTCAAGGACTGTTTTTAGTTTCTCGCACAACTGTGCTCTACTCATAATAATTGTTATGGTCCGGTTCCGTGTACCACGGTGATAGTCCAAGGTAGAACTAATAAAGAAAAACTCGAACACAGGTACAGAATAACACAGATATATTACAAACAGGAATATATAGAGAGAAGTAGAAGTGTTAGTATGAACAATCAGGTTTAGTAGAGAGACCAATGTAGTCTCGACCAGTATCACTATTCCAATGTCTTGCAGTAATTGTATGAACGCGAGTCTGTTTCGGACTGCCTCTGACTCGACTCTTGAACTACTGACTATATTTAGTCACGCCCCCACGTGGGCATCATGTGGCACAAGACAGGTTTAACGTGGGATCTCCGAGCCCGTGGGCTCGGCTAAAAATATGCCCATTGAACCCGTATAAACGGATTCAGGGTCGCTTTACCTCCCCGAATAGTATCCGCCCTTCGGCGTAACCTCGTTCGGGTTCTCTCCGCCCGAAGGAAGAGAGTCCAACCGAACAACCGGTCAGAAAGTGAACGACTGACGATATTCAGTCACCACTCCCACTGGGCTATCATGTGACACAAGGTCGGTTATTTATTGTGGGCTCGGGCCAAAAATATGCCCATTGAACCCGTATAAACGGGCTCAGGGCCGGTTTACCTCCCCGAACGAGACTCCGCCCCTCGGTTTAGCCTCCTTCGGGTTCCTCTCCGCCCGAAGGGAGAGAGTTCAACGGAACAGTCGCTCAGAAAGTGAGCGACTGACGATATTCAGTCTCCCCCAACCCACTGGGGCAACGTGTGAGACAAGGTCGGTTATTTATTGTGGGTTTTCCGAGCCCGTGGTCTCGGCCCAAAAATATGCCCATTGAACCCGTATAAACGGGTCCAGGGCCGGTTTACATCCCCGAACGAGACTCCGTCCTTCGGCGGAGCCTCGTTCGGGTTCCTCTCTGCCCGAAGGCAGAGAGTTCACCCGAACAGTTTCTCAGAAAGTAAGCGACTGACGATATTCATTCACCCCAACACGAGGGCGTCATGTGGCGCAAGGCCTTTTTAACGTAGGATCTCCGAGCCCGTGGGCTCAGCCAAAAATATGCCTATTGAACCCGTATAAACGGGCTCAGGGCCGGTTTACCTCCCCGAAAGAGACTCCGCCCTTCGGCGTAACCTCCTTCGGGTTCCTCCCCGCCCGAAAGCAGAGAGTTCAACAGAACAGCCGGTCAGGACTTGAGCGACTGACGATATTCAGTCACCCCACCACCACGAGAGCGTCATGTGGCGCAAGGCCTTTTTAACATAGGATCTCCGAACTCGTGGGCTCGGCAAAAATATGCCCATTGAACCTGTATAAACGGGTTCACGGGTCGGTTTACCTCCCCGAAAGAGAATCCACCCTCCGGTGTAGCCACCTTCTGGTTCCTCTTCGCCCGACGGCAGAGAGTTCAACGGATCTCTCGTTCAAGAGTTGAGCGACGGACTCCCTGCCTACTCCTGATGCACAGTACTTATTAAGTATGGAATAGACCATTATTATTTTTATGAGTAAGATCCCATAACAATAATCAGAGGTTGCAGTCAGAGAATTAGGTGGCCAGATGTAAGGAGTGATGTGGTCGCAGTACTTGTCTGACAGCCATAACATTCTCCTGCTTGTGTGACATGGTGCAGAGTCCTATTGCTAGACATAGGGTCTCCAAGCAGCCATCCTCTTGACCCAGTGCAGCACTAATTCATCAAGGTAATTGATGTAGGCCTCCGGGTTAAGTGAATAGAAGGATAATCGACAAAACGCGCCTGCGCGAAATTAAAAATATAAAATGGCAACAATTTACACATCGCACCCTGTATTTATCTATCTATCTATCTATCTCTGTGTGTGTGTGTGTGTGTGTGTGTGTGTGTGTGTGCTTGTGCGTGAGTGTTTTAGCGTGTACGCTGAAGCTTTAACAGCCCTAGGAAGATGCCTTTTCAAAAACAAATATTTGGTAATTTTTAAATGAGCCGACAAGAACTTTCTGGCTTCGCCTGAAATACACACACACACACACAAACACGCATTATATTTATTTCACTTGCTTCCAGCTGTTGCTTCATTCCGAAAATGTTAAAGTGCATTTGAAGAATTACTGCGTTTCTGTCGTGATGAGTGAAAACTTCGTTTGTCATTGAACACCACTGGAAGCAAAACCACGCATTCTTGCCCTTCTGACAAGATATTCTTGAAATCCTTTTGTTGAGAACCGATATTGTTATCCAGACTTTTCAGAATGTCTTCGAAATGCTTTGTATTCCTCTTTTGTATTCTTTTGCTTTGTCGTCCGAAAAAATACATTAATACCCTAAACTCTACATACAAAACTAGAGACACACACACAAAGAGAGAAAGAGAGAGAGAGAGAGTTAAATTCCGTCTCCAACTTGACATAATATATTACATCATTCGTTTTTTTTTTATTTTTGTTTAATTCTTTCATTTTTTTTATATCGTTTTTTCAGAACTTTTGTAGCCAGAAGCGTTTCACACTTACCTGAAAGGTGATTACACTTACGCGCAGGTCATGGCGACGGATCTGTAATATAACAAAACATTGTTAAAGATTAAGCAAAAATATAGTTTCTTTTTTATTACTGAAAAATGACAAAATATCATCACATCTGTCGTATAAAAATAGAGTTTCACACCAACATAGACTTGTGTTTAAAAGTTTTATC
>OZ010574.1:112684973-112804973 GCA_963932145.1 Acanthosepion lycidas
ATAGCAATATTAGACGGACGAATAGTGGATTTATAAATGTTCGAGATAAAAAAAAGGACCTAACACGACATTGTGAACCAATTCTCCTCTTAGTGAACCACCTTAGCGGTACAATCATTGTACTTCATGTCAGTGGAAAACGTGAGACCAAGGAGGAACAGTGAGTTGGTGGGGTTGGTATTATCCATGATGATGAAAGGCAAAGTGTTGTCAATTTTATGAAAAAATTAAATTGACCTTCTTTGTTAAATTCATTTCAATTTGAAACTTGTTTGTTTGAATTCTTATTGCATAGCCATATACGCACACACACACACACACACACACGCACACACACACACACATATATATATATATATATATATATATATATATATATATATATATATATATATAGATATACTCCAACTGTGGACCATGTAGCTACAGACTCATTACACATGATGTTCCTGTTGTAGTTTCCATAGCAAGTAGCTTTTGTTACGGTATGATGTTACTAGCCCTATGCCTAAACGGTTTTGAATTCAAATTCGCCGATTTCTTGCTCCGTACAACGAATCCTTACCCACCCCCGCACGCCAATATTAAATACTTCTTCATTATCCGGTTACATTTGGACATGAGTTGAAAAATATGTTCGGATAATTTAAAACTCGAGAGAATTGAATACCTAAATTATCGAAAAAAGAAATTACTTTCTGTAATAAATTTAACCTTTTTTTTTTATCATCGAACTAGCAGCATGGCCCGGCGTTGCCCGTGCTTGATTCAAAAATCGTACGACTCATACAGCAATCGCTATCACTTGACTTAAAATATTTTTGCCCTTCTTTGCCTTTGAAAGGAGTGCCCTTTGCCGTGTTGATGTTGCTACATGCCTTACTTCTTGCCTATCTCACACTGCGAATTTTTTCTAAGCTCTATACTAAACATTAAATCTGTTACGAAAAAAGAACTAAACAAAATGAACACAAAACGATCAGCTTTAAAAAGGACTCATAACTGGAAAAACCGAATGAAAAAAGAATGCTAACAACAAATACTTTTTTCACATCCAACCCAGTTCTGCGGAATCAGAATCAACGTTGAGTTTAAGCAAGTGAATGAGCCAACTGGAGTCAAGTGCCATGCAGATTTAAATTTTTCCCACTTGTGACGAATGCAGCTATCGATTTATTTTGCTTGATAACATGCTAGTTAACATTCGTATCAGTCAGCTGTTGGCTCTCACGCTGGCCAATAGTATATTCCTGCCTATTCGTGGCAGCCAGCTATAGGCTCTCACTCTGGCCAGTAGAAAATGGCCGCAAACTACATGAAAACTGCCGTAGAAGCATGAAAAAAACGATTATTTCCACTATCGATGGGAGTTGGGAAATGCAAAGTCGGTCTTGGCCTTCCGCTAACTTGGAGCATGTGCATGTAAATTTTGGTGCAAATCCGTCGAAAATTGCGGCCGTGCATTCATTACACACACACACACATCCTGCCTTTTATAGATAGAGATAATTTTCAATTTATAAATAAAAAAAAACACGTCGATATTTGTTTCCGGCTGGCCTATCATTTTTGGTTTGTATTCTTTTTTTTGTTTTTGCAACTAACTCCCGAAGCTGTATTATTGTAGATGTATTTGTGACGTAATTTTCTTCATGCATTTAAAAGTGCAACCATCTTTTACATTTGCTTACATGTTTAAAAAATAAAATTTTGAAAGTTCTGTATGGTTTTCTAACTTCTTAAAAGGCTTCTCTAATATTGAATAGTAGAATAGAATTAATTCGTATAATTGAAAAATATCCGGAGGATTTCAATATTAAATCTTCATTTCATATCTGGCTAATTGAAATCCGGGAAACTGAAGTGCAGATAATCGAGGGATTACTGTTTACGCGTGCTCATATATATATATATATATATATATATATATATATATATATATATATATATATATATATATACATGCATCCAGTTGTCGACTCACAAGGCGATATGTTCAGCCCTTCAGTTAAACTCCCCGACACAACACTGCATTTATCGGTTGTATGAACGACAACGGCTCATAAACCAGCCATCGATCTGCATTTCTTGTCAAATATATGGCATATCAAATCATCTCCGTGTGGTGGAAGTTGACTTTGATAATCATCACTTCCAGTGTGTCTTTTCATATGCCTTGTCAGACCCGACCTTGACTTACACACCTTAGGGCAGATTGGGCATACCATTACGAAATCGTCATATACAATAGACTGTTTGCGTGATTTCTGGAGACTGAGCAGAACCGCCCTGGACAGACAAATCCGATTGCATTGGGCACATGGCCAGATTGGCACCTCATGGCAATTAAGGGATCCCTTTCGAACCCTTCTCTTCAGTTCTGCATATTTTTGTGATGCCTTATCGAAGATCATAATTCCATCAGCAATACCAGCTCTCCAAGAAACCCGGTCTTCAGCTAAAGTCTCCCAGTTATTCAACCAATATTTCACTTCTAAAGTGACTCTTTAGGACAATCTTTGTGACGAAGTTTCGGCTTATACTGCTGTCTTTTTCCCATTTCCAATTCTTCATATATTAATTGTTTTGGAATTCTGTCATCCGCTATACGGACAATATGGCCCATCCATCACAATCTGTGCTTGTCTGTAAGTGCTTCCACAGAGTGAATTGGCCCTTTGTAGAGCGATAGCATCAGAAGTATGACACATACAGTGGATTTCAAGCACAGACCGAAGGCAGCGTTGGTGAAAACTTTACAGTATCTTCAGATGTCTGCGATAGACTACCTATGTCTCACATGAATATAGCAGAGATGACATAACGCAGGCATCATATATTTTAATTTTTGTCTGTTTTTTTTTATGTCCTTCTGACTCCAAATACGGAACTTGAGTGCTGCAAATGCATCGGAGGCATTCTTAATCCGTAACGCTATCTCATCATCAAGATAGCAGTGGCTGTTGACGGTGCTACCAAGGCATACAAATTTGTCTACTATCCCCAGTCGACTACCATCAACATAAATTGATGACTCTATATACTGAATTCCTCGGGCAGTTTGATACATCACCACTGTCTTGTCAAGGCTGATGGACAGTCCAAAAGCCTTACATAACCCTGATAGTCGATCTATGAACACCTGTGGGGATGTATTGTGTGTGCGAGCAGATTACATTCATTGGCATAAAGAAGGTTGCGCCCTAAATTAAAAAAAGACTTATGTCTTTGCTGCAAACCAACGTATGTTGAATAGCTGTACCTTATCATAATATCATCATGGCAGTCCCCTAACGCATCAAGCAGTACAATTGCAAAGTACATAGAAAACAGTGTAGGAGCCAAAAGATCTCCCTGACTCCATTTTCAACCTTGATGGACTACGTAATCATACCGCTAAAACTAAAGGCTTCCATACTGTAATGGAAGAACCTCAAAATCTTGGGAAAGTGGTGGGGGCAGCCCAATTTCGAGAGGATTTTCCAGAGACCAGTACGATTAACAGTGTCAAAAGTCTTCCTTATATCTACAAATATTTGATAAAGATCCATTAGTTGTTCACAGCTCTTTTCCTGAATTTGTCGTGCTGTGAAAATCATGTCTGCCTTCCCTCTGTGCTGGCAGAAACCACACTGTGACTTAGGTAGTATATTGTCAACTGTGCTCTGGATTAATCTTAATAAGAGAACAGAGGCTAAGATCTTACCCGCCGATGAAAGTTGCATCCCTCCAATCTTTTGGCACTTCTCCATCTCTCCAAACCTTTACAATAAGATCGTGCAAATGTTGATGTAAATGTGTTCCACCGTAACGAAAGATCTCAGCAGAAAGACCGTCAACCGCAACAGCCCTGCCCATGTTGAGTCCCTCCATGCCACGCATAACCCCGCCCAGTGATGGTTGGCTGTCTACCACTATGAGACTTCGGGGTATTTTCTCGAGAACCTCAGGGTCCGCATTTGAAGGCCTGCTCAGTAGCCCATCAAAGTGTTTCTTCTATCTTTTGGCCATGCCATCCACGTCTGTGGGGAGATCATTGCCGTCCTCTGTCTTGGTGGATCTGGGGCCACATATTTGTTTCATCAAGTAGTACATCTGTTTGGTATTGTTTGAATTCGCTGCATTCTGTATTTCATCTGCGTGACCACAATTTTTCCTGCATAGTTCGAAGAGCACGTTGTGTTTCTGCTTTTGCAGTTTTAAACCCCTTGCACAGTTTACTGTGTTGTTCTTTGTACAGGCCTTTTGCAGCACCGAACTTCGTATCTGATTTTTTCTTGCAATGATTTCCTTGAAAGCATCATCATTTTCAATCAAGCCAGTCACGATGCTTTGCTGGCATTTTACCCAAAACTTCCTCAGTCGCTTCATATATATTCTTCTTGAATGAAGAGGTATCATTGATTTCAACGAGTCGTTGATTTAGTGATTCCTACGTTTCCAGGGAGTTCAGTTTCGTGACATTTACACATACAGCAGGCTTTCCATTGTTTTGTCTAGTTGCTGGTTTAAAAACAAAATTCATCTTGGTCCTCACTAGGGCGATTAGTCCAACTATTCGCACCACGTATAGATCTAACAATATGGACATTCTGCATATCTCTCTTGCGGACGATCACATAATGCCACTGATGTGAACGGGGATGCATCCACGTAGTAATATGATCACCCTTGTGCTTCGTTTGAATGCTGGAAATAAAAAGATTAAATTCAGTGCAATGCTCAAGAAGCATTAAAGCATTGGTGTTTGATTTTCACGACGCCATATTTTCCCAAATTACTCCAGGTCTCCCAATCTACACCAACTCGGGAGTTAAAGTCACCAAAGAGGACAACCTTGTCATCTTTTGGAATCATGTTGAGAATAATTCTTAAAGATTCATAGAACTGAGTCTTTAAAATGTCGGTATTGTCCATTGTTGGAGTGTAGGCACTAATGATTGTAGCGCATCGTGATCTATTCAAATGTAGGCGATGTAGGTGAAAAAAACTACAAGCTAGCAAGTTGTCAGTAATGCCTGTGCAGGTTTTAAGGTCGGATGCAGTTTGCATAGCACTGCATCGACCCTCAGCACAAAACCACAGAGTCCAGAGACAGGCAGTTGCAAGGTATCTAGTGTGGCCATGAGGCAAGTTTTCTATCAGAGTTTCCTTCTCCTAGGAGACTGCCAGATGGGTTGGGAGGCCCCACCCAGAAATGGGCTAACCACGCGCCTCACGCAAAGATATCTAGATGGCCGTTGACCTCTCAAAGAGCTTCATCCGCCCTTAGCCACCCTCCTCATCAGGTAGACCTGTCGGGGGAACAGGTTTAGTCGCCGATTGTCCGACCATGCAACAGATAGTACTGGCTTACATCAGAATATATGTATATGTGTATGTGTTTGTGTCAGGACATACATACATACATACACACACACAAACACACATACATATATAGGGGGTGGGGTGTATAAAGGAAAAAGACAATAGGAAAAGTCTATGAAGTTTTGTTCAATGCAAAATAAAATGAATTTATTTGAAGAAAGTATCTATAAACAAAAACAAAATGTTGTTAGTTACTAGAAGAATTCAGAAACGCTCATATATATTCATTGGGTCAGATGAAAATTAAGTCATTTACTTTTTATGTTTGAAGAGAATTTTTCATTTGTAGAAATATTATTTGGATTTTTATGAATTTTTTTTTTCCGGCACTCACGATAATTTTCCGTCTGAGAGAATTATTTTCTTTTTTTTATAACGATTTCATTTGTAAAATCAAAATTGTGGTTGAATTTATTTTTATGTACGGCCAGAGCATTTATCAAATTGCGTTTTATGATGTCCATTTCATGTCAATTGATGCGTTTCATCGGAGTCTTTTTTGTTCAGAGAGTTCAATGAAATCCTAACGGATGAAACGCGTCACCAAATCTTTTTCCAATTTGTCATACATTATATATATATATATATATATATATATATATATATATATATATATGTATGTATATATTAGAGTGTGCAGTTTATATTTTATATAATAAAGAAACAATTTATACAAAGAATTAAATAGCAATGTTAACGTGATTAATTTGCTAGCATAACTTAATGAGTCATTAACTTATTATCAACAACAACTCGAATATAAGGATCTTATTATTCAAGGAATTAATAGTAAGTTAATGTCTCGTTAAGTTCTTTTAGCGAAGTGATTTCGCCTTTAATCACATTAACATTGCTGTTTAATTCTTTGTATAAATTGTCTCTTTATGATATAAGCTGCACACTAATATATTTCCGACATCAGATCCGTAGCAGAGTAATAATCAGAATTTTAAATTTTATCGAAAAATGCTAAGACATTTTTACTCTACTAATTGGATTATAATAAATCCATTTCATTTTAACAGATAAATACATATAGCAAGAAAATTTCGTGGATTTCTAACTTTTCAAAGTTCAAAGAAATTTCTCACTTGATCGACTCTAGCGTCGCGACATCGCACGCTACAAAACAGAATCAAATGTCAATAAATAGCATAATTTAAAAAAACATCTTTCGCTCTACATATCGTTCGCCTTAGTATTTGCCTATATATAAGAAAATCGTGCTCTGAAGATGATTTGAAATTGCCGAAAGTGCTTGGCGTGTCTCTTCCACTATACAACAACTCTAGGACCTTATTATTCAAGGAATTGAGAGAAAGTCAATGTCTCATTAAGTTCTGGTAGCGAAGTGATTTAGCCATTAATCACATCATCATTGCTATTTAATTCTTTGTATAAATTGTGCCATTATGAGATACACACGCGCACACACACATATATATACACACACACACATAGTCAGCCAGACAAACCTACCTAGGTTTGTCTGGCTCACTAGGTGTATCTAGGTCTGCTCTACGGTTGTATTGAGCTCTTTTGTTAGTTAGTTGTTTACTCGTATCGGGGTTTTTTCTTTGGGCTTCAGACCTGCATCTGTGCGATTTTTTTCGGCAGTTGTTCATGTTTGTAGCTCTTTCTTTTTTTAAAACCTTTTTTTCCCACGAGATTGATTTGATTATTGGCAAATCAAAAATTCGAGGGTTTTTCGAGACGAGTCTGGTTATCTATATTTGTATATATATATATATATATATATATATATATATATATATATATATATATATATTGGAAGAGAGCGAAACAGAATAGTTTATAAAATAGTAGATCTAGGTTTATTCAGATGAACGTAAATATTTATAAACACTCCCTGTTTTATTTAAACATTAATAGATATTCAACCGATTAGTTTGCTTACACATAAACTGAAACCAAAACACGTTTGACTACAGAATCTAATGACAAAGCTGAAAATTGGATACACACTAAAACCCATACGCAAAAAAAAAACTAACATCCTGATCAGCGTGTCACACAATAATAATGTTTAATTATGCATACACCTATACAATTATGCGCTAAGCTGCACGCGGAAATGCGTGGCCCTCTGCTACCGAAACTAATCCAACAAACAGAAGCTCAGATGAAAGGTCTTCTTTGCTAGTCATTTGATCGGCGCCTTCCTGAGCAAAAGAGATATTGAAAATGAGACGCGAATAAGTAAGAAACTCCGATGATCTTCTCTGTTTTCGGAGTCTATAAATAGATTCCAGTGGGATCTATGCAATCGTTTCTTTCCTGTGCTTTCTCTAATTTCTCTGACAACAATCTCTTTTCGGTCGGGTTTCTAGATGAGATGTAAGTATTTGTCATCCGAAACATGAAACTATATCTTTACTCAATTCACACATTTCGATCGTTATTTTTTTTTTATTTTTAACTTATAAGTCTTTGCTTTAATTATTTAGTATTTTTTTTATTCCTTAGTTATAGCAAATGATTATAGTTTCGTTGTATTCATCCATCTTGTGTCAAAGTTATTTTCGTCTAAGTATAACCTGATTTTCACTGTTGATATGACACCGTCTTCTCTAGAGACGCGAGAAATGGAAATAAATTTTGATAGAAAAGAGTAAAGAAATAAAGTCGCGAAAACGCGATCGGGTTTAAAAGTCTTGATGTCTCATAGTTTCTCTTTCGAAATGAATCATTGACTTAACCAGGTACTTTTCCCCTCCCAAAGATTTCTAAATATCGCACCGCATAAACACCATATTTTCAAATGTATGTCATCTAATACCGAAAAAATTTTATTCGATTTTTTTTTCTTCTTAATGGAGGACAAGGTAAAATATTTGTTTGTCCCTAATGCAGCATCGGCTTACCGTCTGTTTAAAAATAACTTTTCACAAGATATGTTTTTACCTGCATACCCGGACTAAATTAAAAGCATGTAAATTGGTTGTTTCAAAGACAAAGCCATTGTGTGGTCTCTTTTTATGGGTATTTCGTTTTTTTTTATTTTGTTAGACATGCAAAAAAGAGTAATGAATTGTAGCATAATATAATTTCTTCTATATGGCAGTTAATGCTGAACAATCTTCTCACAAATGAAGTAGAGACTTTTAAAACAGAAATGTGCTTCTACAGAAGGATGCTAAAATTACCATGGACCGATCATGTTCGTAAGGACGAACTTTTAGAGAAAATGGATACAAAATGGACACATATATTTAGCATCAAGAAGAGACACCTGAAACTTCTAGGTTACATAATGGGGAAAGAGATCTAGAAAAATCTGATACTCAGGAGACAGGCAAGAAGGACAAAGAGAAGCAAGGCATAACCTACGTAGCGAGCTTAAGTAAATGAATGACGGACAAGATATAGGCGACAAAATTTATTAAGAGCTACAAAGACAGAGAATTGTGAAGAGCCTAATCACCAACGTCCTTCTGAAAGAACATGGCGCATAAAAGAAGAATATGCAGGTAGCATAATGGTTCACGTTGTGGAAAATGAGTCAAATTCTGGTATTATCTGTTGCGCCAACTTTCGCATTAATGCCTATGGTTAGAACTTGAATTTAGCTCCTTTGCCCCAAACTATGGGTTAAATAGCAGAGCAGTGCACAATCTCTAGCATTAGTTGGGAGTCACTTTAGAAGAAAGACTACTCTAATTTCAAATCTGTGAAGAAAACAATAGTAAACCACCCAGTTATCTCTCCCAAGAAATCATGGTACTTCGTAAATAATAAAGAAATACTGTTAGTAGGGAGCCAGGATAAATTACGCCTTGAAGAAATATGGCATTTTATTTAGCGGTAGGGAAGAAGCTTATTTGCCATTAGGTAGATGCTTTTACAAGAAGATAATGAATTTATGCAATAAAGTCGGTAATGCGAACAGAAACATTGCACAACAAACCAAAAGCAATATTCTGTTTTATTCTAACGGCTCTTTCTCTATCTGAAGCAAATTTAGTACACAAGACCCAGTATGTGTGTTTATTTCAGGGGACTATTACCAGTGATCCTTATTGATTTTAAGTACATTATGTTTCATTTTATTACTGATAATAGCTTTATCCAAATCCATTTACCTTTACGTAAATTTGATTTCTTTTTATATCCTACTGGCGTTAAGCATGCAACACGATACGAGGAAAAAACGACATTGTATATATATATATATATATATATATATATATATATATATATATATATATATATATATAATTATTTATTTCAAAAAATTATGACATAAATATTTTATAAAATCACTACAAAAATAGCCATTTTGTTTCAGCACCTCCGGTGTCTTGTCAAGTGATAATGTTGAATGTAAAATAAATGGTTTTAAAAGTTTCAAATTAATTAACGATCTTTCGCAAGGGGAAAACGTTGTTACAAAAGCTAGAATGACCAATCAAAATACAAGTATAGGAAAGTTCAAAAAGCTTGATAACAAAGTCATGTTATAATAGCTATTCAGATCTTTAATATAGGGGTAATATTAAAAAAGAATTTATTCTAACCAATAATTATTAAATTATATGATAAAATTTGATATTAAAATTAAAAGTAAAAATGACCAATTTAAAAATCCAAATTTAATCACTGTTAAGTTTAAAATTATATATATATATATATATATATATATATATATATATATATATATATATATATGGCACGATGGATAAGTTGTCGTCATAATTAAGCAAAAATTAAAATAACACTGACATCTCATTCTAACAGATATATTTACCAAAATTATAGAAAAATATCTTGTAATACTGAAGAGTAAATTTATTTTAAAAAATCACCATCGGCATCAACCACAGTCTCTATACGCCTTCAGAATTTCCTGCAACTCTTCTAGATGGACTTTTTGTTTAAGTTGGTGAATGCTGCCATAATCCTTGCCTTCAGTTTATCTTTAGTGTTACAAGTGGTTTTGTTGATCTCTCGCTCAAGTGCGCCCCATACTTAATAATCAAGGGTGTTGTAGTCTGAGGACTTAGGTGGCCAGATGTGGTCGCAGAAATTGTCTGACAGCCATAACTGAGTTCTCCTGCTTGTGTGGCATGGTGCATAGAGTCTTCCAGTGGCCACCTTTTTGACCCAGGGCAGCACTACCTCCTACCAGGCACTTGATGTTAAGTCTGATGCCCTATGTGAAGATGAATGGAGACATAATGTCGACATCACTAGTGATCACTCTAAACACTGTGATGATGACTAGATATACTATCCAAGATTTCCCGAATCCTCTGCATTGTTCTCATATTGACATCCAAACAAACTGAAATGTTTGTATTTGAGCTTCTGGCGCGAATTCCAAGTAGTACAACATGTCATTTCCAAATTTCTGTCGGAGTGAATTTCGTCATTGTGCTTTTTAGTCAGAGACGGTGAAACTGACCCTGCTATATTGTGTAGGCGTCAAAATAAAAAACAAACAAAGCGCATGCGCAAAATTAGAAATATAAAATTGTGGCAATTTACCCATCGTACTATATATATATATATATATATATATATATATATTCTAGTTCTTAATTTTGAAATTGTTACAAGATACACAAGTGTACCAGATACAACAGATGGCCAACCAGCACTTGTATTATAATACACATCCATGACTTTTAGCCTAACAATCGGTGGTTCTACTTACATTTATATCTTGGTCGGACTACGAACATTTCATTCAATTCTCGTATATATATATATATACACGTACGTGTGCGTGCGCACGCGCGAAATTTTAAATCGAAAAACCGGTTTTCAACAGTGTATTTAATCTCTAGTTTACAAAATTTTAAACGTTCCATTTATTTATTAAAGTATATTTTATTTATTTAGTATATCAATTTGTTTTCGTATACTGGCCTGAATGCTCGAGAAATCTTATTAAAGAAAAATAAGCGCGCCAGAATAGGATTCGAACCTGTGCCCCCCACCACCTGTACAGAAAGAATCGTCGTTAGATCCAACAAACTTTAGCCCGAGTTGGCTACGCATATGCTGTATGGTGTGCAAGTGTGAAACTCGAGTAGCAGTCTCGTTTTGAGCCATACTGCTGGGTAGCGTAATTGTTCTGTCTTATTCATTTAGACAAAGTCTGTTACTCTTTAGGTAAGTGCCTGTCTTTTGCTCTTTTCTTCTCAGTTTATGTTCCCTTTCTCTCTTTTTTAATTGGTTTTTCTCAGGGTTTTTGATGTACTGTTTTATTTTTTTTGTGACTTTGCAGGCTTTATCTTGGTCTTAGAACTCATTTGCTTTCATGTACATATGGTGTATGTGTGTGTGCGTATGTGTACATGTGTTTGTGTGTGTGTACGTGTGTTTGTCTGTGTGTGTGTGTGTGTGTGTGTGTGTGTGTGTGTGTGTGTGTGTGTGTGTGTGTGTGTGTGTGTGTGTGTGTGCGTGCGTGGTAAGATATAGCGTTAGGAAATCAATTGACAAAAATAACCTGAAGATACTGAAAGTTTGAAACCAAGGTAGCGGAATCGGCTGATCTCCTTATTTTATATATATATATATATATATATATATATATATATATATATATAGGGAGAGAGACAGAGACGGACAGATATAGAGAGAGACAGAGAGAGAGAAAGGGAAAGAAAGAGAGACAGACAGGCAGGCAGACAGACAGGCAGACAGACAGGCAGTCAGACAGATTAGTATTTATCAAGCAAATTGTTCTGCGCTAATATTTAAAGTATGGAAGTCATATCTATTTTTAAAATCGGCCTTCGGAATCTTGAATTTTTCCCTAATACCGATCATGCTACAGTCAATTTTCTTGCCCAATTTTTTACTAACACCAGTTTACGATGGTTCAAATCAACAGTAGGGAGCACAAACAGATTTCATGACACTATCTACAAGACTTCTTTGCTAATACACGCTATATATACCGATGTAATAATTTAAATTATATAATTTAAGCTCTCTCATTATATAGGAAAACGATATATATTGTTTTTCAAGAAAAAATTTAGGAGAAAGATGTATGACAATGTAACAGTTTCATGTGAAACGTTTCGTCCTTAAAGGTAGTGTGGTACAAGGCAATTATATTTGAATCAATTAGAATTTTAAGCCGATTTTATTTAGTCTCTTTTTCTTGTTTATGTTTCCATCACTTTTGTAACTAAATATCCCATATATATATACATATATATATATATATATATATATATATATATATATATATATATATATATATATATATATAATGTCATTCCGAGACAGTACATTACTGTTTCGCTGTATCATAGCTCCTCAGTCGGACTAGACAACCGAATGCCTCAAGCCTGGATCGAAACTCAACCGATTTGGTTCAGTCAGAGCTTCTACCACTGAGCTATCTTCACTCGCCAGAATGAGGCAGCCAAATCTAGCGTATTATTTTTACAAACGTAAACAAACGCCAAGGAGCCAAACTGCTCCATTCATTTTACTGAAGAGCATTTAGGCAGCTTGTTTTTAGAAATTGAAAATATATTTTCAAGAGTTGTATATATATATATATATATATATATATATATATATATATATATATATATATATATGTGCAGTGCTTATTGGAAAGCTCTCAATATCAGTGATAGAGCTAACATATTTATTTGAATGGATTCAAAACATAGCCAAACAAAAACTGACATAAATAGTCTCAGATATTAAAAATAAAGCAATTTGAATGAGGATCGGATAAGCGTGAAACCGACGGTGACAAACTCATATCCATTCAAGTAAATATGTTAGCTCTATCACTGATATTGAGCGCTTTCCAATAAGCATTGTACATATATAAAATATATATAGAATTTATGGTGCTTATAATTTACTATATTTTTGAGGGAATGGATGCGGCTCAGTATCGACGATAGTGTATGGATATATAAACAATGTGGATAGAGAAATCAACATGGCATGATATATATATATATATATATATATATATATATATATATATATATATATATATATATATATATATATATATATATATATATATATGTGTGTGTGTGTGTGTGTGTGTGAAAATATAGTAGAAAATAGCAAAGAAAATGGTTTGGTAAATAATCCAAAGTTCCTTAGTATTTTTGTTATTATTTTTAAAAAATAGTGCTCGATACGAATGTAGAGCATAAATATAATTATTTATTTAAAAATATGATTCCAACTCGCTACATAAGAGGTCTCATGTTTCAAAACAAGAGCCGAAAACTTCAAAATAATATTTGAATTAACTTGAGTTAAACTCTGCAGAGTCTTCTGACTTGGTTGGTCTTTTAATATTGTACAACCGAACGGCACACAGCGAGATTGATATCCAGGACATCGGACTGTATAGAGATGACGGGCTCATGGTGGTGAGGAGTTCCACTAGCTTTAAGAAAGAGAAGATCCGTAAAATCATGTTTAGTGAATTTAAAAATCTAAACTTAAAGATAACCGTCTCTTCTAAATTGAAAAAGGTAAACTTCCTCGACGTAACCCTAGACTTACCGAGCAACACGTACCAACCTTATAGAAAACCAAATGCTAACCCCTTATATATTCACCCGAAGTCAAACCACCCTCCATCCACAATTAAACATATACCCTCATCAATAGAAAATAGAATTAGCAGTAACTCCGCTAACAAAGTAATATTCCACCAACATAATGACTTCTATAACACTGCCCTAAAAAGTAGTGGTTATAAAAATGCTAACATTAAATATAGGGACAATTGCAATAACCAAAAGAAAAAAAAAACAGGAAAAGAAACATCATTTGGTATACACCTCCATTCAACGAAATGGTTAGTATTAAACTAGGACAGAAGTTCTTAGCTCTAATCGATAAACACTTCCCCACCAAAATTAGGCTTAGTAAAATATTCAATAAGAACACATTAAATTGAGTTACAGCTGCACTGAAAATGTAGAAGGTATAATAAGAAGACACAATAATAAAATCCTGAACAAACCCCCTTACCTGAATAGTTTTAATAACTCTACACTTAAATCAGATAATGATAGGGAAAAATTATGCGATTGTAGAAATCTGGTAGACTGCCCATTAGAAAATAAGTTCTGCATCAAATCTGTGGTATACCAATGCACTATATCATCCACGGAGAACCCTAACAATAATATGATATACATTGGGTCCACGAAAAATACCTTTAAAACCAGATGGAGGCAGCATAAATGCTCTTTCAACAACATAAACTTAAGACATCAGACCTCTCTATCTAAATATTTTTGGCACCTGAAAGAAAAAATTAGGACACCTAAAGTAAAATGGAAAATCATTAACAGGACTAGAACTTGCAAAACTTGGAATGACCCATGCCCTTTGTGCCTCCATGAGAAACTACAGATTATTAAGCTTCTAAACAATAAAAACCTATTAAACAACAGGCAAGAATTAACGGTTTTCTGCCGACACAACCGAACTTACGCTAGCTAAAAACACGCACACAATAAAATAAATTTTAAAATCCATAGCCCATATACATAGTTTTAATACCCTACAAAAACTGATAACCCTTTATGAAGTCGTCAAATAACAAACGTTACGGCTTTTTTATATACACAAATCCCTTTCATAACGAGATATAATAAAAGAATAAAATAAAAATAAATAAATAAATCTCCGTAGACGCTCAAGCCAGACTATGCGAAAACTTCTTCCGTCGTAAATTTAGCCACCCCCACCTTACCCTGACCCGGCATCTATGAAAATAACTCTATACTGATACAAATTATTAACACCCCTCCCCTGCCGATTCTAAACAATCCGCCCTTGATGTTACCATGGAAATTTTTGATTTCAATTCTGACCATACTATTAAAAATCGTAAATTTCAGAAATAAGTCATTCCCAAAAAGATTTCGCTTGAAGATGGAACAGAGCCTACTTTAACTCAAGTTAATTCAAATATTATTTTGAAGTTTTCGGCACTTGTTTTGAAACATGAGACCTCTTATGTAGCGAGTTGGAATCATATTTTTAAATAAATAATTATATATATATATATATATATATATATATATAGATATAGATAGATAGATAGATAGATAGATAGATAGATAGATAGATAGATATACCCCTTAGATCGATGAAATCCTAAAGGACGAAACACGTCAAACGAAAATCTCTCACACTTTATCAAATCAAAGATTTCCCTAATAGATATTGTTAATGTCATGTCGTTTCTGAAAATAACTGATAACGGCTTTCACAGTTTTCTCGTTTTTGAATTGTCATATTTTCTTTGGCGACATAATAAAATAGTCTCCCGTTCCCTTCTACACGTTTTTGATTTCAAGAAAGTCCCATCTACGTTACTACTTACCACTCTAGCGTACAACAGCTGAAATACCGTGAATATGGCAATAAAGATGAGGTCAACAGTTTGAACAATGTAAATAACGTATATAAATTTTAAAAAATAAATGATTAAAAGCGTTACTTTTCTAAGCGAAAATAGCAACTGTTAAATGACTGTATTTCTACGATGAACGCAAAAGTATCAAGACCTCTTGAACTATTAGACAGTTCCAGACTTCCG
Organism: Acanthosepion lycidas; assembly: GCA_963932145.1. NCBI lineage: Eukaryota > Metazoa > Mollusca > Cephalopoda > Sepiida > Sepiidae > Acanthosepion > Acanthosepion lycidas. Next base: position 112,700,923 of record OZ010574.1, read on the forward strand.
TGTCCCGAATAAAAGAAGTGTTCGGATTTCTAGTTCCATGTTGGCTATGGGAAGTATTAGGCTGGTGCAAAATTAATGTCGTTTTCTCACATAGTAACATATGTGAGAAAACGACATTATTTTTGCACCAACCTAATACTATTGATCTTTGGTATCGAGGTCAAATCAAATTTTCTTTTTTTTTTTCTTTTTTTTTACTTTCTTTCTATTTCGGTGTATATAAAGCTACACTTTCAGCATGCCTATCTTATTTCCAATAGCTTTAGGATCAGATGGTGAATATTACTAAAAAGACCGGGAACTTATGTAAACACAAAGACCCCGGTTCATATATATATATATATATATATATATATATATATATATATATATATGTAAGCATACGCGTATGACTGTTACTGTATCCAGGTGTACGGGTGAGTTAAAAGGATTTTTTCCCAAAAACAAATCATGCCATAAAAAAGAATGAATGAATGTGAAATGACAGCCCTATGTCAGCCTTCGCCTGCTCGAAAAAGATCCATCATAAATATCTACTGTTTCATTCAACACAAATCCATTTGCAAAAGGATATCTTTTCGACAGACCCGTCTACGTTTACTTTCTATATAGATAGGTAGGTAGGTAGGTGTACACCTCCTGTCTTTAGCTGTATATGAGTATATATGTTACTTACCTATGAAATCAGTTTTTCCTCTTCGCTATGATGCGCTTTCTCCGTGCACCAGTGTCGTCTCAAATAAATGCCATTAAAATCTCCTCGGATCGATTTAAACGGAGGTGCTGTTTCATCGTTCCTGATTTTGAAGATGAGAGAAGGCGATTTGAATACAGCCTTGTTTAGCTGTGGATAGACAAAAGGCTGCTTTTTTTTTTAAGAGTTATTTCTCAGTTTTTGTAATTTTGTATTAAAAGAAGATAAAAATGAACCGTTCCTGTATGGTGTTCATAAAGCACAAATATAATTTCCAAGAATTAGAGACTCACTCTCAAATAATTAAAAGAGAAAAAAAGAATCCATGTATTTTTAATGTTTTAAAATGAGGAACCAAGTAAAGCAGAAGATAATAACTTTTTCTCGTGCTTTAGTGCAGCTAGCAACTATGCCTGAAAGATAAAGCTTGCTAGTATATTTTAATTTCGGCTTTCTTATTTTGTTGTTTAAGGAAGGGCTTACAGCCACATCATGTTGCAACCCCGGTTCTCGTACGATCAGCGAATTTATGCAACGTCGACCCTGGCCATTACTTAGACGGGTGATCCCTTGGGAATACTAGGTACTGCAAGCTTGGATGTGCGGCTGGTGTAATGGAAAAAACCCCGGAAATGGAAATCGCAAAGCCGAGCTCCAATTCCAGTCGAGTTTGTTATATTAATTTACGCGCAAATAACTTTGTGAAAGGTACGAATCCGCCTCTTTCTCCCCAACTATGGATTAATTAGGAGTATTAGGTTGGTGCAAAAATAATGACGAAATAATGTCGTTTTTTGACGTTTTTTTCTTAACGTCAAAAAACGACATTATTACGTCATTATTTTTGCACCAACCTAATACTTGCATCAGTAAATCATTATTATGTCAAAAAGAATTCTTACAGTCTAAAAGTAATCTCAGGCTTTAAGTAACCTGCAAAAGGTTGATAAGCCGTTAAAAACAAATCAATTAATTAATCGAAACTTCATGAGAACCTCGTGCCAGATGCGCACTAAAGTAAAGTTAAAAAAATGACGCTAATGGTGTATATGTGATTGTATGGAAATATTTGTATGTTGTGTTCCTTCAGGACATAAGGGATTATAGCTCACCACAGACTTTTTTTTTTATTATTTATGATCTGTAATGTTTTTGGAAATAGTTGGGTAGTGGTTTTCTGCTGCTTTATCCATAGTTTTAATTCAAAGTAGACCTTTTCCTAACCTGCTTATCAGCCAAGACTAGAAAGTTCAGGTTACATGGCTATTTAAGCCGTGGGAGAGAAAAGGTGTACTTATACAAACTTAGTAGTGTGAAAGTGAATGCAACAGACTAGGCAGAAATTAGAATCCGTTCGCCGATTCCACATTCTATGCCAATAACCGTTATACTACCCGCTCATCCTTTACAGAAAAAAATTAGTTGATGCTTTAATAGCTGACCAAAATTAGAAAAATACAGCTTATTTTTTTTATTACCTTACCAGTAATATAAAATAGTCTGATTATGAGAATGAAATCTTAATTAAAAACTAAGAAAGGAATAAAAAGGTGTTCAAAAAAGGGATTTAAAACAACCTTTAAAATATATTAAATATAACTTTATATACTTTTTTTTAAACAACTTCTTATTCCTTTTTTAGTTTTTAATTAACATTTCAGTTTCCATATAATCCCAATTTAATGTCATAAGGTTAATATCCTGGTTTAATTTTATAAAACCCCTTCCCTTTAAGACAAATACTTTCCACCCTCCCATGACCACTAACTCGTGCCTTTCGTCTGACTGAAACATTGAAATTCTGTATTAGTTATTCGACGTGTGATCTTTTTCTTTCACAGTTAAATTTCCGACACGAACTCAGTCTATACCGGGGTTGATGAGATTGACGAATTATATTTTCATCGATCGACATAAGCTTTTCCCCATATGAGGGGATTTGGGATTTTATTGTGCATTAATATTTGCTCTGTAACAATAAATATATTGAGCTCTTTCTTGTGGATAAGTTTTAACATTTTATATTATTAGGATCCACTTGAGTTATATACCAACGGATTTATTACATTTGCTATATATATATATATATATATATATATATATATATATATATATATATATATATATATATATATATATATGGCGTGATGTAATGGTTTGCAAGCTTATCTCGCTAGAAAACTTACGACTGAGTAGTGGGTTTGTTCTCACTGAGAGCCCCATCACTCTGTATATATATATATATATATATATATATATATATATATATATATATGCGAAAGTCAAAATAGTGTACATTTAATTTTATTATGTGTAGATGGAAAGAAAGAAAGAAAACAAATAAATAAATGAATAAATAAATAAATAAATAAAATAAAATATACACTATTTTGAATTTCGTGAATATTACATCCAGGCGTCAAGAGACTTGATTGTAAAATTGAGTTTATTTATTTTAAGATATTTATTTTCTGAGAATAAAAACAATTTTACAATCGAGTGCATTGTATAAAGTCATCTTAAAAAAAAATGTTATCTTCCAGAAATGTTATATGGTTGACATTCTGTTTCGAAACAACAATCCGATCTTTCTTTTCCTAATATATGTATGTATGTATGTATGTATGTATGTATGTATGTGTAATAAATTTAGTAAAAATATCCTTGAAAGAGAGTGCAAATACACGAAAGATGTTCTAGGAATTAACCAGTGACAGAAAACAGCAGAATTCATTGAATGGTTTTATTAATTTAGAAAGGCAAAAAGAATGTACGTTCATCTAGTTCGATATTTGCTATTTTTACCCATCTATCACCGAGAATCTGCTAATGTATGCCATCAATTTAGCTAAAGATTACAGTCATATAAGCGATGACGAGAATAAAATAATAAAACAAGCGCAAAAACTTATATTATTTCACAATGGTTATCTGTGGGCCAAAAGAAGTAACACTGAATTTGACATTGCTAGGGGTAAGTAAGTTTGACTCTGCTAATGTATGTGAATTTGTTGGAATTTTGTCATTGTGGCGAGTAACATTTATTTTCAACATTAAGGACATCGGAATTTACAGAGATGACGGTGTAAATCTCATCTGTAAAACAAGTCTAAAGCACATACATTGATCGAGAAAGAAACTGAGAAAATCTTTCAAAGATCACGAAATAAAAATTGCCACAACAATCAGTGATAAATGAATCAACTTTCTCAATGTGACCTTGAACTTATGTAGTCGTTATTATAAACCGTATACAGACCTACATAACCATAGTGACGTTAATAATGTGCCCAATCAACTATTTATTATTTTAAATAATTTGCATAAATCCGTCCAATTAGATTATCTACTAACACCAGGAATAAGGAAATATTTAATAATAAAATTAAATATATAAAAGCATTAGAACTAAGCAACCATAAAGTAAATTTAGAATATTTAAAAAAAATAAAAAGGTAAAAATAAGCAGAGACACCGTAATATGTCATAGTTTAAAGCCCTCAAGAACTTATAATCGTAATGTTCAAACGAAGACTGTAAAAATTTTTCCTAAATTTAATCCATAAACACTTTAATCACTCTACAATAACAAAAAACAATATAAATATCAGCTATAACTGCGTTAACATAACAATATTATACTAAATAAATATATCTCCAAAAAAGACAACAATGTTTACTATAAAACTGCCAAAATATACGATCTATCCCTTAACCAGCCTATGAATGACTGATAATACTGTATACTGTGCTAGCATACATCTCGGTAATGATGTTAAATTTTATTTTGGTTCCACTGAAAATCCTTGGAAATTTCGTTTCTATTATCATTGAATGACTTTAGACAATATAAAATACATGGATAATACTGCTCTCTCTATTTTTAAATTAGACACACATAAGGCAAGTGGAGGTAACGGGATATCAGCCGTCATCCTAAAGAAATGTGCTCCGGAACTGGTTCCATTTATCTCCAAGCTGTACAACTGTTGCCTCGCTGCTTCCTCTTTTCCAACTTCTTAAAATCCTCCACTGTAGCCCCCTGTTTTTAATTACTCCGTGAACATTCTGACCCCTCTAACTATCACTCTATTAGTCTCCTACCGCTTTTCAGCAAAGTATCCGAGGCTTTAATCAGTGTTGAAATGATTAAACATCTTACATCTCATGACCTACTCTCTGACAAACAATATCGATTCCGTTTTGCCCGGTCTACCGCTGATGTACATACGACCATTACTCAATATGTATAGCAAGCTTTTGATAATAACGACAAAGCGCGTGCTGTGGCTTTAGATATCTCTAAGGCGTTTGACATGGTTTGACCTGCTGGTCTTCTACGTAAGCGTCAGTGCTACGGTATTACCGGAAGATGGTTTGATTTAATCCAATCATTCCTCTCAAATCGTGAAATGAAGGTCGTTCTGAACGGACACGCTTCCAGATCCTTTCACACGAACTCGGGTGTCCTCCAAGGCTCTATACTGGGTCCTATGCTGTTTCTAATCTTCATCAATGATCTTCTTGATGTCATCAGTTCCCAAGTAGGTTTTTATGCAGATGACACTACCATATAATTTTGTCTCAAATCTGCCAGAGCTGAAAAAGTTAACCTGCCGCTGCTCTTGAAAAAGAACTCCAATCAGTGGTTAACTCGGCCAGGAAATACCTTGTAAATTTTAATTCCTGCAAGACTAAAATGCTCTCATTTAACTATCATAGAGAAACTTCCCTGCCTGCCCTCAGAATGGCTGATGCTAGACTTATGGAGAGCAACACACTGCGCCTTCTTGACCTCACGTTTTCAACTGACTTGAAGTTCAAAAACTACATTGAATCAATAGTTGCTTCTACTACAAGGAAAGTTGGATCATTGTGCCGTACCAAAAAAATTTTTCTCGTTAGTGTTTACATTTACAAATCTATCATTCGTCCGTGCATGTAATTTTGTTGCCATGTCTGGTCTGGTCTGGTTCACATGCTGTTCATTTCGAGGTTCTTGACAAAATCCAAAAAAACGATCTGCAATGTAATCGATCCTGACTTGGCATCTCGACTTCAGTCACTTTCTCACAGAACGTGATGTGGCTTCCCTCTGTCTTTTCTAAAAATATTTTCATGCCCTAAGAAGCTTTTTTTTCTCCGGTTCCTCGACTACATGAATTTAAGCATGCTACTAGATCTAAGTCTAAGTTCCACTCTTTTATTGTAGAAACAGTTGAATGTAATCGTCATTTATACTCCAACAGTCTCTTTTCTCGCACTTGCCGACAGTGAAAGTAGCTTTCGCTTACTTGATTCCCTGATAACTACAATCATCAAAAGTTTAAATACAACATCATCCGCCATCTTCTGCTGATTTGAACACCGTCCATCTTTTATAATTTCATCAATCCCCCCTATACCCGGTTTTTTTCTCACGATCACTCTCGGTAAAACCCTGCATACTAGCGGCACTCCCGCCTTTCTTGGGTGAAATGATTAAACAAAAAAACATTTCTGGTAATTAAGCAATACTAGTAATACACCTATTATTATGTGGGATATTGTAGCAAAAGCCAAATCTTACAATAGAAAAGGCTGTAATTTATGCCATGGAGAAAAATAAGTTAAAACACTTAAATAAACCTAGCTTATTAAACAAGGTAAATCTGTGTACGCTCACTATTTCATGCAAGATGGAGAGAGAGAAGGAGACAGACAGAAGGACAGAGAATCTGTGTACGCTCACTATTTCATGCATAATAGATAAATATACGTATTTATATATACATGGATGTATGCAAAGCATCGAGTACATACACCCATTCAAATTTAGTTCGTACTGTCAAATTACAAAAGCAATAGACATAAAAATGGATATTTCACTTTTGAATAATTTGTATTGAATGTCAAATGTAATCGAGCGAAAGTTTTTGATCAGAGATAAATAAAAAGTAGACATATCTTTTATCTAATGCGTGTGTTCTATATGTTTCTTTTTGAATTGTGTCTTTTAGATATACAATCTTTTTGCCTTACTTTCAACGAGTATTCATGCGTGTATATATGTATATATATATATATATATATATATATATATATATATGGAGAAGAAAAGAGAGAGAAAGTGAGAGCGGGATAAAGAAAGAAAGAAGACAGCTGAGCGAAGAGGAGAGGTGTGCATTTGAAAATCAATACACTATGTTCGACTGATCGTATAAGGCATGAGACTGACATTCATTATGCAGTATTGATTTCTTTGCAAACACTGTTTTTATCGGCAAACGTTCTATTTTAGATGTTGACCTCTCTTCAACGACAAATACGAATCTGTCTCTCTCTCTCTCTCTCTTTCTCTCTTATATATATATATATATATATATATATATATATATATATATATATATATTACTTTACATTTTAAATTTTTACTGGTTTCCCCTACAAAGGTAGATGCAGATTCGAAACTTCCCGGGGATCCCATGATCATTTTTAATTCTCTGGATTGCGCACACTGGTATAATATAATTCGCACTGTCAAAAAAAAGTGGTGTCTACACAATACACAAACACATGTCTCCACTAAATTAAAACAACCGCGTTCGTGCGTGTTTGTGTGTTCTTTGTTTTGTTTTTTTTTTGTTTTTTTTTGCGGGGGGGGTATGTGTGTGTGTGTGTGTGTGTGTGTAGAGTGGGGACGTAGAAATACCTGGATTGGTGTCCAGGCGCGCGGTTACACCACTAGATGTGGTCTCGTATCAATAAGCGTACGCAGATGTTCTTACAGCCCAAGACGGATTGTACAAACTTCTCCCCCTTTTGGACAGTCATAGCAAGTAAAAAGCTGTCATCAAGTTTGTTTTTTGGAGGAGAAAACATTCAGATGATGTTAGAATTTTGAAAGAAAGAAGAAACTGAACTTAAGGACAGGCACTGCAGTGGCAGTACAGCTGCTGTTGTGAATGATGGTGTTGTCAAACAGAATTTAACGCAATCTCTTTGTTACTCAAAATCTGTGAAATGTAAGTCCCTCAAACGCAGCCGAGGGTGATTGCTGTCCAAGAACTTCTGGATTTTTTACTTGACTTTTAGCATCTCTGTGGCCCATAAAGGAGGCATTCTGGGTATAGTTGTTTTCCAATGAAATGAAACTCACATATTGCTTAGAAAAACGAAAAGAAACCAAGAAGTTTTTGCAAGACGTATAGCTTCATTCAAAGTTTAAATATCATGACTGAGGGAGAAGGAAATTATTATCATGACTAAATCTGATGATTTTTGTTTTCAGTATTTCTACTTTTAAAGCCGTTACAATTGCAAGTATTACTTCTTGTCCGACCTTCGTGCATATACAAGTTGGATGTCGACTTTTGACCGAGTAAGAACATCCCCAGCACTCATAACTCCTAAACGAACATTTCGAGGATTATTTCCATGTAAACGTTCCAAGGAGTTTAAGTTCCTGTGTGTTGTTTTTTGAGTGTATAGAACGTTGCACAACGCTAAACCCAATTTACAGTACAATTAGTCATAGCACCAGTGACACAGCAAAGGTTGTAACGCCCAGAAATCTAAATGTGCATCATGTTTTATCTAGAAGTTTTCCTCTCTTAGAAGGATATTCCCAAAAGAACCAGGGGTCTTTCACTCCATAGTGACTCTTAAAAAAGACAAGAAGTACATCATCGAATAAATAATCTGACTTGTGCATCGACTTTTACCAGCCATTTTTCACAGTAATCAACAAAACGCATACTGTTCACTATGTGAGAGTTTCTGAGACAATTTATATAAAACAACCTTCTTTTTATAAACAACCTTCCCTTCCTTTTATAAATTTGTTTTATAATTTATTGTATATATGTTGTAACCTAGGGAAGGTCACTGAATAGAATAATCACATGAAGGTTGATAATGAAAAACACGTATAAGATTGGCTAGCGGCGCGTAGAAGTAGTCAACTGCTAGAAGTGAGTCAAGTGAATTCCACAATGAATCTCCAATTGCGCAATATCTACCAACCGCCCCACGTGGTCAGATATGCCACATGGCCGAATTTAATGTGGAGTGTCCCAGCCTGTGAGCCCGGCCAAAAATTCTCGTAGAACCTGTATAAAACGAGGTCGGGTAGCTGCCTCCCGAGACGAGACTCTGCCCTTCGACATAGCCTCGTCTGGGGATCCTCTCTACCCGGAGGCAGAGAGTTTAACAAACAGCTGATGACTAATCTCCAACTGCAGACTAACATACTGTATTTACTACTGTATTTATGTGAATGAGGACATACCCATTACCATCGGTAGGTATGCTACAACAATATACTTTTAAAATGTCCGTTTTATAGCCCTATAAGAGGACTACGGGTGCAAAATATATCACAACAAATGTTCCTCCTGAGATTCTTTCCCTGTAATTTTACTGACAATTTTAAAGTTGACATAGATTTTAACAAACTTCATATATATATATATATATATATATATATATATATATATATATATATATATATGTTTAACGTTCTTTTTATAGATACAAGTATTTAAGTAAATGCTCTGTTTATAATAAACAGTATTAAATAACATTTACCGGCCTGAATGTCCGAGAAATTTTCATAGAAAATATTCGTTCTTTGACAGGATTCGAAACTGCATCCTATACAAAGAACGAATATTTTCTATGAAAATTTCTCGGACATTCAGGCCGGTAAATGTTATTTAATACTGTTTATTATAAACAGAGCATTTACTTAAATACTTGTATCTATAAAAAGATCGTTAAACATAAAAATGTCTTTAATAAATAAATTGTCGGACTTTGTCCATTTCGTAATATATATATATATATATATATATATATATATATATATATATATATATATATATATATATATATATATATATTCCAACAATTTTGAATGAAATCGACTGACAAGTTTGGACAGTATGTTTAGATTTTATTACATATTTTATGTTTGCGCATGATCTGTCACAGATCTTGATCCAGTCTATAGAGAAACTTTCAAAAGATCTCGATCAAAAACGTCATAAACCTTGGACAGTTTCCTCATAAATATGAGGATTGGCGACAGCTAATACACCAACTGTAACATAAAATTAATAGAAAAGTTAAATAGACCGTTCGGATTTTTCTCTTGATTTCAATAAAATAAAAATTATACATACGCATACACACACATGCATATATATATATATATATATATATATATATATATATATATATTCTTAGAAGATAAATCATGCGATACTGCAGAGATAGTATTACGCGTAAGCTTGGTAAAATTTGGCCCGATTTTATCCACAGTGAGTATTTCAGATTTTTTTCTCAACGTACGTATATTTTTTTTATGGATTTTTGCTATTACCTTTTGTTTTGGGGAATATGCTCATTTTGAATATGTCTGTGCGCCCGGTTGCTTATTTTTTTTCTTTTTCTGCGTAAATCTATGCATATTGTTTAATAATATAACTGCTGTACGCAGGAGCAAATATTTTTGGATGCGTGTATGCGAACGCGAGCGCGCTTACATATCCGATTACAGTGGTGACAGTAGGTATAAAACAAGAAAGTCTGCTGCATATAAATGATACAGGGATAGACAAACCGGAAACTGATAACATAAGCTTCCATTATGCCCAAGTTAACTTTTGGGTCGATATTGAGAAAAAAAAAATCTTATCAAATCATCAATTTTCACAAAGAACTTGGATCGATGAATTTATGACGACCTAAATATTTTTCTCGGCATTTGAAATGTTTTTAAACATCTAAGAGATCGAGAGAAAAATCCATAAACTATGCTTACTTCTATTACTAGATATGTGTATTTGTGTATGTTAACAGCAAAGCGTGTCTTTGTTTTTTGAATATGCGTGTTTTCCTAAAGGAGTATGCTTACATGTAAATGTGTTGTATATAGGTGTAAACTATACATATACATATATATATATATATATATATATATATATGTGTGTGTGTGTGTGTGCGTATGTATGTATATATGTATGTATGTATTAGGTTGGTGCAAAAATAATGACGTAATAATGTCGTTTTTTGACGTTAAAAATACGTAAAAAAACGACATTATTACGTCATTATTTTTGCACCAACCTAATATGTGTTACGTATTCGGGCAGCAATCCCTTTTTATAAAGTTACATTTAAGACAACTAACATTGTACTGCGATTAAGCTTTTTATTCCATTTTTCTTGTGTTCATATAAGTGTTTTCTTTTCTGGACATAAATTGTATTGAAACTGTTCAATTGTCCTATATATGATTAGGACAGTTTTTTTACACACATTATTTCCAGAAAAGAAAAGATTTAGATGAACACATGAAAAATTGAATAAAAGGCTGAATCACAATACTTTGTCAGTCATCAGTAATGAGACTCATATATATATATATATATATATATATATATATATATATATATATGTGTGTGTGTGTGTGTGTGTGTGTGATGCGCGCGCTGAAAATCTACTGGGCAACAATATTCATTATCATTCAGTCTTTCGACGGCCAATAAAATTATTTCACACTTTTTAAATTAAATATAAAAAATATGGCGTCTACTCAAACACGCGTATCCTAGAAAATAACGTTTACAGTAAAAAATGATTCTGTTAAAAATAAAATCAATTGCCTCCTTAGAAATTATATATATATATATATATATATATATATATATATATATATATATATATATATATATATATATATATATAACCAATTAAAAAATAAAAACCATAATATTTTAATACTGAGCTTCTTATAAAATGTTATTGTACCTTTTTGTTTAATTCTAAATTGCCCTCAAGCACCTCGAGTAGGCTAAACAGTAACAGAAGACAAACGTCACAGTTAAAACTTTGTCACGACTTATTTTTAAAGAAATATTTGAAAATCTTCATAACAAAGAGACAGACTACTGGAAATTTTCACTGAATTTTCGAATGTGTCCTCTTTTCATTTTTAAAATATAAAATATATTTTCCCTTTTTTCCGTTTTTATGTAATTTATTTCTTTATAAGAAGCTTTACTCTACAGGCAACCTTGTCTATCTTCTCAATAAGCCGTCCAAGAAATATCAACAATACTCACTGAACCACCCACTTCTTAAACTGCTTGCACTGTGATTGCTACCCTACCTTCTCTGATTGGCACTAGCTTTAGACAGGCACAAATTACGTCTTCGCGCCTCACTTGTAAGTTTGGCACCTCTTTCCTGTCTCTCAACATCACATGACAAAGATCACCCGTCCTCATACACCGTCACAAGTCCATGATCCCCCGCCCAACGTATTTTGCTGAGAACTCAACCTCTTGACATTCGGATACGTTCTTTCACCATTTACCTGTTCGTTTTCTCTACTCTTTCTTTTACACTTTTCTTTATATGATCCTCTTTCTCACTTTGTTCAGCTATTCTGCCCTGTTTTTTTATCTTAAGGTGATCTGTCTATATCTCTCTATATCTTACTTATTATAAAACGCAGATTGTGTGTGTGTGTGTGTGTCTGTACGTTTATATATTGGATCGGATTTCCTACATTTTTCAACCGATTTCAACAAAACTTCACAGGACTGCGTAAAATTACCTTGCAGTGGTTCTGACAACGCCAAAAATTGAAAAAACACAATTGTTTTTTCATGAAATCAATTTGAAAACACGATTAAGAGGCATTAATGAAAGGGGGACAACTCATATCAAGTTATACTTATTAATATCGAGTTATTGAATTATACTGATTATAAAACCCAGATCGGTTGTGTGTGTGTGTGTGTGTGTGTGTGTGTGTGTGTGTGTGTGTGTGTGTGTGTGTGTGTTCGTTTATATATGGGATCGGATTTCCTACATTTTTCAACCGATTTCAACAAAACTTCACTTTTTTTGGCAGGTAGTGTTTCTTATTGTCTTGCACACTTTTTTCTTTATTTTTACATTCAGAATGCTTTAAAAATTCTATTTACAAGACAATTGTTTATAATAAAATTCTATTCAATCGATAGACTCATAACGATTGAAAACAATGTTTTTGTTTGAGTTTGGGTTTGACCAATTCGTAAAAAAAAAAAAATAAAACTAATTAAGACATGCGTGTCTGTCAACCTTAAACAATAATCTTTGTCAATTTTATTTTTCAGTCTTTATGATGGTCGATACTTGATCTATCTTTTACTGTTACATCCCCGGGCAACACCGGGCTCTACTGCTAGTACATATATATATATATATATATATATATATATATGTGTGTGTGTGTGTGTGTGTGTGTGTGTGTGTGTGTACGCACGCGTGATTTTTAAGGTATTAATGAATTTTATTTTTAATTCCATATGGTTCTTATTATTTAATCGTCATTTCACTTAAACTCTTTGATTTTTTAAACAGTGTCAATTACATCTACCGGCCTGTGTATTCGGGAACAAAGAGAAGGTGAACTTAGTAGCGAAACACAAGTTCGAAATCTACATGAGGGTACACGCATGCGTGAACTTTGGTTAATGACAATTGAAAGTCCTTTTTTTTTCCAAAAGTTATTGTTTATTCAATTCAAACAATTTTCTGGTTGCTGGAAAGATTTTGATATCAAATTGGCCAAGTCCTCTGATCACTTTCGGCTTACATAAAAAGCTTTTGTATGTGTTATATACCATAATTATGAACACTAATGGGTATGTTCCAATCTTCATAAATACGTTGGACACTATTGTAAGTGGGGGTAATATGCTGTCTAAGTAGTCCACCACTAGCAGTGGTTTACCTACTTCACACCGCTGGCGAGTATTGTATTTTGCTGGTGTTATAAAGATTAGCATTTCATTTTCAACCTGTTTTAGTTATTCCCCATTCAGTAACCCTCTCTAGGTTACAACAATATGTTAATTAGGTTGTGTCTCTCAGTATGTTTTTTTTATCGACTTTCAAATTACGTCCCTCAGGCGAAGTCAACTCCTTTACATGGCCTACGAGCTAGGGTCATGTTCTATATCATTCTGCCCTGTTCCTACTCTCAGTTATTTCTTATTTTTATTTATTTATTTATTTATTCGTTTTGTTTTTTTGTAATGAGAGAAGCCTCGTCCTGAACATTCTAACCTTGCGACAATAATACCCTCATTCTAATAAAGAGAGAGGGATTCGGACGTGATATTAGTTGCGAGGGTCTTGACAGTTTTTTTTTTTCAATGGTCCATATGTACACAGGTGGGCCGCCTACGTGAAACAGGCAATGTTTCCTATCTTACCACACATCGATATCGGCCTTTTTCAAGTATCACAATTTCACATGTGAATTTGTTGCATGTTTTTCTTTTAGTTATCAACCCACAAGGATTTATTTGATTATAACTTATGAAAGCTGACAATATTCAATATCTTATGTCCCAAAAATTAAAAAAAAATATCCATATATATATATATATATATATATATATATATATATATATATATATATATATATCAATGTGCAGGTATGCAGAAAATAGAAAAGAACACGTTGGGTGCATAATCCGGGGTTCCTTAGTATTTTTGTTTTTATTTTTAAAAAGACAGTGCTCCATACAGAAGTAGAGCTTATATTATAATAATATTTTTTGTTTAAAAATATGATTCCTTCGCTACATAAGAGTTCTCATGTTTCAAAAACGAGAGCCGAAATCATCTAAATAATTATTAAAATTAAGTTGAATTGTGGTGTTTAGTCCCGTTTCATCTTCAAGCGAAATTTTAGGAATAAGCAATATTCTTAACAGCAGCAGCATATATAGCTTATTCCTAAAATTTCGCAGCAGTTATATAGCTTATTCCTAAAATTTCGCGGGTTGGGAAGTAGACGCAGTCCTGTATTCAGCAACCATATATAAAATATTGTTATCCTTTTTTAACACATTTGAACTTTTCGAGTTATTATTTTATTTTATTTTACATATACTTGTGCGATATCGCCCTTATTCAAACTCGACTTGCATTACGGCCCGGCGACTGATTGATTTCGTCTGCCTAAGATCAATTCACAACGTGCGTAGGTTAGACTGGAAATCAAAGCAGTTACTTCGGTAACCAGACGTTGGAAGCGAGCTGGGAACGACAAGGCTGATACCGAATCTAACCAGATTCCCATCCGAATCACCAAAAGGTTAGAATGTCACATTTGGTGCCGCGACCAATATCAAGCCAGTTGGTCGTCACAGGACAAGATAGCACGACGGACGCGGCTAGCCAGACGTCACATTTGGCGCAGCGACACCGGGGGGACGTCACAAACAGTTAATTAATGATCCAAAGTTCTTTAGTATTTATGTTTTTATTTAAAAAAAAACAAAAACACAACAGTGCAGAGAAATTACTATTTCGAAACTGAAACTCCTAATGTTTAATTTCAAAGTTAAACTTAAAATTTAAAGTACACATTCATTCTCAAGCGATCTTTAGAATAACTGACCGAAGAAATGTTTTGCTCATTTTGGGGTTGGAAAAGGAGGTATAATCTGGTGTTTCTCTTTCATTATCAAGGGGTCTCTGATGAAAGTAGGAATGTTTATTATATATCAGATTTTTGGCGTCCTTTAAGGTTGAGTTGTGGGGATTTTTGTCTGGCCACAATGGCTTTTTGTATCAGGTTCTAACCATCAACGAAAAAAAAACAAATAAATAAACACCAAAAAAACTGTAACTAGAAAATCAATCAGTAAGAGTTTTAACAGATAGTAATAAAAACAACAGAGCCTGATAGTTATTCTAAACATCGCTTGAGAATGAAAATGTGCTCTAAATTTTAAATTTTAACTTTGAAATTAAACTTTAGGACTTGAGTTTCAGTTTCGAAACATAGTAATTTCTGTGTAGCAATGGAATAATATTTTAAAAAATAATTATAATATATATATATATATACCAATAAATATATATATACACACACACGCGCACTTATATATATATATATATATATATATATATATATATATATATATATATATATATATATATATAAACGTTTCTTTTTCTAAGATACCCGCATTTGAAATAGATGCGAGTTTTAAACAATGCATTTTAGTCTATTATCCTTGAGAAATATTAATAAAGAGAGTGAGCCTGCCTACCACTTTTTGTAGGTGGGGGGAAACCCTGTGTACCCCAAATCTGATCAAATGAACAACCATCAGGTCTTCTTGTCTGGATCGAGAAATTATAATACATTTTTTTTCATTTATCTTTTTAACTATGAAGTCTATTTTATAATTCAAATGTTTAGTCAAAGGTTATTTTACTTGTCTCCTTCGTCTTTCTTTGATTCGTTTTTTGCATTCCAATATTTTTCCCTTTGTGTGTTTGTTGCGCTTCTTTCATTATTTTTATTATCTTTTTTTAATTTACAACTCTCTTTCTCTTTTCTCCAATTGCATTCTTTTATACATTTGTACCCACTGAGAAGGGATCGATGATATATCTTGCGAGAAATTTCTTCGTCCTTGGAATTCTTATCCTGGTAGTTAATCGGGGAGTGACTTGAGATATTATATAACAGGTGTTGATAGCAGTAAAATCCATACTTATAATAATCCACTTATATGACTACACAAAAATGCTATCTTGGTCCCAAATAATTAATTTTCTTTTAATTTTTATTCAAATAAACTGTGAACGTTTTTGCTTCCTTTCTTTATAACGCCTTTTCTGTTTCTCTTTCTTTCTTTCTTTCTTTCTTTATTTATTTATTTGTTCTCTCTTTCTTTCTCTTTTTGTTCTTTATTTCTCTTATTTTTCTTTTTCACCCTGTCTTTCTTATTCTCATTGTTAAATTTCTATATTTATTTCTCTTTATCGCTATTTCTTACGTTTTCTTCCTTTTCTTTTTTACTGTTTTCCTTCCCTATTGGTTTTTCTATGTTTATTTTCTCTTAAATTTTCGCCTTTTCATTTACGTTCTCTCTTCCTCTTATTTTTTGTCTTTATTTTTCTTTCCACTTACATTTTCTCCCCTTAGTTTTCTTATTCAATTTCTTTCTACATTATTTGACAATTTAAACATTACTTTTTTTGTTTACTTTCCTTTTGATTTTCTAATATTCCTTTAATTTCCCTTTCTCTTTCGCTTTTATTTTTGCTTTCTTGTTTTTTTCCTTTATTCTGATTCTCTCATTTTGTTTATTTGTCTCTCTATTAACTGTCTTTACTTCTTTCTTAAATTCTCTCTTTTTCTTTTCTTTGTTTTCTCTTTTGTGTTGTCTTTTTTCTATTTTACTTTCCTACTTGCATTCTCTTTCTTTCTTCGGTGGCTTTCCCGCTTTCTCTTTGCGTCCATATCTTCTTTCTTTCTTCGGTGGCTTTCCGCTTTCTCTTTGCGTCCATATCTTCTTTCTTTCTTCGGTGGCTTTCCCGCTTTCTCTTTGCGTCCATATCTTCTTTCTTTCTTCGGTGGCTTTCCTGCTTTCTCTTTGCGTCCATATCTTCTTTCTTTCTTCGGTGGCTTTCCCGCTTTCTCTTTGCGTCCATATCTTCTTTCTTTCTTCGGTGGCTTTCCCGCTTTCTCTTTGCGTCCATATCTTCTTTCTTTCTTCGGTGGCTTTCCCGCTTTCTCTTTGCGTCCATATCTTCTTTCTTTCTTCGGTGGCTTTCCCGCTTTCTCTTTGCGTCCATATCTTCTTTCTTTCTTCGGTGGCTTTCCCGCTTTCTCTTTGCGTCCATATCTTCTTTCTTTCTTCGGTGGCTTTCCGCTTTCTCTTTGCGTCCATATCTTCTTTCTTTCTTCGGTGGCTTTCCCGCTTTCTCTTTGCGTCCATATCTTCTTTCTTTCTTCGGTGGCTTTCCTGCTTTCTCTTTGCGTCCATATCTTCTTTCTTTCTTCGGTGGCTTTCCCGCTTTCTCTTTGCGTCCATATCTTCTTTCTTTCTTCGGTGGCTTTCCCGCTTTCTCTTTGCGTCCATATCTTCTTTCTTTCTTCGGTGGCTTTCCCGCTTTCTCTTTGCGTCCATATCTTCTTTCTTTCTTCGGTGGCTTTCCCGCTTTCTCTTTGCGTCCATATCTTCTTTCTTTCTTCGGTGGTTTTCCCGCTTTCTCTTTGCGTCCATATCTTCTTTCTTTCTTCGGTGGCTTTCCCGCTTTCTCTTTGCGTCCATATCTTCTTTCTTTCTTCGGTGGTTTTCCCGCTTTCTCTTTGCGTCCATATCTTCTTTCTTTCTTCGGTGGCTTTCCGCTTTCTCTTTGCGTCCATATCTTCTTTCTTTCTTCGGTGGCTTTCCGCTTTCTCTTTGCGTCCATATCTTCTTTCTTTCTTCGGTGGCTTTCCTGCTTTCTCTTTGCGTCCATATCTTCTTTCTTTCTTCGGTGGCTTTCCCGCTTTCTCTTTGCGTCCATATCTTCTTTCTTTCTTCGGTGGCTTTCCTGCTTTCTCTTTGCGTCCATATCTTCTTTCTTTCTTCGGTGGCTTTCCGCTTTCTCTTTGCGTCCATATCTTCTTTCTTTCTTCGGTGGCTTTCCCGCTTTCTCTTTGCGTCCATATCTTCTTTCTTTCTTCTGTGGCTTTCCTGCTTTCTCTTTGCGTCCATATCTTCTTTCTTTCTTCGGTGGCTTTCCCGCTTTCTCTTTGCGTCCATATCTTCTTTCTTTCTTCGGTGGCTTTCCCGCTTTCTCTTTGCGTCCATATCTTCTTTCTTTCTTCGGTGGCTTTCCCGCTTTCTCTTTGCGTCCATATCTTCTTTCTTTCTTCGGTGGCTTTCCCGCTTTCTCTTTGCGTCCATATCTTCTTTCTTTCTTCGGTGGCTTTCCCGCTTTCTCTTTGCGTCCATATCTTCTTTCTTTCTTCGGTGGCTTTCCCGCTTTCTCTTTGCGTCCATATCTTCTTTCTTTCTTCGGTGGCTTTCCCGCTTTCTCTTTGCGTCCATATCTTCTTTCTTTCTTTCTTCGGTGGCTTTCCCGCTTTCTCTTTGCGTCCATATCTTCTTTCTTTCTTTCTTCGGTGGCTTTCCCGCTTTCTCTTTGCGTCCATATCTTCTTTCTTTCTTCGGTGGCTTTCCTGCTTTCTCTTTGCGTCCATATCTTCTTTCTTTCTTTCTTCGGTGGCTTTCCCGCTTTCTCTTTGCGTCCATATCTTCTTTCTTTCTTTCTTCGGTGGCTTTCCTGCTTTCTCTTTGCGTCCATATCTTCTTTCTTTCTTCGGTGGCTTTCCCGCTTTCTCTTTGCGTCCATATCTTCTTTCTTTCTTTGGTGGCTTTCCTGCTTTCTCTTTGCGTCCATATCTTCTTTCTTTCTTCGGTGGCTTTCCTGCTTTCTCTTTGCGTCCATATCTTCTTTCTTTCTTCGGTGGCTTTCCTGCTTTCTCTTTGCGTCCATATCTTCTTTCTTTCTTCGGTGGCTTTCCTGCTTTCTCTTTGCGTCCATATCTTCTTTCTTTCTTCGGTGGCTTTCCCGCTTTCTCTTTGCGTCCATATCTTCTTTCTTTCTTCGGTGGCTTTCCTGCTTTCTCTTTGCGTCCATATCTTTCTTTCTTCGGTGGCTTTCCCGCTTTCTCTTTGCGTCCATATCTTCTTTCTTTCTTTCTTCGGTGGCTTTCCTGCTTTCTCTTTGCGTCCATATCTTCTTTCTTTCTTCGGTGGCTTTCCTGCTTTCTCTTTGCGTCCATATCTTCTTTCTTTCTTCGGTGGCTTTCCTGCTTTCTCTTTGCGTCCATATCTTCTTTCTTTCTTCGGTGGCTTTCCCGCTTTCTCTTTGCGTCCATATCTTCTTTCTTTCTTCGGTGGCTTTCCTGCTTCTCTTTGCGTCCATATCTTCTTTCTTTCGTCGGTGGCTTACCCGCTTTCTCTTTGCATCCATATCTTCTTTCTTTCTTCGGTGGCTTTCCTGCTTTCTCTTTGCGTCCATATCTTCTTTCTTTCTTCTGTGGCTTTCCTGCTTTCTCTTTGCGTCCATATCTTCTTTCTTTCTTCGGTGGCTTTCCCGCTTTCTCTTTGCGTCCATATCTTCTTTCTTTCTTCGGTGGCTTTCCCGCTTTCTCTTTGCGTCCATATCTTCTTTCTTTCTTCGGTGGCTTTCCCGCTTTCTCTTTGCGTCCATATCTTCTTTCTTTCTTCGGTGGCTTTCCCGCTTTCTCTTTGCGTCCATATCTTCTTTCTTTCTTCGGTGTCTTTCCCGCTTTCTCTTTGCGTCCATATCTTCTTTCTTTCTTCGGTGGCTTTCCCGCTTTCTCTTTGCGTCCATATCTTCTTTCTTTCTTCGGTGGCTTTCCCGCTTTCTCTTTGCGTCCATATCTTTTTTCTTTCTTCGGTGGCTTTCCCGCTTTCTCTTTGCGTCCATATCTTCTTTCTTTCTTTCTTCGGTGGCTTTCCCGCTTTCTCTTTGCGTCCATATCTTCTTTCTTTCTTTCTTCGGTGGCTTTCCTGCTTTCTCTTTGCGTCCATATCTTCTTTCTTTCTTCGGTGGCTTTCCTGCTTTCTCTTTGCGTCCATATCTTCTTTCTTTCTTTCTTCGGTGGCTTTCCCGCTTTCTCTTTGCGTCCATATCTTCTTTCTTTCTTTCTTCGGTGGCTTTCCTGCTTTCTCTTTGCGTCCATATCTTCTTTCTTTCTTCGGTGGCTTTCCCGCTTTCTCTTTGCGTCCATATCTTCTTTCTTTCTTCGGTGGCTTTCCCGCTTTCTCTTTGCGTCCATATCTTCTTTCTTTCTTCGGTGGCTTTCCTGCTTTCTCTTTGCGTCCATATCTTCTTTCTTTCTACGGTGGCTTTCCCGCTTTCTCTTTGCGTCCATATCTTCTTTCTTTCTTCGGTGGCTTTCCTGCTTTCTCTTTGCGTCCATATCTTCTTTCTTTCTTCGGTTGCTTTCCTGCTTTCTCTTTGCGTCCATATCTTCTTTCTTTCTACGGTGGCTTTCCCGCTTTCTCTTTGCGTCCATATCTTCTTTCTTTCTTCAGTGGCTTTCCCGCTTTCTCTTTGCGTCCATATCTTCTTTCTTTCTTCGGTGGCTTTCCCGCTTTCTCTTTGCGTCCATATCTTCTTTCTTTCTACGGTGGCTTTCCCGCTTTCTCTTTGCGTCCATATCTTCTTTCTTTCTTCAGTGGCTTTCCCGCTTTCTCTTTGCGTCCATATCTTCTTTCTTTCTTCGGTGGCTTTCCCGCTTTCTCTTTGCGTCCATATCTTCTTTCTTTCTTCGGTGGCTTTCCTGCTTTCTCTTTGCGTCCATATCTTCTTTCTTTCTTTCTTCGGTGGCTTTCCCGCTTTCTCTTTGCGTCCATATCTTCTTTCTTTCTTTCTTCGGTGGCTTTCCCGCTTTCTCTTTGCGTCCATATCTTCTTTCTTTCTTTCTTCGGTGGCTTTCCCGCTTTCTCTTTGCGTCCATATCTTCTTTCTTTCTTTCTTCGGTGGCTTTCCCGCTTTCTCTTTGCGTCCATATCTTCTTTCTTTCTTCGGTGGCTTTCCTGCTTTCTCTTTGCGTCCATATCTTCTTTCTTTCTTCGGTGGCTTTCCCGCTTTCTCTTTGCGTCCATATCTTCTTTCTTTCTTCGGTGGCTTTCCCGCTTTCTCTTTGCGTCCATATCTTCTTTCTTTCTTTCTTCGGTGGCTTTCCCGCTTTCTCTTTGCGTCCATATCTTCTTTCTTTCTTCGGTGGCTTTCCCGCTTTCTCTTTGCGTCCATATCTTCTTTCTTTCTTTCTTCGGTGGCTTTCCCGCTTTCTCTTTGCATCCATATATTCTTTCTTTCTTTAGTCTCTTCTCACTTTTAAATCTGTTTTTTTTTTTTTTCTAACGTTATCTTTTACTGTCTCTCTTTCTCCCTTGCACTCTACCTTTCTTTTTATCATTATTCTCTCCTTATGTTTTTGTTCGGTCTCCTCTGATTGTTGTTGTTTTTTTTTTGGTTTTTTTTGCTTCCCTTTCTGTCGTCCCTTCCATTGCTTTGTATCTTTATACAATTTTGCAACTTAATTTCTTTTGTTTCTTTTATAACCTTTTCTTCTTTCTTTAATTTTCACACCAGGTCTACTTCTTTCTCTTTATATTTTCGTATTTTCTCGACTATTCCATTTCTAAATGTGAAAATCTAACAAGCATACGTTTGTTTTATTTTTCAAATTTTTCATGCTATAACTTTTGTTCCAGATTTCAAATGAACGCAAAGAATACATATCTCTTTCTCTCTCTCTCTATCTATCTATCTATATATCTATCTATCTATATCTATCTATCTATCTATCTATCTATCTTTGTCTCTTCTAACCTCTTAAATTTTTACTCGCCCCTCTTCTCTTGCTTATTTTAATCTTCCATACTCGCTTCTTATCTATTTCTTTCGACTGTGACCCCAAGAACCCCTATCTTTTTCTTTCCTTTTATCACACGCTCCTTTCCATTTATTTTTTCCTTCATCCCTTCCTGATAGAAAAGTTCCCTCCTTTTTACGTCATTCGAACCAAACACACCGGAAGGATATGACTTCTGCCTTTTACAATACCTGCTGACATTTCCTTGACAGATTCTAGTTTTTAATGACATGTTCTCTACGTTACAGGGCTTTATTTTTATTTTCTTTCTTTTTTTTATCGAAAGGAAATTTTCATTTTGAAGGGACCCTATCTCCCGCATTTTCTAAACAAAGTTCACTTCTACTAATGAGATCTTTTAAACAAAAGAATTATTCCACTTTGTTCAGATTGTTTTTCTATAACCGTATTTTCGTAACGGCTAACATTCCTAATTAATAGCAAACAAGTCAAAACTCTTGACCCTTTAAAATTGCGTGTTTAAATTTAAAGAAACTAAAATTTATAACACCTTAACAGACTTAGCGAATACCGAGAAATATGTTTGGTGGAAATCAATATCGAATGCATTGGATTTTCCAATCAGTTATTTTTCAACATTTATTACTTTGTTCATTCATTAGACTTAAATTTATTCTAACGTTCCTTTAATTTGATTCCGCTTCTAACACGTTTCCATTCGTTACATTTAATTTATCAATAATGTCCTTATTTTGCTGATCTGCACACTTATATTTCATCTATATTGCTATATCTCATTCGTCAGATTTATACTAGAGTCCATAGGTAAACATTTGTCAGGATTATAATTAAGTCTATAGATAAATATTAATCAGTTATAATGTTTTGTAAGGTTCTACCACAAATATGCGTGAAGAAGGCCGAAGAATATATTGCTCTAAACCTTATATGAACAGGAAAGTACATTTTAGTCTAAAAAATGAACAGATAATATTGAACTGATTTTATTTACGGTTTATCAACACTTTGTGGGTTATTTAAAGCGGAAAAATTATGAACGGTAAGTATATTCTTTGTGACGGAGTATTGCATTTTTTTTGGCGGAGGAGTAATAATGAACTTTCCAGATACAAGTTACACTATTTAACCTTTGACTGGGGGAGAGAAGAAACAGATTTTACAAGGATGTTTGCTCGTAAGTGAATGTAACGAACTCAGCTAGAATTTGAACTCCTGATATCAACTTTAACATGCTTTCTTTATATCACTCATACATCATTCATGCTTTCTTTATATCACTCATACATCATTCATACTTTCTTTATATCACTCATACATCCTGCGATAGTGAAATGATCATGACTTTTTTTTGTGGACCTGCGTTGTTTCTTATCTTCATCAACGATTTTCCGAATGTCATTGGTTCGTGACTCGGTATTTATGCAAGTGACACAAGTATTTACTCCTGTCTTAATAGTGCATCTGATAATCCACTAAGTGTGACAAAAGTGACTTCCAATTATTTGTTAACTGGAATAAGAAATGGCGTGTAAATTTTAACCCCTTGAAAACGAAACTATCGTTTAGTCATCATAGGGAACCATTTTTCCTTCCATAAGTATGAATAATGCTAACCTCTAGCTTAACAACACATTACGTATTCTTGCTTTCACTTTTTTCACTGACATGAAACGCTTATATTGAATCAATCTCTAGGTCTCCTGCTAAGAATGGTGGTT
Source organism: Acanthosepion lycidas (assembly GCA_963932145.1). Taxonomy (NCBI): domain Eukaryota; kingdom Metazoa; phylum Mollusca; class Cephalopoda; order Sepiida; family Sepiidae; genus Acanthosepion; species Acanthosepion lycidas. The sequence continues at coordinate 112,724,573 of OZ010574.1, forward strand.
CACTTATGCTAGATAATCTTTCTCGGCAGAATCCATCTTGCCCATTTATAAATCTACCATTCGTCCGTGTCTTGAATATTGTTATATCCGGTCTGGTGCTACTGTACAGTATCTAGAGATTCTCGACAAAATTCAAAGACTCCTGACCTGGTATCTCAACTTCATTTATTTTCATACCCCTGTGACGTGGTTTCCCTATATCTTTTCGAGAAATATTTACATGGTCATTCTTCTAATGAGCTCTCATACTTGGTATGTGTACAACATGAATTTAAGGGTACTACTAAAATTGTAACATCATTTTACTGTTTAAATAGCTAGATGTAAACGTAAGTTAGATTCTAGTAGTTTCTTTTCTCGCATTTCTCGCCTGTGGAAACCTCTTCCGTTTTTTTTTTTGTTTTTGTTTTTTTTGCTTCCCTGCTACTTACAAACTTCAAAATTTTAAATGCGACATCATTTGATATATTCTGTTTTTCTGAATCATGTCCTTTTACTGCCCTTTCTTTTCTAAAGTCTTATAATTCTCTTTTACTCTCAGTAACCCCGGGCGCCTTCATGGCTTTATCGCCTTGTATGAGGTGAGATGATAAAAAACGATTTTCTAAATGACATGTAGCTGTACTTGCCGAATATGTTAATGCAAAGTATATATTCATTTGTTTCGGTTCTCATTATCTAAACAAGGCGTATTTTTCTGTCTTAGCTGAAGTTGTTGTCAATGAAATTGCCGCATTAACGCACCATAATTATAAGTTATACATGTTCCGAGCAATATAAAAATCAGCATTAGTCTTGTCTAAGTAACGGGGCATCAAGCCCCAGCATATTTTTCCTGTGATTGTATTTCTAAGCAAGGTTTATTCCTTTTCTCCACCCACCAATGTCAAAACTCCATCAATCAAAACTTAGTAGTTTCACTAAACCTTACGCACAATCAAAAGGACATGATATAGTTTCATTCTGTATTGCAAACACATTATAATATCGGGTTCTTAATGCTAAGTGTCTCGAGTGTATCGGTGAAAGCCGACATTGGCATCATGGCAAATTGAGAATGGCGGTAAAGTAACGGCGAGTCAATTGATCGCAGTGGCGGGAAAAGAAAAAAAAGGCTAAAACAGAAGAAAACGTGAAGAGAAAACTGGTTTGGGAGTTGGTGGAGTAATCGTGATGGCGGTGAAATAATGGTGCTGTGGGTGACAGTTAAGTAGAGGGAAAATGAAATTGATAGGGTCGGAGTTCACGGGACCGTTTCGTAAGATGGAGACTGGTAATGAAAAAGCTTCATCGAACTGCAGAATGTACGTCAACCATTTTCGGTTTTTCTTTCGCTTCCTTTCGTTTCACCACAACCGCCATCACCCGACTCCCTATCTTGTGTTCTCTAATTTTGGATTGGGTGGAGAGCCTTAACTTTTTACTCCACAAAAGCCAGAATCTCGATTAGTCAAATAAAGAAAAAAAAAAGAAAAGAAAAGAAAAGAAAAGAAAAGAAAAGACAGAAAGAAAGAAAATAAAGGATAACATTCCACTTCCCTGTTTGGCGGTCTTTGTTTGAGAAAGAAATAAGAGCGAGAAAAACCAAAAACTCTCGTTTTTTTTGTTTTTTTTATTATTATTATTATTATTATTATTATTATTATTATTATTATTATTATTATTATAAAAGTACGGAAAAGAATGATAAGAAGATACAAGGCGATACGTTTTAAAGGTGAAATACAACCTGAGGTATCCTTAATATCTACGTTTCACGCTGTAAAGTTTCGCATTAGTTTAACATTTTTTCATTTTTTAACCTTTCCTGCTGTATTTTCCTTCGTCTTTTTTTTCTTTTGCTTTTATAAAATCTTAGTTCCGTATAGAAACTAATTTCCAGCAGAAAAACCAACACTATTCCTGTCTTCCAATTTTTTCATAATAGGATTTTATCCTGTTTATACTCAGGTGTAACAGATCAACATCATCTACCAAGTGTTCCAAAAAATAAGACTCGAGATAAAAACCCTTCCAAAGCAGAAAGTGTGATCTAGAATTGGAATGAAATCAGCAATAGCGTAAACTCTGAACATATTCAAGATGTGCAATTAGTAAATATCACATACTTCAAATAAATCGAAGTGTGGTTCAGTTATAACAAATTTAGTATAGGAGATAAAGAACTTGAGCATAGAATAGGCTGCATTAAAAGTAGCTTCGATCAACCCTGCGAATTGTACATTAACATAAAATCTTGAATCATGTTCTTAAATAAACTCGTCAGATCGAAATTTTTATATATCGTGTATGTTGCCAAACCCGATCAGAAATATTTAAACAGTTAGTTATATACAACCGATTTCTCGGATCAATGATTTAAAATATCTTTGAGTGAGTGATCTTGGGGAAAATAAGTCTTCTTCAAACCTGGCGCTACAGAATCACAAAAATATAAGTGCTAAATAAAACTAGCAGAGCTTTCAACAACAGCAATAGCTCAAATATACAGCACATTGAACACGAAGAGAAAATAATGACATGATCAATATATTGGAGTTCCACAATACTTGAAACAGAATGTTAGGAAGGAAACCCGCATCAATACTGGAAAGAGTGATAACAGCTACTGGACCTGTGAAACTATTTTTCTGAAAATTGATTTGAGAAAGAGAGAAAGATTTTATAAATTTTAACCGAGCGTAGTACAGGCTACTGGATCAATGAATGTCGAATGTTTCTTTATAATGAAACGGTTCATATTACTATTACCATTTCAATGAATGTCGAATGTTTCTTTATAAGGAGACAGGTAATAGCATTAACAATGACTCTTCTAAAAGGTAAATCTTGTAAACAATGTCGATTCAAAATCGTAACTCCATCCTACATATTACTTACAAACTTTTAATTACTAATAGAATTAATTTTATTTAATCAACTTTAAAGAAAACTTTATTTAAACATTCATATTTCACCGGACAAAAAGGCTATTATTATTTAATGGTCTAATACTAATAGCAATTGTATTATTAGTCTTTTACTTATAAGGAATCATTCAGTATTCATTAACCGAACAACCAATGCTACTTTCGGTTGAAATTTATGAAATCTATCTAGTAAAAGAATTTTTCAGGCAAGTAGATTCTTCAACTGTTATCGTTCTTTCTAGTAATGACTGGGGCATCCTTCCTAATCTTTGTTCGGCGGGGTGTAGAACGTCAACATATTGATGTTGTCATTATTTTCTCTTCAAGTTACAGGTGCTATCCATTTTAGTTGCTGCTGCTGTTGAAAGTCGTCAAATGTTTTTGCTTTTTTATATACAGTTCTTTTTTTCATGATTCTGTAGAGCCATTCGACGTTTGACGAAGTGCGGTCGTCCAAGACCTATAGGCTTCATTCGCTCGGAGCGATTTTTTCGACGTCATTTTGTAATAAATCTATGAAAATAATGTTACTGTAATTTTATCTAGGAGATATCATATATATCATTCAATGGCAATCCGGTCTCTACATATCTGTAATTTTTGAAAACAACTAATATTCTTAATTTTATCTGAATTTCTGGGATGGATTGTTATGATTTTTTACATTAATTATACCTAGATTATTGTCTTTATCTGTGTTGTTACTATTACAAAGTTCCGGCCCTCTCCAAGTACTTGTCGATATGCATAACCATCATGGAATATTAAACTGAACCCTTCCTTTAAACTTTAGGGGCAGAGAGTTCTCGTTCCACCGTTCATTTCTTTAGATATCTCGTCTTGTTCATGTTTAGTACTGATTTGTTATTGCTCGCTCTGTTTCTACTGAGACTGGGTCTGCACTACCAGGCCTAGGAATTAAAATCACAATTACTATGTCATCAAATTCAAAACCAAGTCTAGACTACTGCCACGTAGTTCGAATTAATGTAAATATAAGCATTTTTAATGTTTTTGTCTGAAATACTGACATTAACTCATATTCTCCTTCTTTCATCTATCTAAAGTATATTTTATAAACTATAAATATGTCAACAAAGATGAGGACAACAGTCTGAACAATGTAAGTAGTGTAAATATTTGCAATACCTCATCTCAGAAATAGAGACAAACATTGTCTTTGTTTACTAAGGGTTATTTCCTAATTGATTTAGAAAAGAGAATAAAGAAAGTATCTATTATTCTCTTAAAACTTTGATTTTGTGATCTGCATATCGATGTCTTAAAACTAACTTTTTTTTTCTATTACATTCGAGACAGATTCAGCGCTGAGTTGCTGAAGGAGAATTGTCTGGACGTTTCAAGAACTTTCGAGAAGTTTCTAAAAGTTTCAAAAATTTCTAGAAGGTTCCTGCATCATAGACGGCAGTATAAATATACATAATGTAAGCGCATCAGTTCAGTTACTTCTAATTGTTCAAGTCGCAAAGTCGTCATTGGTAGACGCATTTGTCACAGATGTCATAAAGATTTTGTAAGCATCTGACAAACGTATTTTGCTTTGTCTGTGGCGGATTTATCAAGACAAGTGCGAGAGAGTACACTGTGGCAACATCTGCTAAAATGTGTGAGACCTAAAAGGCATATTTTGGCCTGCCTGTCGGGGATAAAGACAAACCCTGGGCGCTTCATTTCACCTGCGAACTCTGCAAAAGAACCCTAGAAGGTAAGATGAAAAGTTTTGATTGTTTGGAGAGTGGAATTTTTAAGTGAAATCTTTTTTTCATTGAAATATCTTTTTGCTTTTACTTTTTCAAACTAGTGTTATTGAAAAATATGTGACACATATGTTTCAGCAATCGGGCATTAGTGTCCACACTATCATGGAATGTTTTCTATACTGGATCACTGGCAAGAGACATGAAAATATGAAGTATGTTCAATATTCAAGATTCCGTATTTTGGTGGCATTTGCTACATTAATTAGGGGCCAAAGTCGAAAATTTTTATATATCTGGTGCACGATTTTTAGAAATTTCATATTATCCCAACCAAAATGGCCTAAATGACCTGAAATGAGATTTTGGTCTCGCAAAGTCCATTGCGGACTTTTGACGCCAAGACTCAAGCAATGGAATTTGTTAGATGAATATCTGCAAGTCGCAGGTCAGAGAAAGCATCACCAGTGTCTTTCAAGTTTTCTCACATGTCAAGATGAGCATTGCATCTTCTACAATGTTCGAACCAAGTAGAATCGTCTGTAACCCTGCGATTAGCGCTACTTCATTGACAGCTCATCCAGAAGCCTCAAAGCCTACTGATTCCTAAGCGAAACATGAATCTCTGTCTTCTTCTGACTCACTTAGTGCAGCTCAAAGAGGAATATAGCAGTGTCACGATCTTGCTAGCTGCCTTTAAATATGAAGAGTACGGTTAGCAGGTTATCGGAGATTTTAAAATGGTGACCTTCTTGGTGAGTTTCCAAGTCGGTTTTACCAAGTTTCCGTGTTATCTTTGCTTTTGGGGACAGCAGAAACACCACGGAACACTACCACAAGCGAAACTAGCCACAGCAGTTCGAATTCACAAAAACAGTTTTAAGGAAATGCAAGCCATTTTTCATGCTTTCTAGGCGTAAGCAAATACGAAATAACAGTTTCTACTTAAGGAGAAAAATCGTGTTACCCAGTGTAATTTTTGAAAGTGGAAATTTCATAAATATGTTGTGAAATTAACAGGCGTTCCTCAGAAATAAAGAAAATGCCAACTTCACCCAAAATAGACGCAATATGAGGTCTGATCAAAAATTATCAGAAATGTTGCTATGGTAAAGGGGATAAAGTACACAAAATTAAACAGCTTGGCAAATATTTATCTTGAACTCTGTCGCGCGTACATACTAAGTCATAAAGTTCTCGCGCATTTTCGTTGCTTATGAAAGTGTGTAGACTGTGGTCTTCTCACCACACTACAAAGATTCCATCAGTAACTATGATTTGTGCCGCAGGTTTTGGCTAAGCACAATATACCTCAAATCTAAAAATCACCATATTCCACAGATTTTTCCCATTGCGAATGTTTCCTGTTCAAAAATCAAATCTCACTTGAAAGGAACAAGATTTGAAGACGTCGATGAAATCCCTGTGAACGCAACGAGTTAACTTCTTGCTATCCCCAAAAAGGAGTTCTTGGAATGCTTCCATCACTGGAAACGAGGCTGGATAATTTTTTTGGCTTCAGAAGGGGACAACTTTGAAGGTGATTAAATGTCGAATGTGCTGTAGTTTTTCTTTTATAGTACCTGATACTTTTTGTATATGAAAAAAAAAACGTATCAAACTGACACTAAAATGATATAAATTAAGTATATGCGTTATTTCATTAATTATTCAAATTAGTATCCTCATCTTTATTATTTTCATCGCTTCATTTAACCAATACACGTTGAGTTTCTTATTATTGCCATATTATTGAAATATTGTACAATAATGTCTTTATTCGATATCTTATTCAGACTAGTTTCCTCATATCTATCTTTCTCTAATTATTATACATTTCAGCCGATATTCTCCGACGAATTTTCTGAATTTCTGAGATTAATTATTCTTATTATTCCGTGAACTAGCGTATTCACCTGTTTTCTTACTATCGCAACTTTTCGGGCTTTTTGTAAAATAAGAAGAAATCCAGAGAACACATCAACTGAAACATTCCGTTGAATGCGTCAGAGACAAGAATAGTAATCTAATACGGTCAGAATAGGAAAAGAATAGCAATAAACATGAAAGAATAGCAGTGAGAGAGAAGAAAAAAGCGTTAAAAAGAAGAAAGAATTAGAAATACAGATATGAAAAGAACGATACAAAGAGGATGGGAAAAAAAAGAAGAAAGGTAAACAATCAATAATATTGACAGGAAAAGAAAACGAGGAAAAATGAAATTAAAAAGAGCAACGACAAAAGTTAAAAACAAGAAAGCATTAGAAATTAATAATAAAAACAATAAATTCGATAGAAATATAGATATAATATTGCCTACCAAATCTAATATTCAAAATAATATATCCAATCTTAATATTAAATTAATTGCCACAACATCTAAAGCAATTATGTAAATGATCAAATTCAAAAATAACTATATTAACAGTAATTCAGACGCAGGCATATATAAGATAAATTGTAAACATTGTTCCTTAAAATATATTGGTGAAAATTTCAGAAACTAAAATATGTATCTATGAACATAAGAAAGATTTACATAATAATTTATCAATGAATTTGCACAGAAATAAATTCAACCACAATTTCTTCTCGAAAGTATTCTCCTTATTAAGAGATAAAATAGCTTAATAAGACGAAGATATGCCGAAAATGCATTAATAGATATAATCTTAGACATAACATGCACCCTGTTTTTTTTTGTTTTCTTTTCTTTTCTTTCATATATCTCCTTAGTTTTTCTACCAGTTTGCTTGAATTTTTTAATATGTGACGGATTGATTGTTCCTAGGCGAGATAACTTGGAAACAACCATTTTGTGACATATTAAAAAGAAAAAAAAAATATATTTATAAAAATGAATGATGTTTTAAAATATTTTTTTCAGAATAAAAGAATAAATCAATGAAACAAAACTGATGAAACGAAATGCATTATTCTACCTATCAATCCTGTCACTATTACAACTGAAAAGAATTTATTTAACCGTAACATAAAATTTGTTACAGCTATTGCTAAAACAATAAAAGACTTAATTGATACAAAACAAACTAATAATAACCGAAAATTTGAAGCATGAATTTAATCGATAACCAATAATGAATGCCACAACGAAAGAGATTTAAATAAAAGATTATATAAACACAAAAAGGATCTTTTAAGAAACAATACACCCAATGCATCAGTCGCCGATCTTAATAACTCTAGCTATAATTTTGATTTTAAAATTCTACTTTTAAAACAATTTTTTAAGAAAATGTATAGAAAGGGCTTTGATTGCTAGAACATCGAAGGTAAACTTATGTTTAGGTTCTTACAAAATTTCACCTTTCTTGGCAGATCTTCTTTTACCACAATGTGAGATACTTGATAAAAAAAGTGTTATAAACAAAAACAAAAACTTAGGACAACTGAATGAGATCGGCTAGACTGTATGTGAAGAAACGACTGAAAAAAGTTTAAATTTAAAATATCAACGTTCCCATATCTTCAGTTCTTCCTCGAAGTACATAATTTTAACCATCGCTCACGTTTTTATATCTCCCCGACCTCTCCTCCCTATATATAATTCCATCAACAAAAAATATTTCTTTTGTCGTTACTTTTGGTAAAGGTAACTCATGGTGTCCAGTTTCGTCTCAGTTATTTTGAACAGCTTTATTAACATTTCTTTTAATAAGGTGACTGTCTCCTGGGGACTTCAGTTGTTTTGCAAATAGAAAAAACTTATGAAATAAAAAAAGTCTGATCACGACAAAAATGGTAAGAACTTCGCTGAAAATTTCATAAACTGAATGACGAGGGAAAAATAAAAAATAAACTAATTAGATGTTATATTCTTTCTTTTCTGCTTTCTTTCTTTTTCTTTCTTTTTCTTTCTTCATGTTTGGTAACGTTTGCTTTTTATATTAATTTAAAATTTAGTATTTTACATATGTGCTCCTGGGAAAGTGTGTATATATGTGTGCTGATATATGTGTAAGAAATTTGTGCATGTGAAGATATGTGCGTGAAATGTGTGTGTAGATATGTGTGCGTGTGTTTATGTGTGAGCGCGTGTTTGTGCTTGTACTTGTGTGTGAGAGGTTTTGTGTGTGTGTGCGCATGCCTGTGTGTGTGCATATTTATACTTATTCCCTTTAAAATAGACAAATGAAGGCAGTCATTTGTTGTTGGAGTTATTTATTTTTCTCGACTGATTCTATCGACTAATTACCCTGAACTGACCATATAAACCGAATAAGAGTGACCTTTCTTTTTCTACATCTCAATAGGATAATTATTCGTTTTCTTTTTCTCTTTTTTTCAAAAAAAAGTTTGCTTTAATTAGCATTTCAAATGTTAATAACGTGCGTGTGCATCACAATAGCATATGCTTGCATGCGAGTCTTTATGAATAGGGATAGAGATATACAGTTTTAATAAATATTTACATTGCTATTTAATCAAATTAGATATGCACTCGGATATATAAATATAACTTTTTGCACACACATACACTAACTCACATACATACACAAACACACGCACAAGCATACATACTCACATATTGAACAATTAAGAAGTAAAATATTAAAATTTATCTTCTTGATTCAGAGTTTTGCAAAAGACTGTATCCGAATAGATAGATAGATAGATAGATAGATAGATAGATAGATAGATAGATAGATAGATTAGGGACGCTAATATCATTTGAAATCAACATTGAATAACTGTATGTTTCACGTTTTAAGCGATCTTCCGAAAAGGCCATGTTCATTTTTATGTCCATAGTATACATCTATGCATACAAACGTTGTCTCCCGTTTATTGATTGCTCTTCCCATAAAAAATACAGCCAATCTTAAGCAATTATATCTATCTATCTATCTATCTATCTATCTATCTATATATATATATATCTATCTATCTATATATATATATATATATATATATATATATATATATATATATATATATATATATATATATATATATATATATATAGTTGTGTGTGCGTGTGTAATTAAATAAGGAACAAAAATATGTAATCGTTATAAATTTGACATGTCACACTATTTAATTAGATTCATCAGAAATTTTGAATTGGAATGATTTGGAGTTATATTTCATTTTTTATTATGACAGTGACTATACGTGTATGACTGATACCATGTAAATTAACAGTACTGCCGCGTGGTCTGGTCATCGGCAACTAAACCGCCCCCCCCCCACCAACCAACCACCAGGCTTTCCTGTTTGGTGGAAGGCTAAACACCTAGCTGAATTAAATCTTTCAATGGGCGGATGAACACTCTTTTAAGGCCAGCAACAAGTAATCTAAGAGATGGAAAACTCTTTAAAAAAAAACCTGGAAGCAATGATTAAGACGATAGAGATTGTCCAGAGTTGAAACATAAGAGCGGAAAACCGGTAATTATTCAAAACAGCCTGAAAAGTGAAAAGTGAAGACAACGCATATAGTTTGATTTAACGTTGTTTACTTCTTAAAAAAAAAAAAAAAAAAACTTAGATCATCGGCTGTCAATTCACACAAATTCGTTAGAAACGTTACTCCTTCTTTCTTATCCTGTGGGTGTAAAATTTTCTAATCTCTTTTTGTTCGTTATATGTCCCAGATATTTCAGCTGTCTCTTTCTGATACTAAATATAAGTTTCCTTCTAGTTCCTATTTTACATAAAACTTCCTTGTTGCTCATATGTTTTTTTTTTTTTTTCATGATATTCTCATAGATAGATAGATAGGAACATGCTGCGATGTCTATCATAACTCTTTTATTGATTTGCATTTTTTTACGATTTCATAGATGTGGGATCTTGAAGATAAACCTTGTGTAACTGTTGAATCTCTGTTTCGTGAATATAAAACCAGTTCATTTAATAAAGTCATTCTCAAACGAAAGGCATGATGTACTTGATGAATTTTATCCAGATGACAAATTCCATTTATATGTATAAAGCATAATTATAATGGTGGCATAATTACTAGACGACGCTGGAATCACATGCATCGACATTTGCCTTTACATTGGATCATTTCAGTGACGAAGAGAGAAGGAATATGCTGAATATATAACTAACTGTTGGATGGATTTTTATGCAGCATTATCTCTTATAATCATAAACATCATTTTTAATGGTTGCATGCAATTAAGTTGCGATGCCTGTTTTTATCTTGTTTTTCTCAAACAGTGAAACTAATTATCAACTGGTCTAAATTGAGAAATCCCACTAAAAAAAAAAAGACTGTGCATCCAACGAGGGATACGTGTTCGATCCCCCTCAGAGGTAGAATCTTTCTCAATCCAGACCAGTTGTTATTACTTTCACTGTTTAATAAAATTAAAAAAAAAAAACGATGTAAACTCAAATACATGCACCCCACCCCCCAAAAAAATAACGTTTGTAGTAATAAATATAATTGTAATTATAATATAATGTAATTAGGTAACATTATATATTCTCGTAATTTGGTTTCCTCCATATACGCCCTTACAACATCCCCATTCAATAACACTCTACCTTGAGTGGCATTTAAGCCTTGTGAACTACAGTAATATATATATATATATATATATATATATATATATATATATATATATATATATATATATATATGAAAATTTCTCAGAGTTAACCTGCAGAAAAGACAATATTTAGAAATATAAATGACAATAGGAAAACTGTAGTTATTGCTGACGCATTTCGTCCATTGTGGACTTTCGCAAAAAATATATGACAATATTCTCCACACGTGACAATAACTGACGTTATTTTCAGTTAACGATATGAAAATAGCGTTCTCTACATTCCTCCAATTGCTAGGAACATTCTGTTTTTTGTTATTATTAGTTACTTTCTTTAATTAAAATCATTTCGTTTTTTGCTTTGAGAAAGTCCACATTGGATGAAACGCGTCAGCAATAACTAGTTTTCTCATTATCATTTATATTATTAAACATACACACACACACACACACATATATATATATATATATATATATATATATATATTCTTATCAGTTTTGAAAGTGAGCTTAGCCGTGCGATTACGTCACTACCCGTTAATTACAAACTACTTGTCTACAGTTCACAAGCCTATCAGTTCAAATACACCTTTGCCTTGTAACTTTCCAAATGCATTTGCATAGTCCATAAAATATAGGTATACCTCCATCGCCATTTGTATTGCTCTCTCTCTTTCTCTCCCTCTTTCTCTATCTCTTTCTTTCTCTCTCTCTCTCTCTCTCTCTTTCTCTCTCTCTCTGATATCATTCTGATCATAAATATTGCATTTCTTGCTCCAACCAAATCAGTGTTTGTCCTCCATATCTACCTACATAGGCCATGTGCACTGGAGAGATAGAAGCATCAGTCTAGTCACCACGCCTAAAACATCATGCAGAACACAAGTTCATATTCTTCTGAGAATGGTGGATACTTAATTCTCAAAATGTATCTACTGTGTGCTTTGACTTTTCCAGGTGTGAACGAGCGTCGCCTTCCACAAATTCCCTATCTTTTATAGCTCTTAGTAATGTTTCTATTTTTATCACCCCTCCCAATCCCTGTTTTGTCGTCTATTCACACATATTCGTCAGGTCCACTGTCTTCGCCTGGCCATTCGATATATCCTCTTAAGTGTCAAATTATCCAAGCCCTCTTACCTTATTAAGTGTCCAAGAAATTTAAGCTGTTTTTAAATTTCCTGAATTTGTGTATAAATGTCCTTTTTGTTTCCATTTTCCTGAAAACATCATCGTTACTTACGTGCTGCTCCCATATTATTCTCAGCATCCTTCTGTAGAACCACATGTCCGTTGCCTTCGGTCTTCTCTTTATTTTCTACTCTTGTGAGGAAATTGTCCCGTTCGTCAATTTCCGAGATGAAAATTCCAAATAGAAGATGAATCAAAGAAGCAGGGAGGCAACAGGGGAAAATGACTTGGAATTCTGGGAACTACGAAATGTAACTTACACAGACAGAACAAATCTAAGTAAGTTCTGAAATTAGTTTTTGTTTTGTATCAAACTTTCATATTTTCTGTAAGAGACAGAGAACGTTTTGAAGCGAACACATCCTCAGAAACTAACAAGGAAGTTTATAAGTCAAATCTGTTGACCACCAATATAAATCGAGTACATTTAATCTTCATTTTCTGTAGCTGTCAACGGTAAGGTGTCACTTTCACAGCTGGCTTCCTACCTGATCGCAAACAGGGAAGAATTGGACACAGCGAAGAGACTGCGAACGGGAAATATCGGAGGAGAAGCATCCGCTTTTTGAAATATTCAGATTGGTGGAGAGCAGCTAAATATATATATATATATATATATATATATATATATATATATATATATATATATATATATATATATATATAACCAACGTGTTCGTCAGTGTTTTAAGGTAAACTCGTTAGAGGTGTTACCTTTGCAATTTGTCAAGCCTCTATCGAAATTCATCGGCTTCACGTGGATGAATGTAAAATCCCGCATTGATTTTAATCAAATTTTTGACAGTATAATATCTACAAGTCCACAGTTGTAGAGAGTTCACGAGTAGCGAGTAATAAGATGGTAACCAAACTAGCGAGCTTGAATGAATGGAGAGCGGAGCTGGGTTTGAAAGAAATAGCAAATAGACAAAATTTATTAAGAGTTACAAAATACAGAAAAGAAGAAGAGACACGGTACATAGAATAAGAATCAGTCATTAAATGCAAGCAATGAGGATACCGAGAACATTTACACACGCCTAATGAATACATCAGCATAGCATAATTTATTTTGACATAAACATAATGAGGGGAGAAAGATCATGTTGCGTCATTTAACCAAGTACGGACAGCTGGCTTGTAGAAAAAATCAGTAGAGGAAATCCTTACAAATAGATATTCTTAAATAAGCGACAGGACTATTGAAAAAAAAAAATCCAGCACATTAATTTTTTTTACTTGTTATCGCGTATATGAAGCTTAAGGTTTACATTTGTATCCGCTTGAAACAATGAAAAGTAATTAAACTTGTATACAAAAACTGATTTTCTGTCCCTTTGTGTCTGCTCATGCAAATATTACGCATAATCGTGAAATCTAATAAAAGCATTTTTTTTCATTTATATCTATCAATGTATAATGAACTGGACAGGATAGCAGATCTTATTTCAATATTCTTACTTTAAAATTTAATGTTTGCACATTGTTTATTTTCAGTCTAATCTTTGGCGATATTTCTAAATAAGCGATTGTTTTTCTTGACCATTTTTATAATAGCTTTTTTATGTAAATATTGTTGCTTCTTGTCGATTTTAAAGTGATAACTACCTTAGCATTTAGATCACAGTTTGAGAGTGATCTGAAGTTTAGCAGTGTATAAAATGCAGTAAGCGGTTTATTATACTTTATAATAATATATTTTGAAAATCTAAAATGTATTATCAATTTTAATAATATGACATACGGTCTGTGAATAAAACGACTGTCAAATTGTTTTAATCACAACGTTGTCATTAATATCATTTTACAGCATAAAGTAAATTTCTCAAACAAAGAAACTATGTCGTAGAAACTATGGAAAAGGAAGGGAAATTGGCCTGAGCAACACCAGGGAACTTGTTCCCAAGAACGGCTACAAAATACAATCTAAATCTTCTTTATCTATACTCGTTATTATGATAATCTTCACTTTACTGTCTCCTATTTCATTCATATCACACAGCATTTTACCAGTAACGCTCTAAAAGGAGTTGCTTTCGGGCCTTGCATTCAGTGTACTTTAGCGTGAAATATAAGTAAACTTCTTTGTATTTCATTTTACAATTCACGTGTTCAAAAATATTCAAAAATGGATTTTTTTATTTAAAAAAAAACATCCTGGCTTTCGCCTACAGATTGTTTTATATTAAAAACATTTCTTGTTTTTAGTCATTTTTTTCATATTGAAAACGTTAATTTCGCAATTTATTTAAGGTTTTCTTGATACACAGCAATATTAAAATAATGGCTTAAAGAGATGCAAGTAGCGTAACTGGCATTTGCCCGGAAAGAGGAATCGGCAAGTCGAGTTAAAATTCTAATCTCGTTTGTAATTTTTTCTTTAGCTGAGATGACCTTAAGAAAGGTATGAATTCAATTCTAAAACAACAATGGGTTAAACAGAATTATAGGCTGCTACACTCTGATTTCAAATCTTTAGAGAAGGCAACGAAAAAATATTCCACGATCTTTCCCAAGGCTTGAAAATTTATTCTTCTACGATCCGTGAATGTACGCGATTACTACTTTCCACTACTTTCCACTACTTTCTATCTTTTGTAGCTCTTAGTAACGTTTTTTTTTTCTTTTTAACACCCATACCATTCCCGTCATCCATTGACATATACTCTTCAGGCTGTCTCTTTTGTCTTCTATATGTCCTGTGAGTGTCAAATTCTCCAAGCCCTCCTTCCTCATTATGTGAAAAATTTCAGTTGTCCATTTCAGATTATGTGTATAAGTATCATTTTTACTTTCACTTTCCTCAACACATTTTACTTGCTTATGCATTATGTCCATAGTATTTTCAGCATACTTCTTTAAAACTACATTTCTGTTACTGCCAGTTTTCTCTAGATCTATGAGGACTTGGTAATTTAGAGATATTAAAAGCAATCTGTGGAGAGCCCTGATCGGCTATGTCCTGAAGAGACATGGCATTTCAAAAAATAATGGCTTATTCATAATTTTCAGCCAATGTTTTTAGTCTTCTTTTTTTCTTTTTCTTTTTTTTTTAAAGCAAGTAATAAACACTTTGCAGCGATCTAAGACTACGAAAATGCGAATTCAAATGAGATTTACTAGTCAAACAAAATCATTATCATTACGTTTATCAATGCCATCATTGGATAGGCTTCCTTTTATTAAAAACGGAGTTACAATTCTAAACGTTGAACGAGCAGGGCTACAGTGAAAGTAGTAGCCGTATCAGATTACAGGCTTTCTCGCCTTTGACCGACAAAATATCTGATATCTTCGCCGACAAAAGTCAGCTTTGCCCTCACAATTTACCCGAAAGAAGGCGACATTGGCAATTAAATGTCAAAAGCCTCATTATGTTTAGCTTTTGTGTCAACCTTCCACAGCTATCACGTCAAATGATGTTTTCGTTATTTTTATTGTTTCTTTTAAATAATTTCGTCCAACATGCGAAAAATGAAAACGCCTTGATTTGGAAGTCGTTAAGATGGAAAACACTAAATCTGATGCTCAGATGAAGTGTTTATGATATTCTTCTTAATATTACGCTTCGTAAATAGAAAGTCAGTGTTGTTCGATGTGATAAAATAGTAAAAGGTACTCAACAGAAAGCCAACTATTTCCAGTGACACTCAGGAAAATAAAGATGACGTAATTGATATTCTAAATCGAAGAGCCGAGTTCCAATTCCAGTCGGCTTTGTCATATTCAGTTACGCGAAAGTACACATAGTAAAAATATAAATTCACACATTTCTCACTCGCTATTAGATTTGTATCAAGAAATAAATAAATTCTTACAATGTAAAAATATGTTTTAACCTGTAATAGCATGCAAAGGTTTGATAAGACGTAAAAACAAATCCTGTAATCCAACTATACACACACACACACACACACACATATATATAAAATATAAATAAAAACAAATAAATATACTAATAAACAAAATAACAATAAAAAAATAGAAATAAAACATAAATAAATACTATGTTACTTAAAAATCGAAAACCGAAAAGAGAAATTATACAAGTAAAATAAATTGACCTAAATTCATCCAAGTAAATAAATAAACAAACCAATCCCAAATAAAGATAATCAATTAAAAACTGTTCCCGCCAAAATAATACTTAGAATGAACTATAACAATCAACACAAAAATTGAACAAATAGCTTTAATTAAATTCTCAAAACAAAACTGTTAAATAAGTGATATAAACAAATTTTTACTACGTTAATAAATAAATAAAATAAGAAACAAAAAAATAAAAAATAAAAACAAGCAATATAATTTGACCCAAATAAATAAACAAACGACTTCCGGTAAAATAACCACCATAATAGAATACCCACAATGCACCACTAACTCCTCAGTGCCTCCTATATATATATATATATATATATATATATATATATATATATATATATATATATTAAAATAATAGGAAAGAACAATGAGATTTATAATTCAGAGTTCTTTAGATTTATTTTATTTAAGAAAACGGTGTTCGCTACAACAGTTATAGAAAAATATTATAATTGTTTTTTTAATATATTACCATCGCAACACCGAATTTCCCATGTTTCAAAACTGAAACTTCAGTATATATGGATATCGGCTTGGATTGAGGAATCGGAGAGCCGAGTTCGAATTCCAGTCGAATCCATTCACTTACGTGCTAATACCCTTGGGAAAGGTATGAATCCTCTTCTTCTCCCTCCAGTTATGGGTAAAATAGCAAGACAAACTGGGTTCTATAGCCTTGGATGGCAACTGGTCTAGGAGAAGGACAACTCTGAATTCAAAACCTGCGGAGGGTCGTTTGGGAACCTTGTGGCATTCGGTGCACCAGTTCTCTGTATTCGTCCCTCCAAAATGTGTGGATGGTCCTGCACGAGGCCTTCACCACTATAATCAAATCTCATGTGCCGGTGTCGGGCTCTTGGTTTCCTGGAAACTGATCTGCTTGACCCTCATACGTCGAATCTCGACGGGAGAGTCGATCATATATATATATATATATATATATATATATATATATATATATATATATATATATATATATAATAAAGTTTTAAGGTATGCAATATTTATGAGATAAAAGTACTCAATATACAGGACAGAGTATGTGTAAATATAATGCGTGAACGCAATCATCATTCTTAATCGAAACAAGCCTGGATGATCTAAATGACTAAGTATTCTTTGAAAAATTATATATATATATATATATATATATATATATATGTGTGTGTGTGTGTGTGTGTGTGTGTGTGTGTGTGTGTGTGTGTGTGTAAAATATGCATATAATAAAATATGTGGTGTATATATATATATATATATTCAAGTATGTTTCGTTGAATAATCTAGACATATTATGTCTATTTTTGTTTTAATCTTCTCAAATTCACGGATCAATTTTTTAGTGTTTTTTCAAAACTGATTACGAAAGACGCTGTAATTTTGGTTATTTCTTTTATTGTCCCAAGTACTTTTAATCTCATCCAATATCATCTAAAATTGTTCCTCTTGCCTTCAATCTGTCGTGTTTAATTTTCCAAGCCGTCCTTCCTCATTATGTCCCTTAGAAATTTCAACTGTCTCTTGCTGATGCTACGTAGAAGTGTCTTTTTGGCTTCTATTTTTTGTAGAACTTCATCGTTGCTCACATGTTCGGTCCATGGTATTCTCAGCGTTTTTCTGTTGCTTCAAGTCTCTTCATCTCTGAGGAGATTGTCCAGCAGTCACTGCAATATAAGAGGACTGATATTACATGAGAGTTGAGTACTCTTTTCTTTGTTTCTAGCGAACTTTCTGTTTCTTAATATGTTACTTAGGTTTTGTAAGGCATCTTTTGCTATTCCAATCCTTCAGATTTCAGTGTCGCACTCGGGTGATATATTTTATAATGCACTGATCACCTAATTATTCTTAAAAGGTATGATTAATGAGTTCGGTAAGCACTAAGATTTCTAATAATAAATAAATAATAATAAATTGTGTCGGACTTTGTAGTAGGTTGGTGCAAAAATAATGACGTAATAATGTCGTTTTTTGACGTATTTTTAACGTCAAAAAACGACATTATTACGTCATTATTACGTCATTATTTTTGCACCAACCTAATACATTTCTGCTGAAAGTAATTTTTCAATATTTATGTTAAAGCGAATACTACACAAACAGGAATGATAATTAAATTTTAGTATAGCAAAACAACAAAAAAAAAGAGCCTGGAGATTTCGATCAAACTGTTATCGTGAGAAGACAACGAACCATTCCACATTTGTTTTTGCCGCTGAAACCCTTGATCATTTGAACTGAAGCGAAAACAAGAATGTCATTTTGGAGAATCCTTATATTTCTGCTTGCCGTCCATTTCGACAATTGACCATTCAATCTATGGTCAGTTTTTTTTCCATACGTATTCAGGCCAGAAAAACCGTGTAAACACCTGCCTGCTTTGACGCATTTTTCTTTTTTCTTTCCTTCTGCTCTCTGTCGGCATTTTTCTTTCTTTCAAATAGGTATTTCTGTCCTTCTTCCCATTACCTCCAACTTTTTCTAGACGATTGAGTTATATATATATATATATATATATATATATATATATATATATATATCTTTTCTTTCTTCTTTTGATTTTCGCTTTGTTTCAATTTTTTCAGACACCAACTCTCTCTCTTCCATTTCTTTCCTTTTCTTTCTTTTATCTATATCTGTGATTCTATTTATCATACAATATTTATTTTAAAAACTGGGATGTAATATATTCATTAGTTCCTAACTTTTGCTTTCTTTGTCTTCATCCGTTCCCTTTCAGTGAGTAGACATTCGCTTTTCACCTCACACATTCTTTCTCTTTTCACAAACACGCCTAGCATTTTTCTCTCCTTTTCGTCGTCCTTCTTCTTCTTCTTCTTCTTCTTCTTCTTCTTCTTCTTCTTCTTCTTCTTCTTCTCCTTCTTCTTCTTCTTTAATTCATTCTTTTTCATTTTCGCTAATTCGTTTAATATCCAAGAGATAATTTACCAAATCTGTATCTGTAGTTGCAACTGATTTCTTGTGTGGGTGTCTGACAAGAAGACGCGCAGTGTATGAGTAAGGCTTTGTTCTAAAAAATCGCTGTTGGCTAACTGTGGCAAGAACAGTCGAATTGAATAAATGAACATGTCGGTGACCAGGAATCGGACTGACAGACGATCGAAAAAACAGAAAGGCGTTATTTGATTCTCAGAGACGAGAGTCTCCAAGGGACTAAGACGGCTAATAACTGAGGCCCTAGAAAAATGTCTTCTTATCAAGTGGCCGAAAATAATCGGTTGTCCTTAGAGAGACGCCCACTCTTGGTCAAGGCGCTTTTGAATAGTGATTTTGTTTGTCTGATTTCTCGCTTTTGAAAAACAATAGGAAAGAGAAAAAAAAAAGAAATTACAGACTCCAAAATCTATTATGGCGAACACCAAAGCCAAGCATGAAAATCATCTGAATGAAGCCTTATTTTAACCAATCAGGTGCAGAATCAAATACAAAATACAAATCTGAAAAGAAGCCTAGTTTATAAAATAATAACAGAAACACTACAATTCTGTTTTCCTAAATATATCTTTTTACCTCAACTCATTTTCTATTCTTTAATTTTTTATCTTATTGTGCTCTTGTCCTATATCAGTGAGATGTCATCCATTTTGATTTTTTTTTCTTCTAGTTTCTTCTTCATTTTCTCTTCGTTTCTATTTCCTTTATTATTACACTCACTCTTCGTTTCTATGGTCTATTTTTAAACGTTTTTAAGCTTCCTTTTCTTTTTATATTCGACTCACAAATCAACATCCGTGTTTTTATCATTTTTCCGCCATTTTCTTCAACACTTCTTCATTGTTATTCCAATTCCATTTCACTGCTTTTTTTCCACTTTTTCCCTGCTCATACTCAACCTAAATGGCAGTGAAAAGATTATGTTACGCCAATCTCGAAAATCAGTATTCAAAATCTTGTAATAATTTCATTTACTAAGCAGTTCTCTTTTAGTTCTTATTATAGTTGTTCAGGATCGAAAATATTTACTAAGCTTAGCTGAATGTAGAGCATATACACACGCGCGAAACACATAATGAAAAACGAACGTACAAGGGGATTCTGATGAATTCTATGTTTGATGTTTGGCCATTGAAATACCAATTTCGGGAAGTGAGTAGAACCAAGATCTTTTTCAGTAACCATTCATGGAAATAATATGCAGGATTAATGCGGTAAAGCAATTGCAATAATTTTCTTCTTCTTCTTCTTCTTCTTCTTCTTCTTCTTCTTCTTCTTCTTCTTCTTCTTCTTCTTCTTCTACTGCTACTACTACTTCTTCTTCTTCTTCTTGAGGAGGAAGTTCGACTGATCCCGGGGCCTTAGATGGGAATCAGCCTTAGAAACAGGAGGAGATCGAATCCTTTGTCAACGTGCGGCGTAGGAAAACCAACTGCGAGGCGGGTCGGTGACTCGCCAAGTGTTCCATTACCAACCCCCTATGACACGGATGTTGGGTACAGTCATCTCTGTCGACGTGATGGTTGCGACAACCCCACAAGAGAGAGAAGATAAAGCGCTCTATCGCCTTCTTACGTTTCTTAAAGAGAAGACGTACCGCCAACTAATAAAGGATGAAAGGAAAGACATAAGTGGCACACGTCTCAGCTCTACCATTCAAGTACAACCGTCTTTGGTGCCAAATCTCGCCGAACTTTGCCTGTACTTCTGACCAATTTTTCTCCAGTTAGATTCAGAGGCCGAAACACACTCTGAAAATGTCCAACCAAAGACTCCAGAAGATCGACCCACTTCCAGGCACATAAACGCAAGCCAGAAGTTTGGTCGCAGTTAAACTTGGCCCCCGTGACTTTTTCGTACCTTTCAAACGCATTCAGCACCATCTTAATGTCGATACGGGACGACACAGGGACAGCGATTACACGTAGGGCCGGACTACACTCCCTGTCTCTCAGCCGGTGAAGGAGAGGCTCCAACGCAAAAGCGTAAAGTAGGGACCACAGCAGGCAACCATGACGAACCGACCGAGACAGAACAAAAGCGCGCCACCGCACTAGGTGAGCGATATATGAGACTAATCCACCGGCAGAAGTCAGATTCGAACCCAGTGGCCTGCAGAACAGCAGCCATGTACCGATGGTCGACCCTATCAAATGCCTTGGACTGATTCAAATTCAACAGCGTGTCTTGCTCATTGTCGTCTACACTCTCTAGGATATTGCGGATCAGATGCAAGTTGCTCAGAATTGTTCAGCCCTTCACAGAACAAGCCTGTTTGGGTTCAAACAGAATCACGGCAACTGACTAAAACGCTCCGAAAGGATCTTGACCATAATCTTAAACTCTATGTTTAGCAGAGTTACGGACCTGTAATTATCTAAATTCCGCCCAACACCCTTCTCCTTTTTCAACAGCGTGATCATACCCCTGGAGATCCGGCGGGTGACGGAACCCTGGTGGGACCAATTGTGAAACACGACAGTTAAAATAGGAACAAGCCTCAAGTACAATTGATAGGGTAAACGATTAAGTCCCGGAGACTTGCCCCTGACCACCCTCTTCAATGCTACGTAAACTTCGCCCTCCGTAATCTCACCCCCGCAGCTAGCTGCTTCAGTCGGCAAGCCGAGGAAAGTCAGCAAAATAGCCACGAAACTCTTCGTCACAGAGACAACGCTCCCTGGTAAACCGGCTCTCGAAACGTCACGCACATGCCATCAGCGTCCGGAATCTCGACCTCGCGAATGTAACGATCGAAATCTCGACGGTTCTCTTCTTTGCGCAATTCTGCGCCTGTATTCACGACTTCGCCAGACATCTTATGCATAACAAACTGACCCTCGTGGCGATCGCTAGCCACGCGCCGCAGAGCCTGTCTAGCTAGGTCTATCTCTAGGAAAAGACTATCCTTTTAAGAGCTGCACTACGCTAATCAGATGAAAGTCCCGCCTGTCCATCAAACACCGATTGAACTTCCAGTATCCAGCCATTCTAGGCCTAGAGTCTAACGCCACCAGGGTAAAAACAAATCTGTGGTTCGAATAGCCTAACCAGTGGAAGGTGGAAGAATCTAACAGATCTACATCGGCCCATCTGGATACCTGGGTAGACGACCAATTATATCTACCTTTTGCTCCGAACGTAATATGTTAGACTTTGTTTCACTGATATTACTCTTTCCTTTCATTTCAGAGATTATCTTGTCTAGCTTTGTTCTGTAATAAGGGTTCGGCTGTATTTTTATTTTTTCATAAATCTTTTGTCCCTTAAATCTTCTTCCCAAGCCGAAATAGAGTTTTCCTTATTATTAATAACAATAGCGCCTCATTTGTCTGCTATTTTTATGACGATCGAATCATCGTTGGCAAGACGACGAAGAGCGTTACGTTGCGAAATGCTAAGGTTTTTATAGGTTTTGTTATGGCGTTATTTTACGTTTTCCCACATACCAGTCTGATAGATTTCAAAAAATTCAGAGAAGGTGAATTTTCAAGGAGACAAAAGATTATTGGAAGCATGCTAATAATTTAATTCGGCATTATGTTAAGCGCGGCTATCAAGAATCACGACTGAAATAAATTGCAAATGAAATAGCTAAAAATGAAGATTACCATAATTTTATATCAGGACTAAACACCGAAAAACACAATAAAAATTCTGACAGAATCCTATTAGTCTTCAATTGGTACAGACATTTTGCTGGAATTTCGAAAATACTACACGAAAGCTATGAGCACATTGCATAAAAATATCCTCGTTTTAAAGACGTTTTTCCCAACCCGCTTATATTTTTTGCAAAATAAATAAAAGCATCAAATTTTAACAAATCTAAGCGTTCCCATTCAAACAACACTGGAATTTCGGATCGTTGTACTCCCGAAAACACTCATATATATATATATATATATATATATATATATATATATATATATATATATATATATATATATATATATATATATATATGTATATGTATTGGGACAGGACACGTGTTGAAGCAAATATTAAGAGAAAACTTAAAAAATTAGATAAATTAGTGCAAAAAGAAAGAAAAACAAAGAATCAGAAAAGTAATAAGTTCAAAATTAGCAACAACATACATTAAGACAGGCGAAGTTTTATGGTAATATGAAAATAAAATTTAAAATAATTTTTATTTCTGATGGCACAGTGCTAATTCTGAAACTCCGCCCCCAATTTTTTTCTTTTCTTATAATTATATAATGATAATCAATAAATATATGGTCGGACACATATATTAGGTTAATTTTGATTTGAAAGATTCATGATATAATTTATTTATGCAGTTAATACAGAATTCGATTGGCAAGGAAAGATGTTATGTTGTAAAGTTAATATTTGTTGTTCGAAATGGTAAGATTAAGCGTTTTCTGACAGGAAACATTCGACTTTCATTGACTGAACAATTATCGTAGCTCGTGAGTAAAATTTATTTAACTTTCTCTTAAAAATGACATCTTAACTCTATTATATATCAACAAATTTATTACTTATTTATAAAGATCACAAAAGACTGAAAATGAATTATATCATTCAAATCATTGATAATGAAAAGAACTGTATTTAATTTCAGCATATAATTTAAATGAAAATCATGACTAATGATCGTGATTGGTCAGGAATTAAGGCCAATAATGATAGAATAGTCTAGTTATTATTAGATGTTTAATTTCCAAAGAACAAAGCAAATGCAAGGGACGATAACAAATCGAAATTCAAATAGTTGAATTCAAAGCCGCCACTTTTAAAAGGTCATTTAATTAAACTAGATTGGACACTTCGACGTTGGGAAATTCGATAAGGTGTAAAGCTAAATTAATTATGACTGAGTAGCGAGCTCGGTCCTCACTGGGTGCTCCATAATTGCGGCCTTGTGCTACAACTACACTTCGTAAATCAATATATATATATATATATTTTATCTCTTCTCTGCCTTTCGGTCAGACGAAAGCGTAGTTTCTGTTCTCTCCTTATTTGTGATGTGAGAAGTGGTCCCGGATATTCCAACCCTGCTACAGGATTTTCCTATTTGCACTAAAAGAAATAGGCCGGTGTAATATCGACACCAGTGTGACAGTGGCCTCGGAGACTGGGAAGTTTTTGACCTTGGCTTATATGAATGTGTACGGGTACCGCACATAAAAAAACGAACTTGTGTCACATCCTGCTTTAATGGAGAGCTTAAATAAACATTTCTCAGTTTTTGACCGGGATGAAAATATGGAATCTGTTCATTCCACATTTGAGATAAGAGAAATAGAGTCAGTGTAATATTGACGATAGCAGTCTCAGGGATTGGGTAATTTTTGTTCTTGATCAATATGAATGCGTAAGGAACATCCCGCATAAAACAGACTTTGATTTACATCATACTTGAGTAGGCCGGTAAGTTAAATAACTTTCATTAATATAATTAGTTTTTACTTTAAAGTACATTTCGGGATCAACAACTTAAAGATTTGTGAATTAAAATTTACAACTACGCAATGACTCTCCAGGTAATCAAAGATAACGTTTACTTGCTTTTAAAATGATACAAATACTTTTGCTTTTTTACCTTCAAATTATGGAATTTTTAGTTATGCAACCCATTTACTAAATGTAGGACTCGACCGCATTAAAACAAATTCAAATAACAAAAGACACTAAAGAAAACTAATTCTTTTTTCTATATCTTAATATTAAAAAGTGTAGAAAAATAAAATATACTTGTTTGTTCTGGTAGTTTTATAAAATTCTTAAAACATTTTTCAGTATGATTTTATATACTTTTAAACTTTACCTTATAGTTTCATATCGTCAGATGCGTCTAATTTGAACAAAGGGAGATAATTAGTGAAAAGAAAGCGAAAGCAGGCTTTTCTAGCCAGTGTCGGTTTCCTGATTCGCATCTGGCTTCGACCATCAAAGTTCAGCAGTCAGCCTTTGAACCGAGCTCAAAAGATTGGAGACCAGCCGCGAACGTCTATTCGCTTGAGCGAGGATTAAGGTTGGGTGGGTAGAGTTTAAGTTGCAAGGTGACAGTAAATCGTGTCTTTACTTTGTAGAGCTCTCAGCAGACCCGCCGACACGGAACTAAAGTACAGTTCAGTGTTCAAAAGGAGCGACGCCATTTTGCATATGAAATGACACTTTGCAATGCTCAAATCAAGATTTTACATACACTTACTCACACACACACACACACACACACACACACATACATACATATATATATATATATATATATATATTGTCATTCACACAACACTTTTCACTAAAATCAAAGATTTATCGAAGCACGTAACTTTTAGATTTTTGCACTAATGCCCTTGGGAAAAGCATGAATTTAACTATAATATCTCCAACAATGTGTTAAATAGAAGGATAAAGAGGACTCTCTAGCCTAGGATAGCAGGCAGTCCCATGGAGAAATACTACATTGAAAAAAGTGAATTCATTCACAAATAATAAAGAAAAGAAAATAAATATGGGGAACAGTAATCGCCTACGGTAGTCCTCAAGGGATATGCCAATATTAATTACATATATATATATGTGTGTGTGAGAGAGAGAGAGAGAGAGAGAAAAAAAAGAAAAGAAGCAGCAAATAAAAAAGGGGTCTTCACGACCAATAATATTTATATTGATAAGATGTAATGTATAAAACCGTCATTCCAAAATATTCGGATACTTTTTATATCCTGACGTGACATTTCCTGCCTACAGGATTTAAACTTGCGTTGCTGAGGTAATATTTTGCAATATTTTATATAGACTTTCTTTTATATCAACTTTACTGACTGCATATTTATTTATTTATTTATTTATATTTGAATTTTATTTCAATCCTTCATGAACTTTCGATCCTTAGCTATGATTAATTAATGATGAACAAGTCCTTTTCGTTTATGATTGATTTCATCACGATTCTTCTGTTAAGCTTCGAGAGCAATTACACATTCTTATTGCTCAAAGTAGAGCCCAATAGTGTGATAAAAACCTCGGAGGATTCCAGAAAGATATCTTTAATCATTTCTAAGATCCAACGATTCAAACTTAATCTAACAATTGGACAATTTTGCTATTTCACCCAGTATAGTACCACGAACTCAGTGAAACAAAAATTGAATCTAGCCTAACAAGCCTTCAATTCGAGATTGAAACTGGAGTAGCTCTGATTTTATTTCTTATTCTGTATTTTTCTTACATGTTATATATATATACATACATACACACACACACACACACACACACACACACACATATATATATATATATATATATATATATATATATATATATATATATATATATAATACGAACATTAATATACTTTTTCGAAATAAAAAATACAAATAAATCTGTTATATTACTTTCAGGTATTTTAACTAAACTTCTAAACTTAGCTTAATAAATCACAAAACTAAAAGTGTGAGGTACAATGAAATAATAAATATGAATTCGATTATACAGCAGCGAGTCGAGAATCTATTTATTATCTACGTTTGACTAAATACTATTAGGTTGGTGCAAAAATAATGACGTAATAATGTCGTTTTTTGACGAATTTTTTAACGTCAAAAAACGACATTGTTACGTCATTATTTTTGCACCAACCTAATACCTTTGTCCCATAATAGTTGATACATTTGCGTAAAGATTCCCGACACTAAATTTAACAAATGTCACGGTACACAGGTAATAAAATATACAGAATTATGAGGGAGAATCGATTTGTGCACAGACTGGCACACATCATCGCTTTGCTGTTGAACTTCCCAGGTATTTAAATTTCTGTACCTGCTTGATTTTAGTGTCTCCGGGCTGTAAATCGCACTTTGGGCTCATTTTTTTGCTGATGACTATGCATTATGTCTTCTTGTATTTTATACTTAGTCCCTTCTTCTCGCTAATACGTACTGATCTATAAAGCATACATTTTGAAACTTACTCAGCTGACTGATAGTACGCTGATCGCTGACATACTACCCGCATTTAATACTTGATATAATAATCAGTAATTACAGTGAAGCTCCGTCTGTGTGTGTTGCATTTACTTTCGCACAAATTATCTTACGATAGACATGGATCAATCTCTTCTTCCCTCACACTCCTAATTATAGGTTAAATAGTAGATTTTAATTTTTGGGTAGCAGACAGTCTAGGAGAAGGAAAACACTGAATTCAAAAACGT
This sequence comes from Acanthosepion lycidas, assembly GCA_963932145.1. Classification (NCBI taxonomy): domain Eukaryota; kingdom Metazoa; phylum Mollusca; class Cephalopoda; order Sepiida; family Sepiidae; genus Acanthosepion; species Acanthosepion lycidas. The sequence goes on from OZ010574.1 coordinate 112,752,171, forward strand.
GGAGAAAGCAATGGAAAACCACTACACTATATTTCCCCAAAAATCTAACCAATTCACAGATAATAAAGAAACACAATATGTGGAAAGCCATGATCGCCTGCGCCCTGAAGTAAAAAATGACATATCTAATTAATTTTCATTAAAAGACATCTGTACATTACGGAACATGTGAGCTCCACCTGACAAAGTTAAGTCGAACATCGAACAGTCTAAAATTAAAATACTTTTCAAAATGTGTGCTTTATAGATCAGTACGCATGAGCGAGAAAGAACTAAGCATAAACTACAAGAAGACAGAATGTAAGATCATCAGCAAAAAGATGAGCCCAAGATGTAATCTACAGGTTGGGGTCACGAAAATCAAGCAGGTACAGAAATTTAAATATCTGGGAAGTGTTCCAACAGAGGATGGAAACTGCGTCACTGAGATCCGAAGATGTAATGGGATGGCCAAAGACGCATTCCAAAAGGTAAGCATAAGAGTATTGAACCGTTATGTGATATCTGTCCTCTTGTATGGCAGCGAATGCTGGACAACCTCCTCAAAGATGAAGAAGAGACTCGAAGTGACAGAAACGTGGTTCTACAGAAAGATGCTAAGTATACCATGGACTGTACATGTGAGCAACGACGAGGTTTTGGAGAGAATGGAATCAAAGAGGAAATTCTACTTAGCATCAGGAAGCTGAAATTTCCGGGTGACGTAAAGAAGAAGGAGCACTTGGAAAATCTAATACTCACGGGGAAGGATAGAGAGAAAGAGTGACAAAGTAAAGCAATGCGTGACATACTTAATGGGCTTGAGCAAGAGGATGACAGAACAGGGTTTGGGAGAAATAACAAAAAGAAAAAACTTATTAAGAGCTACAAGGGACAGGAAAAGGTGAAGGGCCATGTTCGCCTATGTTCTGAAGGACACAGCACATAAAAGAAGAAGGACGCATATATTTTAAAAAGTATAATTTTTGTGACATTACTTATTTTTAAATGAGGATTCTTTCTATGCCCGATAAATATGAAGTGCCATACTTTATTTTTCCATTTAAAAATGAGATCTTAGTGCATTTATTTTTTAACTACGTCAAATTCAAAATAATTATATTTTCTGGCCTAAAAGACCATTTCAATTATATTTACATATTTCTCTGTCGCCAATATACTGGCATTATAGATGAATGGCTGCTGACCAAATTTTCGAGCTATTCAGATAAAGGTACGTATAAGTTGTAATGTCAATAATTTTGTACTTCTTTTTATTTTTCTTACCTATGAAGTGTTTGTAGCCATTTTTTTTTCTGAAAGATAATTTCTTTAAAGTAGGGATGAAATATTTCTTTACAAAGAAATATATCTCACTAACATTTTCTCGTATATTTTTTTCTATTTTAAAAAATGCTTTTATTCTTGACTGCGTTTAGCATATTTTTTGTTGCAGTTTTTTTCTCTTGGTGAGGCATCGCCCGACTGTATTTTTCTCCTTTATTCTCCTTTCTTCTAGAATCTTTTTGTCCAATTTTCGAAACCACATTATCTTTGAAGAAGCTGAATTCATACCAGAAAGTTTTAGGAGAATGTCATGAATTTTAACCAAGGTAGAAAAAAGCTGAAAGGGAGGAAAAAATTATTCGCCATCTGTACTAAATTGATGCTCGTTCGAGGAACCATTCGAATACTTAAGAGATTTTCTGGTGTGATCTTTTTTCAAACCAGCAGGAAAAGTCACGAGGTAGTTTCTAAAAAAGCCAAGGACCAATGTTTTGTCGTTGGCGGTCGCCTGGCATCTTCAAAGGAGAAAAATAAGTCGGAATCATTGCGTACCTGTTTCCTGTGACAAGAGGCTGCTCCAGGCTGCGGGATGATGGGTGGGAATCAGTTGGAATAAGGAGGCTGAGGGATTTTCACACGAACGAAAGAGCCAGTCGCTAACTTTATCAATACCTAGGAAGCAGGTAGAGTGGTAAAGAGGCGGAGAGAGGCCAAGTGATGGAGCAGGAAGTAATTGCCACGTAAGAAAAGATGACGGGAAGCGAGAAAATGCAGAATTTCGGAGCGAGTAGTATTTCCTTTTATTGCAACATCGCTTTTTTTTTCTCCGACTTGTTATTACTTTTAGACGTCATGTTTTCTTTGGAGTTTATCATTTTTCCTTAGCTTTGTGCTTTCATAATTATCTGTTTCTTTTTAAATTCCGTCTTGTTTTTGTTTAGGTGAGCAGTATTAAAATTTCAAAGGGCTCGGAGGATTTAATATGGCGATTTCTTGAAAGTATTCTGTATTTTAGGATATAATTTGCATTGTAATTCATACTAATATTACGTCTAACCAAAACGAAAAAAAATGTGTAATAAAGTGAATGCCACTTAGGCATACTTATGTTCCTAACTACCGACAGATTATATCAGAGAGAAGGGAAAAAACTGAAAAAGAAAAAAGGGCCAGTGTAAAATATCCTTTCCTATAAAGGGATTTAATTACTTTAAAATCAAAGATGAAAATAATGTAAATAAAATCCTTAAAGATAAAGCAAGAAATTCCCACTTTTAAACAAAGAACTGTTACTTTTTGTTGAAACCAGCATAATTATTCTTTTCAAACTATTCGACATTACGCATTTAGGATATTAGACAAAATGTCACAGAGTGCAGATCTTTGCAGCATACTTTTCCTTTCCGTATATTTTTTCATTTTTTTTTTTTGTTTGTTTGTGTGTGTGTCTCCTTCATTCCTTTAACCTAGCATCAAATGTGTTATCTATTATCTAAATATCTTCGTTAGAAATTAGAAAGACACTAATACAGTGTAACCCGGATATAAAAGAAACCCGGATATAAGAGAGATTTTCTCTGGTCCCAAATTAGAGCCATACTTACCTAACCAAAATAGACCAAACCCGGTTATAAGAGAAACCCGGATATAAGAGATTGATTCTCCGGTCCCGACAACTCTCTTATATCCGGGTTACACTGTATTTAAATTAGAAAGCGACAGTTGAAATCTTTGGATCACATTCTGAGAAAGAACCTTTTGGAACAATTAATACTCACAGGACGTCTTGAGAGAAGGAGAGATAGATGGACACGGCGAGCAAATTGCCTGAGGAGTTTGTGCGTATGGCTAGCAGAGAATGAATAATGAGGATGGTAAAGAGTCAAAACTTTGCTTAGAGCTTACAAGAGTCAGGAGGCTGAAGGGATATGATAAATAAATGCTACATACATAGTATGAAATTCTTGGCCACATTTTTCTGCGTCACTATATGAGAGGAATAGCGAAACATGCCTTCCAAACGCTAAAAAACTTATTAAGAAACAGGAAAATTTCGTTAGAAAGAAAGAAAAAAAAATACTAGACACTTATGTAATATCGGAATTTCTATATGATATTAAATACTAAGCCTCTTCTCCATGAGTAACAGAAATGTTTTTTACATTAGAATACTGAGAATATCATGGACTGATCACGTGAGCAGTGACTAAGTCTTAGAGAAAAATGGAAGCAAAAATGACACTTATATATCAGAAAAAGACAGCTTAATGAGGAAAATGGGTTTAGAAAATTTGACATTCACATGACATATCGGAGGCAAGAGGGGTATATGAAAATACTGCATAACATGCCTAAGGAGTTTGTGTAAATGGATGGCAGAACAGAGTTTAGGAGTGATACTCAAAAGATATTTTTACTAAGAGTTAGAAAGAAGACAAAAAAATGTTGGGTGACATGATCGCCCACATCCTGAACAAATACGGTACATATAAGAATAATAATCTAAATATCTATTTAGTGCTTGAATAGTCGGACATCCAGTGAAGCCTGAACTGACGACGCTAGCGAATGGTGTTTGTTATTAATTTGTTAATCGTAAACTACCAAATTTCTAGTTCCGATTTGTCATGTCTTCTAAAGGCGAGACATAACACAAAATAACGTTTTCCAAGTGATTTCACCCCAGAGACAACGACGCTCTTATATTTATCGGATTAGTTGTGTATCTAATTCTGAAAAAAATAAAACTTGCCTGGCCCCTGGTGATACTACTGCATTGGGATTACCTCCCTTTTGTAGGACAGCTCGAAGAAAATGAAAATATTCTTGCCTCTATTTAGACATACGCGTGTTTTAGGTGGCTATATTTAATCTCACCGCAAGGCAAATAAACACCCCTTTTATAGGTCATTATCAATTAATTCAATAAACTTATTCTGACACAGTATCATATTTTTCGCCTATAAAACCCCGTTTTACAGAATGATCGCAAATTTAACTACTGATCACTGTTTAATTATTGGAGTCTGGTCAGAACCGTTGCCTTCAGTATAAACCAAATACATTTTTCTTATTTTCTTTATTTTTATTACGCGCTCAGAACATTTCATTGACTTAATCTAGATTTGACTCAAGCATTCAGGTTAATAAAACTTATTTCAACTTTTGTTACTGCACTGAACTATAACTTTTTCTATATAATATAAATCATCACCGTACTAGGCGCTTAAAAAGGTTTATTAGCAAAATCAACTGAAATGCTTGCTTTATTTTACTAATGTTCGTCCTATGCAAGGCCCAAGAGCCTCTCAAAGTATAATAATAAATATTGTTTTCCGTAATGCCTATTTGACGGGATATATGCTCCAGCTATGTAGATTTAATCCATGGTAAAATGTAATATTAATTATAAAAATGTAAATTAGAATCCGGTATGAATGGAAGGTTTATAAAAAACATCCCGTATTCATTATAGATTTCTTCCATGATGTCCATCTTCCCATTTAGTAATAAAAATATGGTTCAAGGATACTGTTTTGATGCCTTGTAATCCCCCAACTAATTACCTTTAATTCATTAATGGCCTTCGTAAAATCAGTTCTGTATTATAATGATTAAAATAAAATATGGTATTAATTATATTTTTAAAGTCTGTTATTAATTATAGTTTTCTATTTTTTTTTTGTTGTTTTACTATAGTTCGCTTAATACAACTACTCAACATAGATGTTTATTGAATTAGGTGTGTGATATGAACGTGAGTAGGAAGTGAGGATTATAATGATTATGAGGATATGACGGATAGAGAACAATTAACCCCAAACTTGAAGAGGGTATGAACGTAGTGTTAGTAAAGCATCCACGCGAGTGTCTCTTTCACAAAGTAGCTGTTCTGAGTGAAACATCCTTCTAACAAAAGGAATATGGTAATGTGGCTGATTCAATTATGTGGACGTAGTAATATGGTTATTGACTTCACAGGTTTGCGCTGCTGGCGCTGTCGAGATTGGGAAGCGCCAGCCCAAATATGGCAGCAATAAGATGGCATTAATGATTTAAAAGTGTCAAGCTAGTTGTTTTCTGCGTAAAATTAATTCGGGGGTAAAATTAACCTCCCCGATACCTCTCACGCACTCCAGTTCCACAATCTATTACCCCATCGTGCCTCCATGTCACTTCTGCTTGATATATAAATCCTGGGAGATATTTTTTAACCATTTGGGGTAAGTTCTTAAATGCCATTAATAAAACTTGTGATAATAAGATTTATAATATCTAAATTCTTAATCGTTAAGAGAGTTTTACTATTGAAAATTGATAACTGCTCGGAGTGAGAAATTGGAGAGTGCAGTTTGAATTCCAGTTGTGTTCGTTACACTCACTTTCGCGAAAATATCCTCGGAAAAATTATGAATTCATATAAACTCCCCATCTATGGGTTAAATAGTATGACTTATATTTGGAGAAATTATAGTTACCCGCATAATAAATTGTTATTTACACAAACAAACAAAAAATATTCTTACAATCCGAAATAACTTTCTGTTTTAAAGAAACTACAAATGGTTGTTAAGATGTAACAACAAAATCAATCAATAAGTTATTGAAAATAGACAAGAAATTTAAAGAAATTTGAATTTTTTTCTTTGAGTTAATAAGACAGAAATTTTGGTAGAAGTTTTTTTTTTTTTTTTTTTATTAAGGTTGGATGGAAATGATAAATACGATGTGCTGAGAAGTTATGAACTCAACCAAAAAGAGAACCTCATTTGGTCAGATTTCAGAAAGCGGATTGAGCTAGGATAATTTTCAACACATTCTCCTTGTATATAAAATACGTGAATATTTTTATCTTGAAGAATAAAAAGCCATTTTTCGAGTCATTTTAATTTATGCTTTTCCCCCGTACACTCAGCAAGTAATTAGTACCTCGATGGCCCTCTATCCGTTCGTTCATAACTGAGAGGAAAGAAAATAATGGTTACGTTCCAGGATAACCCCCGTGCAAAAACAAAAAAAATCAAGCATTTAACTTCTCAATTTACTGGTTCTTAAAGAAAATAAGAAGGAAGGAAAAAGATAAGAGATCGGACCGCGTGAAAAGAATGACTTAAAATATATAATGACCCTCTTCCTTAGTTTTGTGACGAATTTGGAGGGAACCGAACCAATTAGATCACTTTTCTGACATTTTATTTAAAACAATAAAAATATGGAAAAGACAAGAACACTTATATTTTCTTTTCAACAAAGTCAGGACAAAAACATTTCTCTTGGATCATAACCGCGGTTTCATTTTACTAAATGGAAAAAGGGGAAAAATACAAAAAAAAAGTTATTTCCTTCATTCCGACAACTTTTATTCCCAAGATTCAGAACACGTATTAAAAAGAAACATATTGCCTCGAAAGTGTGTAAGTTAATACTTAACTCAAAAGCAGAGAAGGTCAGAGGAAACGATCCAACTTGATTTCTTACTTGATAAAATTTTGGGGTTCGAATTACATCGTTGTCAACTTATTCTTATGCAATAAGAAATCTTCTCCTATTCCTTCTTGTATGCTGCAGTTAGGTAGGGGTTAAGGATGAGGAGCGGAAAAGACGGGCTGAAAACATCAAAATACATACATTATTCATTCTCAATCGGGTATACCTGCATTTATATACCTGTATATACTTACCTGCGCACAAACAAACACACACACACACACATATATATATATATATATATATATATATATATATATATATATATATATATATATATGTATGTATATATACATATATATACATATATATATATATGTATGTATATATATATATATATATATATATATATATATATATATATATATATATATTTGCGTATTTACGTAGTAATTCTTCTCCCATGCACATTTCATTGAATATGACAGACAAGATGCTTGTATTTAGTTTTTTATACAATTTATCATGCGATCTAATGGATAAATGTATAGCCGAAAGCACTCGGATAAAAAGAACATTCGGACAGTTTTTGTATAATATATCATCTGAAAAGAAAAAAAATAGATCCCATGCGAAATTGTATAAAAAACTAAATAAAAGCACTTTGTCTGTCGTAATCAATGAAATGCGCATGGAAGAAGGATTGCTGCCTAAATACGCAAATATATATATATATATATATATATATATATATATATATATATATATATATTATAAGTTAATAGACTTAAAATATGGTTTTTCGCTACACAGTTCTAACCATGTTTCAAAAATGGAAGCTAAAAGCCCCTAATTTAATTTTGTACTTAAATTAAAGACATCACTTTCATTTCATCCTCAAGCGAATTTTGGAGTAACTTTTTTTTTTTTTATATATATATATATGAATACAAGAAGAAAAATTATTCTTAGCCGACACGTTTTGACATCTGATAAACTTTATCAAAGAAAATATAGGATTTATTTTGTTGCATGTGCTTATATACAAAGGCAAGGATGTTATTTCTTTATCAAGGTTTTTAAATTTAACAACATTCATGAATCAGGTGGTTGAAAGTCAGTTAAATCATGTGGAGGGCGCAGTGTCAAATTCAAAGTCTGGTTAGGCAAAACTGCGCGAGTAATATATATATATATATATATATATATATATATATATATATATATATATTAAAGACATTTTTTTATGTCTAACGTTCATTTTATAGATACAAGTATTTAAGTAAATGCTCTGTTTATAATAAACAGTATTAAATAACATTTACCGGCCTGAATGTCCGAGAAATTTTCATAGAAAATATTCGTTCTTTGACAGGATTCGAACCTGCATCCTATACGGAACCGCCATTTAACCGGGCGTGCCTAACCGATTCGGCCACAAAGGAGCGTTCGGTTGACTATTATTCGTAATAGTTTCATATTTTCTTTATATTTCTTTATTCTAAATACCTAAATAAATTTCGTATTTCTTTATATTTTCTTCATGTTATTTTGTATTATTTCTTAATTTATTCGTATTCTTTATATTTCCTTTATATTTCCTTTATATTTTATTTGTATTTCTTTACATTTTCTTGTTATTCCTTTATATATAATTTATACTTCGTTGTTTTTTTTTTCATATTTCCTACATATGTTTTTATATCCTTTGTATTTTTAATAGATTTCTTTATATTTCGTATTTCTTTATATTCTATTTATATATGTTTTTTTATGTTTTCAATCTTTTGTTTCCTTTTGTATATTCTTTATATTTTGGTAAATTTATTTCTGTTACATGCATATTATATATTGCAAAATATTCACTTATATTTCTATTTGCATTTTGCTTATATCTTTGTATTTCTTCATATTCTGTTCATAATTTCTTATTCATTACTCGAATATTAATTACTTTTTCATATTTATTAGTTTCATCTTCTGTATCCAGTTAAATAGCAATAATCAAAAACTTTTAAGAGAATCTATAGATACACGTCACCGAGGCTCGTTGGAACAGTTGGCAACCTAACTGTCAGGGTTTCAATTCTCAGTAGTGGATGCGCACTGCTGATGAGTCCCAAATATAGGACGAAACGGCCGTCCAGTGCATTCTGTTCAGTTTTCATACTCGATGAATTACTTAAATATAATTATCAAATCCTCCTAATAATTTCTAGCTTATTTATATTTATTTATATTTATATATATATATATATATATATATATATATATATATATATATATATATATATATATATATATATATATATATATTATATTTATATATTGAAACAAGCCAGAACTTGTAGATTCTAATATGAAGTTTGTTTTCTGTCTACTGGAGAAAATGTGTCTAAGTAAACTTTTGAATAGCAGTCAATTGTTAAATAAGAGATTTTAAACTACCGTTAATTGTAGGCGCATTAAGATTTAACCTTACAATCTTACTAAACTTATTAAATTAATATTTACTTCTCTTGTTATATTACCTTCATATAAACATTTTAATGTCATCCTTAGAGATTTATCTTAAATTAAAGTCGTAAATAGGTTCGGACTCGTATATTACTTGTAATAATGTTTGTCATAGGTAGGCTTATATTACGAGTTATAATGTTTGGTAATAGTTTTAAAGTTATAAAACGCATATAAATATTCTAAAATTTATATTTTATTTTTAATTTTTAATGTAATGTTTTGTATAATTATTTTTGTATTATATATAACTAATGATTTTACTTCTTAAAGTGCCTTTTATTTACATACTATGTTTAATTTTGTTAAATAATATCTTGTTTTTTTTAAACGCCAAACAAACTTAACTGATATATTGTACGTAAAATATTTTCTACTCTATTACAATCATATCCGGTATAATTTGACTCTCTCTCAATGTTAACGTTTTTTCTTTGGCTAAATTATTATCAACAACTTCTATTTTTCTTACTATCTACTTTTTTTTTCTCTTTTTACTTTTTCTTTTCCTTTTCTTTATATTAGTTAATTTTGATATCTTACTCCCTCTTCTTTTTAAGCTTTTTTTTTTCTTCGGAGGGGGATGATTTTTTATATCTTTTCTTTTCATAACTCTCTGTTTCTCGTTCTTCTTTTTTTTCCTTATATTGATTTCTTGTCCTCTTCTTTTTTTTTTTTTGTTTTAACCAACATTTTTCCTTTTATTGAAAATTTTATATATTTCTTTCTTTTCCTTTTATGGAAATTCTTCTATGTCTTCCTAAATTTTTTAAAATATGAAAATAAGTGGTGTTACATAAGTAGCATATTTAAATAAAATCAAGAATAAAAAAGTTGTGCATATATATATATATATATATATATATATATATATATATGTGTGTGTGTGTGTGTGTGTGTGTGTGTGTGTGCGCGCGTGTGTTTGTGTGTGTGTGTGTGTGTGTCAGAGGTGACTTTACGTCATCAATGTTTGTAGGTCTTTTTACGTTCTTTATCAAAATATACTATTGGAATATCTTACATGTTAAAATGATTCCTTTTTACTAAAAGTAAAAAAATATACTTGTTTAAAACTTTATGCATGAAATTAAAAAATACATTTTGGTATTTTACTATATTACTATACTATTTTCACTATATTTATTTTAATATTCGGTTGGTGCAAAAATAATGACGTAATAATGTCGTTTTTGACGTTAAAAATACGTCAAAAAACGACATTATTACGTCATTATTTTTGCACCAACCTAACAGTTTTATAAATATAAATATTTATTTAAAAATAATTTTGCAGACATGTAAGAAAAAAGTGTGAAGACAAAGCCAGATATTTTGTATATAACGTCTGTATCTACGTCGAGTGTGGGTGTGTTTATATATCTATGCGTTAGAGTGTTTATGTATCTCTCTGTGAATTTTTGGTTTAATTTATTGTACAAATTTGTGATCAGTACTGCTGACTGCTATCATATTTCCTCAACACTACCCAATCACACCTCTCTCCAACCCTCCAGTCGAATAGTTAAGGCTGCCACTTTTTCATTTTCGCCGTATTTGTTTGTTTGTTTTTGTTTTTTTTTTCATAAAAATTAAAACTTTGAACAAAGTGCTTTAATAAAGTGTTAGATTATTCTAAATGTTAAATTTCTTGCATCTTTGCTGTTATTGTTATCAAAATGTTATTTCCCCTGGCGTTCAACAGGTGTGCGTCGATTCGGGTAACCCACAGGGAATTCCGAACTGAACCCTTTATTCAATTTACAGCTCTAGCTTATTGTGCCGTGGAACAAATCCTTGAAGTATTAAACCTAACCTGCCTGCTGATGAGTGCTGCTGCTGCTTGATATACTTGACTGAACCCACTGAAGCTTTTTTCTTTTCCTACAGATGCTACTGCTGATGAAGACTCGCTGCCATTCATCTTTATTTATTTATTTATTTATTAGTGTGTTATCTTATATAAATACTTACATTGAAGAGAAACAATAGTGTATTTGTTCTTTCTCTGTGCTTTTCTCTCTCTCTCTCTCTCTCTCTCTCTCTCTCCGTCTTTCTATCACTTTCCCTGTATGTGCGTATGCGTGTGTGTGTACTATATTTGAATTAGCTACTTAAGAACTTTTTTTGCTAATGACTAATCTAAAAGATGATGTTAAGATGAAATTGATCGTGTTTCTTATCGACGTGTGCGTAACAGTAATGAAAGATGCATGCGGGGTAATAAAGAAAGAGACAAACAGTAGAGAGATGAGAGTAAACAAAAGCATGGAGGACCCTTTTGTGTCTTTTACCCTCACACCTGACGCTTATATATAGAACAAGAGACGTTGACATTGTAAACTTTAATAAAAAGGATACCTGACACCAGACTTTCCCTCGCTATCTCTTCGTATCACTTCTCTTCCTTTGATGCAAAGAGATCTTATTTGTCTCGTGTCCGCTATCCCACAGAAGAAAGACTCAGTTGAATAACGAATGCACTTGAAGACTGCACTTTTTCATTTCAAGTATCGATTAATAGGCTTAATTCATTCAATTCTTTTATTTCCTTCTTTTCATTTAAAGTTTTCTGGTAAGATTTCGGACATTTCTTAAATGAATTCGCACATGCCTTCAAAAGATGATGGCAATATTTAAGTATTTGATCTATTACAAGTATTATATAATAATTAAAATACTAATAACGATAATAAGTGGCTGCGTGGTAAGAATATTAATATGAGACTCGGGTTCGAATCTAAACGTGGCCGATATAACAATATAGTCGTAAGAAGACAATCACCATGACACCATTGGGAAACGCCTAAAATCATAATACCAGTCGACCTAATGATTGTTAGTGAAATTAGGTAGACGAAACTTTTCTGAGATCGGCAGGAGTTGCGTTAGCAGGAGGTCACAAGTCATCTTGACCAAAGTTTCGAATTCCGATCTGGTTCAATTTCGTGCAAGGAAAGGTATAAATATTTATGTGGTGAATTGCGGAGCTGGTTAGATTCTTCTTAGCTTGAGATGGTAACTAATCTAAATCTGAATTTAAAAAAAAAAACATCCGGCAGAAGGATAGGCTTTGGTTATTTTACCCTAGATTATTTCTGGTATGGCTGCAATACATATGATTTCTCTACGACTCTAACTGGACGTGAGTCTGAAAACTACTCACTGATAATGATTCTCCCCAAGTATTCTAACGTATATGCACATGGTTTAATGGACAATGGCTTCAAACGAGAAATTGAAGATCCGAGTTCGAATTCCAGTCGGGTTCATTATATTCATATGCGCAGACTTTGAGAAAGGTATAACTGTTATTCACAAAAAATTTTAATTCTATATTCCCTCACATAAAGAATGAATTATTCTTAAAATCCCAAAATATGTTTCGACTTTAAATGACCCACAAATTGTTGATAAGCCGTAGAAAACAAAATAACCAATGAATCTGTCCATCCCAAGAATTTTGAGACAGAATTTGAACTTTCTTCGCCTATTCCCTTTCCTATATTGTTAGACCAAATCTTCACCCCCTGATAATTTATTAGACGTCTTTAGAATATTGATTGATTCGTTTTTTACGGCTTGTCAAACTTTTGCAGTTTATTGGAAGCCAGAAAATATTCTTACATCATTAGAATCTATTTTGAGATAATAATGGTTTAGTGATACGTTTTACTAATTAACCCATACTGAGGAGAGAAGATGTGAATTAATACATTTCCCAAGGCTATTTACACGTAAGTGAATATAACGAAGCCAGCTGCAATTGGAACTCGGCTCTCCGATTAACAAGTCCGAGCCATTATCCATTACACCACTCGCACACCCAAGCCTACAGTCCCTGGTATTTCCAAGCAGTTACCCATCTCGATACTGACCAGGCTCGACGTTGCTTAATATCGGTGATAGTACGGTAACCGGTACTGTGACCGTAAGTCTTCTTTAAAATAATTATTTAATTAAAAATAAAGATATTTTGAACCGATTCTCTCTCTCACAAAACAATAACTAAAAAGAAAAGAAGAATATTGTGAATAGGATCCTTTGCCTTGTGCAGGCTATAAAAGTTTGCCAAATAGGAAAGTACATATTCCTATCCTGCAAGCGGAAGAGAAACAAGAGGAGGAAAGATATACATATAACAAAAACAATAAAATCAAATTGTGAATGTAACGCATTACAGACCCAATAGCTCGCAGTGCAAGTCTTTAGGTGGTGTTTCCTGTAGACTTACTTTTTGTCTATAATTAGTGCGCATTACGGAGGGCCTCTATACACGAGATTAAATGTGGCCTCACGAAGCAGCGGTGGGCTATACTTTAAGAAATGTATCCAGTATCGATCCTCATGACTCAGCGTGGATTGACCTTTCAATAATACAAACGGGGATCAATGCCGATGAAGATTTCTTCTTTGAGAGGGCGTTGTGTAGACTTCTCCTTCTCGTTTCGCCTAATCAGTGATGATTATTGAGGATTCAGAAAATTGGGTAAAAAATAGTGTCACTTGGCGAAGGTTGTATATTCCCTTTTATTTGAAACTAACGGTATTCATTATCAATTCTGTTGGCAGGACAAAAGAAGATAAATCACTTAGATAAAAGAAAAACAGAAATAAAATGTCGTTTTAGAAACAACTCCTAAAGCATATAAGTACACTGAGTGGAAATAGCACAAATGTTAGAACATTGAAATAGAAACCGTAAGGTCCTTGTTCTTGTATTAATTGTACTTTTCAGGTCGTACTATTCGGATGGCAAACTTATAGCTATCAAATATATATGTTACTAGCAAGTATAACCCGCCTTTGACCGGGTCTTTCATTACTGGTAAAGTCAGCCCAATATAATCAATATTAGTAACAGCATTAGGGTGCAACTCAGGCACATCCCCAAATGGGAGGTAAACAATTTTAATGGGGGGGTGGCCCTGAAAAGGGAGCTGTATAATAATAAATAATATTATTGTAATAATTTAAACATTTATTTTTTATGAAAAATATATATCCAAGAACAGATAGTAAATAGTAAAACGTTGCTGAGAGTTATAACGGACAGGAAGTAGTGGAGAGCCAACGTCGCCAACAATTTGGACTCTAAACCGGCACTGAAGAATTATCTGTCAAACAAACAAAATCGAAATCGGATAAAAACTGTGGAAATGTATAAACAACATCCGATCACACACACATACACATACATACACACACACATTTTGAGAATTATAAATATAATAAGCAGTCAATGAAATGCATATTCACATTTAGTGCCCTGACTATTTTATTCGCTTTCATTTGGACAATTAAAAACGTCTGTACGGATCTCATCAAAAAAATATTATTACTTATAAAAGTGTATTGAAAAGGAATTTTTTATTTAAAAAATAAAGGTATTTAATATAATTATACTTTAAGGAATGCTTATTTCATCAAGTATTAAAAAACAGGTGTGTAACAATTACCTGCACCGAAACAGGATTCAGCGAGGGGAGTTCAGTTTCCGCCCTCGTCTGTTGCATTCACTTTCACTCAGATGCATCTTTAAAGACAAGAAGCCTTCTCTCCCATTCCTATCCTATAGTCTCAGTAGCTGAACAGACTGAGTTCTCCAGCTCTGGGTGTCCGCCATGCTAGTATAACACTAAATTCCATACAGTGGAAAAGGCAACTACCAAAACATCACTATATTTTCTGAAGTCATGGCAATTTATAGATAACAAAGAAGCGGAATTATGACTGCCAAAACCCTGGAGGAACATGGAATTTAAAAAAATTAAACAATATCCCCGTAATCAGTATCGTTTCCTAGCTATGGAGCATCGTGTAGCAAACACGCCATATTGATTATGCAGTGTGTTCGAAGTTAATAAATGTGGGCACCTACTATAGCGCTAAGATAAATAAACTAGTCTTGCAAGCAACCTTGCATAAGAAATGTGAACTTCATTAGATGCCCGTGTTCTGTAACCTTGTATTAGACTAAATAAAGAGTAGCTTAGAAAGCTGGCTCACTATGTCGTACTAATTTTTTTCTCTCCAGAATCTGTCTTGACATATCTATAAGTCTACCATGCATCCTTGCTTTGACGATTG
The DNA here is from genome assembly GCA_963932145.1 of Acanthosepion lycidas. Classification (NCBI taxonomy): domain Eukaryota; kingdom Metazoa; phylum Mollusca; class Cephalopoda; order Sepiida; family Sepiidae; genus Acanthosepion; species Acanthosepion lycidas. The sequence continues at coordinate 112,767,468 of OZ010574.1, forward strand.
CTGCCACATCAGGTCTGCTGTTCCTGCTATGCATTCAGAGATTTCTGATAAAATTCAAAGAAGAATCTGCAACACTACTGGTCCTGACAAAGCATCTCAGTTTCAGGCCATTCCCCCCCCCCACACACACACCGTAACGTAGTTTTCCAGTGCCTTTTCTATATATAAATTCATGGTAATTGTTCTGGTGAACTTTCCTCTATGGTATCTAGACTTTAAGAATTTAAGCGCAGTACTGGATTGGCCATAACGTTTCAATATTTTACAATTGAATTGACTAGATGTAACCGTAAGTTCTATGCTAACAGTTTCTTGTATTGCATTTCTCGAATGTAGAACTCTCTTCCGATTCAGGCTTTCCAGTCAACTTTGCCCCTCAAAAATTTAAATGCAATGTCAATCGTTATCCTCTGATTTCTTAATTCTTTGTTCTTTTATTGTCCTTTCGCCTTATTTTCATTTTTCTCATATTCTCTAACACTTAGTAACCCCTTGAAACGTAGTGGCTTTATTGCCTTTCGTGTGGTGAATTGATTAAAAAAACAAAATAATAAATAAAATTTACTCACATGTTTCACTGCAGAACTTATTGCAGATCTATTATTGGATATCATGTCTAATTTAATGCAATAATAAGCCAGAGTAATACAAACTTTTTAAGAAGTATTCTTATTATAAAACAATATTTCCAATAAGCTAAATACTGTGCTGCATTTCAAAACCAATTCGAATTGACTGCAATGACTTTTTTGGAAATCGCTGAAATTTTTAGCCATCTATGTAATTTTCTTCATAAAAAAAAGAGTAATATTTGACGTCACATCTTGGTCAACAATAGCGATAAAAAAGGCAAGTACAAAGGTGTTCAGTTAAGCTTAAAAGTCTTTCAAAAATAAAATATACTTTATTGAAACTTTATTTGAGGAATATTAATTGATTTAAAGTTTAATTAAACTACTTTAAATTAAATATTATTGACCTTTACTTTAAAACAACGCAGAAATGTATTTTTTTAACAAGGATGTAGGTGTTTACTTGAGATTTTAACAGCTTGACAGCTTTATTGATAACAGGAAATTTAACAATTTTTTTGTACGTGGAACAAAACTGTAAAAATTACTTGAGGAATATTATATGAGAGCATTTTTTATATAATTTTTGAACAACTAGTAATCTTAAAAAATTAGGAAAATATTCTTTGTAATCTAATGAATTATTGAATTTTAAGTACTTTTGCTCTAAATGTACTCTAGTTCCCGCTCATATTTTTCTGATAACTTCGTCTCTGGCTATTCGTATTTACAAAAAAACGGCACGTTTATACACGCACACAAAAAGATCCAAAATACTTTTTAAAATACAGGAATCGCTGAACTGTAGTAACCTTTTCCATTTATGTCTATTAAATATGATTTTTAATTTAATAACAATATCACCTGAGCGTTAGAAATTAATACAGTAGTTTTAAAAATTTAAAACTTTATATATTATTCTAATTAAAATGAAATAGATGAAATCAATTCTTGTAAAAATTAATTATTCATCGGAAATTTTTTCTTAAAATAATAGTGTCAATGATATATCTTATTCATAAAAGAAATTAAAGAATTTTCTAATTAAATAAAATCTTACGATTTAGAACAGAATTCGACAACTGGACGTCCTGTTTTTTAAAAAAAATTGATGATTTCAGTTCACCAAGGAGGTCTGCGTATAACTGATTTAAATATTAAGACGTACAAATATGAATTTCTCGAATTTACATAGATTTAAATAAGTGAGGGTAAAAGATATTAAAAATGTTTTTAGCTTGATTTTCTAAAGAGAAACATTTCGGAAATAATTTCATTCATTTGTGAATAAGTTCTGAAAGTTTGATTAAAATCCGACAATTAAAATGGACAGTCCATTCACCAGGGTGGAATAAAGCCAACGTACTTAGTCTTGGTTGAAATAAATTTATACCTACATGAGGTAATTTTGCATTTTTTTACTTTGTAATTTATATGCTCTATTATAATAAATATATTGAGCTCTCTTTGTGGATCAGTTTTAATATTTGCTATTATTAGTATCCATCTGGATTATATACCAACGGATCTATTACCTATATATATGTATATATATATATATATATATATATATATATATATATATATATATATGTGTGTGTGTGTGTGTGTGTGTGTGTGTGTGTGTGTGTGCGTGTGTGTTTGAGAGAAAGAAAGTGAATAAAGAGAAAAGGAAAACGTGTCCTAAACGAAACATTTGTTCTCTGATGGGTATTATCAAGACAAATGTAAGGATTTTACTTTGTAACAAGTATTTATAAACAAAAGTAAAAATATTGTTTGTTTTTAAAATTTAAGAAACGATCATAAATATTCATCAGGCTAAATGAAAAGTCCAAGTTAATTATGTAGGATGCTAAGTGACATAATTTAATGTCTAATAAACAAAAGTTAGTAAATGATGCTGATTTTTTATGTTTTTTTTTTTATATAATGCTATTATTACTTAAATTATTTAATTTATGAATTGTATATTTTGAATAAAAGGAGATTATGAATTTAATCGTTTTCTTTTAATTTTTTGACTTTTTTATAATCATGTATGTTGTCTTGGGAAAGAAGTAATTCTTTCAGAATATATATATATATATATATATATATATATATATATATATATATATATATATATATATATATATACCGGCTTCAGAATTATTATTGTTAAAGGTATTTTTTATTTTTGGTTCTGATCATATACTTAATAGTTTTGAATGTAGTTATAATTATATTGATACTAGCAGGCTTTACCCGCTCGCTATTGCTTCGCAAAGTTAGATATATTCACTACTTGAAATATTTAAAATAAAAATTTTAAATGAACATTTCATTCATAAATTGGCTTTTTTATAGTTAAGGAAAGTTTTACAAATAGATGCCAACTTGCTGAATGCCAAGTAAAATGCAAATTTCAAACACTTTTCTGAACTATATAAGACGATGTTCCTAAACAGAACAATTTTTTATATGAAAATCAAAACAATCCTGGAATAAAAGAACACTAATGAAGGACAGTTAATTAATGAAATATTCTTTTAAAAATAAATATGAAAATTAGTTAAACCTGAAGAGTGCTATCACCTAGAAGTTGATAATATATAATACAGATATTGAGCTTTTACCCTATAAATTATTATAAAGAATTGTTGGGGCCTTTTAATACCAGAATTTGTTGTATAATTGTGCTCCAATTTCGCATTTATTCATAGAAATTTCACAATATAGGTTTTACTTAATTAGATATTATGCTTCTCTATCTCTTCAAATGTTGAATGTATAACCAATTCTAGTTTCCCATCTTTACATTGTATTAATTTTATCTTATAAATTGTACCCTGTTCTGTCACCCATGAAATAAAAATTATTATTTTTTGTACGGAAAATAAGAATCTACGTACATGAAGTCATCTTAAGTGGCAAGAGAAGTATTATAGTTGAACTTTTAAAAGGTAAACATAAACATTAATTCAATACTTAATTGCAACGATCAATTTTGAGTTCTTCCGTAGTTTATTGATGCCTATTGCATGTACTTCTCCCTATTGTGACGATGGCCAAACCAAGAGTCCTCCACAGGAGCTAGCTTAAAAGCCGCCCGATAGCGCTTTTGAATGAGCTATGAATCATTGAAATCGGACCAGTGGAAACAGTGGAGTTGCCTGGGGACACACACCCACGCACAAACACACATACACAGTACTTTATATATAAGATTATTAAGAATATCTAAATCGTTTTGAATAGATACTAAGGAATTAGTAGGTGGTATTATATGTCTGTGTTTATCTAGTTTATTCTCATTGTTATTGTTGTTAATAAAGTCATTAACATTATTATTAGCGATTGCATATATTGCACACCTCTTAGCAGTGTGGCTGAAGTAATGAAGATATTGCAGATGTTTGAAACAGTTTTATATGTATATTTCTTCTTTAGGTAACTATTAGAGTTTGCACATTCTTAATGCTCTTAAATAGTATTCTATCATTATTCGCGATTATATCCTGATATAGTGGTGGGAATGAAAATTGATAAAGTCATTCTGGTTGTTGGATTTTCTGTAAACCTCCAACTGAAGACGTTATTCTATGTAACACGATAGGAAGGGTAAAGTGTTGCTATATATATATATATATATATATATATATATATATATATATATATATATATATATATATACATAAATATATATATATATATATATATATATATATATATATATATATAATCTAAATGACTATAAGTTCATGTATATGAAATATGACTTCGTTTTATATATGTTAAACACTATATTCGTATATAGGATATGAAAACATTAATTTGCATTATAAAATCAATATCGCATATCGACAGTCTGTTTCATACTTGACGCAATCTTCAGGTCATGTAGGTTGTATTATAGCTTGACTATTTAGATATGTTAGTCAATGCGTCATTTATTTGCCGTTTATTGTTATTCTAATGACTGTTGAATAAGAGGAAACGGTTATTTTAAATTCTCTGGTAACTATTATATATAACTAATTATCGGCCAGAAAGCGATAATTTTATAGTTTCTGTATAGGTTTGCTAACTTTTAAATCACCTCAATTTATTATTAATTACTTTTGTTCATTTTGAATTTTTTCATTAATTTTTTCTCTACCGATTATTATCATTATTGTTCCGGTCACGTGTACATTCGTACGATTTATTCCTTTGTTTAGTATCTATTTGTTTCATTAATAAATTATTTTTTTAATTCTTATTTTTTTAATCTTTATTTACTTCTGTATTTATTGAATTTATTATTATTTATTTATTACTTTTATTTATTTATTTTTGGCCAGGAGTTTTCTTATTTATTTTACTATTGATTTTTTTTTATATTAAATTATCTGCGATGCATTTAAATACATATATTTCGATTTTTTGAGCGACATTTTTACCATATATTATTTTTCGGTTTTTACGCTACGCAGTTAAGCTTTGGTCTTATGTCTATATCTTGAAATAAGTTTTGCTATTTTATTTAGTAATTTGTCTAGGAAATGAATTATAGCTACTTTTCTCTCCTGACAGAGTTTACAATTTTTAGAGATATTATTGTAGGCTGGTGTCATTTTCTTATTTTCCATTATATTTTTTGTTGCTTTGTTTTGTTTTTAAGTTCCGATATATGTTTAGAAATCGTTCTGCTGCCCTTGTATTTTATGTTATTAAAATGTGTTTTGGGTACGTAGTTTATCTGTTTTCATGATTTTTCAATTATTCATCTAGATATATTTTCTATATTAGATGGTATTTGTACAGTGGCTTGGTATATTACATTGCTTTACAAGCAATTGCTGTTTGATATTCATGCATTGCTCTCCAGATACAGATTCTTTTGTGTGTGGGTGATTTATCGGTTATTTTTATGTTGTCCTTTTTTATTCGTGTAATGTTCTCGGTACAACTGCAGATGATTTTTAATCTGTTTCTATTGAATATCTTGTGGGAAGATCTTGACAGGGGCACTGTTTGTGAATTAGTTTAATGAATATTTTTCCTAAGATTGTTTTTATATATATATAATATGTAAATATCAGAAAGATATTATAACCACAAAATGCCATTCGAAAGAAAATACACAAACAATACAACCCTATCAAAATACATATGGAGCCTAAAAGACAACAATATTTACGGCAAAATCAAATGGGAAATTATAAAAGGAGCAGGCCCATAGAGTATTAACAGCAAGAATTGTAAATTATTCATAGAGGAAAAATTACCAATAATTCGTTTTAAAAACCAAAATAAATTCTTAAACAAGAGAAGGGACATAATGGGAAAATGTATGCATATAAATAAATATTTACTTTGCCATCTAAGCACTAACGAAAAATATACAAAAGAAATATAAATAGAATAAATATGAACTTAATAGAAATATAATAAAAGAAACAAATATAATATAAACTTAATTTATTAATAAACAAATAAACGAACAAACATTAAATTATACACCTATGTGTGTGTGTACATGTACACGTGGACATGCACACACACAAACCCACAAACACCAAAAATGAACAAACCTAACACACGATAATTAATAACACAATATATAACACCAAGGCAACAAAAAAATAAACTACTAAACATTAAATAAAAATAAAAATGAAACATTAAATAAACGATAATATATGATATAAACATACACTACTTAACAATTACATATACATGCGTGGGTGCAGCGTGCATGCCGTGCGTGCGTAGGTGTGCGGAAGTGTGTAAGATAGATAGATAGATAGATAGATAGATAGATAGATAGATAGATGTGGGTGTAAAAAATGAAATTTAAAAATTTAAATAACTTCACAAGTTATGCACTATTTCACCAAATTTCACCTTTCTGGTTGTGTTCTTCGGTGCAAACTGTCTACCGACTTTTCTCCAAACGTGAGTCCTTGAATTACTCCAAAATAGTACAATTTTTGCTTCATTTCCCCATAATACACTACCCCAAAATGATTCAGGTTTATCTTTATACTCCTGATCAAATTTTAACTGTGAATCCCTATCTTTTTTCAATAGCATTGGAGTTTTTCTTGGCGAACACGATCTTAGCTTACTTCTATGAAGTTCATTGCTTACTGTTTGATTCGTAACAGTAAGACCTGATGCTTTTAATTCTCCCTGTATTTATCTCCTATTAATCATTAGATTTTCTTGAATATTGCGCTGAATTCTACTCATGGATCTAGGAAACATCTTCCTGGTGCAGCAGATCTTGATTTGTTCTCAGCAGTTTTCCCCTTTTTATACTTAGCAATAGCGGAACTAATAGTAGTAATTAGTACATTCAGGATATATGCAATTTTCCTGCACCTTTTGCCCTCCTTCCAATGTTTGATTCTTTTTGAGAATTTGATAGTTCTTTGCATTTCCCCATGATCATAATTATTGTGTATGATTTGAGTGCGAACATAACCTTATATAAGAAATGAATTGCAGAATGTTCTAGATTGTTCTGGTAATAAAATAATTGGAAGAATCTAGCAAAATCTTACAAAGAATTATGCAAATAAAGATAATTTAAGCATTTTGATATTAAAGACATATTTTGTACAAATACATTTTTCGCCTCGATATTTTATAACACGTAATTTAATTTATAACAAAGTTTTCTAATTGTTGTTGCATATTGCAGCATTATGCAATGGTTTAGAAATACTTTAAAGAATTAAATTTTTTTCATGAGTTATAACTATGTTAAAAAATTTCATGGTGTACGTATATTTATTTCCCTCATTATATATATATATATATATATATATATATATATATATATATATATATATATATATATATATAAAGGGAAGAGGTTATAGTAGTTCCAACGAGAGAAAAGTGTGTATGTTAAAAAGAAGAGAGAAATCGCAAAAGTTTTTGGTTGTAATGTGGATCTTTTTTTTTTAAATATTATGCTTTATTTTCCATAATTTTGATACACGTGTTTCCGGTCTCGCTGCCTTCATCAAGCAAAGCATGGGGATAGTTTTTTCTTATGTTATTCGATATTAAATATTCTCGATATGAGACGTTCAGTTTTTTGCGTGTTAGTGACCCAAATGACTTTCTTGAACTGGCAGTGAAAAGTTCTGCGTGAAGGGTTATAAAACAATTAAGATTGGTCCGAGAAATGGTGAAGGAGTTATCGGCATTCTTATCTTTTAATGACTCCCGTACGTTCTTAGATCTATTTTTATTTTCTTGTGTTTTAGTCGGCATGCGTGTATATATGTACATTCCCTCTCCATACATACACACTGTCTTATTACGAGGAATTAGTAAACACATTTGTACACATACACACACTTATAGACGCACACAAACACACACACACACACACTTCCTATGCTGTGTAGTGTTCGCGTGTGTGTCCGTTGTTCTTGCCAATATGTGTATATATATCAGCATGCGTATGCATACGCGCACTTCCTCTCTACATACACATACTGTTTTATTACAAGGAATCAGTATACATACACACACACATACATACATACATATATACGTAAATACATATACATATACTTCCCAAGTTACAAGGAATCAGTATACACACAAACATATACACATACATACATATATATATATACATACATATATACGTACGTACATACATACAAACGTACTTCCTAAGTTGTGTGTGGCTTGCGCTCGTGCCCGCGAGTAGTCCTCTGCTTTTGTCAATATGTGTATATATATTCGTGCTCCACAGACACACGCATATGAGTGTGTGTGCATGCATGTGAGTGGTTTGATCGCTGTATTTGGCCATTATGTGCGCATGTTCTGTGTTTTTGTGTGTGGGGTTATGATCAATTTAGTTCTGGTTTAAATTTGTTTATGAAGTTTTTTTCTTGTATTTTTAGGTAATAATAATTGTCTGTTTGATATATTGGCATAATTTTAAATTTTCCTTGTTACATATAAAGATGTGTTGTGATACAAAAACTTTTCTGTTATCTGATAATTTTATGTTGCTTTTATGTAGGGAGACCCTGTTGTTCAGTTGTTGGCTGATTACCTATATATGACTTCTTGCATTTGAGTACATAAATCACATTTTTGGAGTTGCATTTTAAGTTTTTATTTATTATGAATGTCGTTTTGGGGTTTTCAAAAGTGTAGGAGTTTCCTTCTATAATGATGTCACAAACCCCACATCTTTTTTGTTGCATTTTGTGACTCGCTGTATTGTGTGTTGGTTAAATTTGGATGAGGTTAATATGTGTTTTAGGTTTTTAGATTGGCGTTTGCTTTTAATTATTTTGGTTGTTTTTAGTATATTATTCAGTTTATTATTCTTGCTAATAGGGTCTAGATGTTTTGTAATTTCTGTGAATAGTTCTGGATTGTTTTTGTTGTATGTTGAGATATATGCTAGAGTTTGTTCGACGTTACGTTTCTTTTTATTTCTAAGTTGGTCTAGAGGATTTTTGTTTTTTGTGAGTTCAAAACCTTTGTTTATTAGTGTGGTGGGGTAGCCTCATTTTTTTAGAGTTCTATGTAGTTCTTCTAGGCGGGTTTTCGGGGGTGTTTATCAGTCACTATAGTACAAACCCTAACTGCTAGAGAATAGGGGATGGATTTCAGGCAACTTTTTGGGTGATGGCACTTGAAATGAAGATATTGTTGGTGTCTGTAGGTTTGTGGTAGATATCTGTGATCATGTGGTTGTTTTTATTTCTAATGAGTATATCTAAAAATGGTAATTCGTTGAAATTATATTCATACGTGAATTTGATTTTTGTGTGTATGTTTTGAAGAACCAATTCCACACTCTACTTTCTTTCATAAGCCATTATCAAGAAATTTATGCTTTTTGTTCTATGTCTCTTTCATCATTTTCAAATATCGCTTCTTTGCGTCTTCAGGTTAATGAATTTATTTGCCCACTTGGAGAATGTTTCTCTAATAATTTCTCCGGAACAAACACATTACTTTCACAACCGCTACATTATCACGACGGTTAACGTGCTATTTTTCTGATAATTGCTCATTTAAATCGCATATCACCAACATCCAAAAAACACCATAATAATTCCGAGAATCTTTATCTAAAACGCATAAACTATATCATATAAATTGTAAAATGTTTAGATACTAGAAGCAGTAATCATAAAATACCAAACAACCCAATATCAATAAAACGTTATCAAATTTAGGAATATACGTAATAAATATATTGCTTTTTTAAATTTTAAATGATTATCCAATCTATCACATGAAGTTGTAAATAAACGATGTTTGAAAATGATGTAACCGACATAACACAAAACTCTTTCATGATGGATAATGAAAACTGAAGTATTATAAAATATTGAGTAACATATATTTAAATGTGTACCAGAAATCAGGAACATTCCGAAAAAAAAAAGTAAAAATATCCTTAACATTGGTCTTTAACCAAACTTGCATAAATTAAAAACTGCTGTCCAAATACACTCAATATATATATATATATATATATATATATATATATATATATATATATATATATATACTCCGTAAACACATGCACGTACACACACACACACGCACGCATGCACACACACACACACACACACATATATATATATATATATATATATATATATATATATATATATATTAGATGTCATAAAATAAGAAAATCAGTCAACCAGCCCAAGTTATTTACTGGTTTTGAAAAGAATCGGATGCTTCAAGACAAACAAGAACATAATAATATTAACAGGGAGAAAAAAAGAGAAACGAAATAGTGGAAAAAAAGAATAAAATCGTGATAATTCCCTGTCCTTTGTTGTTCATCTTTGTCCTTTGCTCCAGTCTATGTTCTTCATCTTTTCTTGTCTACTTAATGCCAATCTGTTTTGTCTCGCTTGAGGATCTGGCGCTGCCCTTACATCCCGGTAGCCCACTGCAGCCTCGTTTACACTATTGTCTATACAAGGACCGTACAGGCCCAGTAATAGACGGACGCTAGACAGAAGAGTCATCATCTTATATTCTTTCTTCTTCTCTTTTATTTATTTTAAACAGACAGTTGAAATAACAACAAAACATTTCCGTTAATTTCCCTTTTTTTCCACCAGAAAAGGTTCTATTTCAGTATTTTATAATGCCATCCTTTTATATTCGTATAATACACGGCAGAAAACCGCCGATTTCGAAGTCCCCCCCACCCGCTTGTCCGTCATAAACGCTAGTCATTTTTATTATCAATCGCCTACATTTCAGTGATAAAGAGTCCACAAGCACGATGCTACAGTCAATATAAATTCTTATAAAAGACAGAAGATATATATATAAGCAAAAAAAAGTCAAAAAGAGCCAACTTACTCGAAATACAAACAAAACATATAAGCCCATATTTAACATATATTTTACATACCACCAACCAACATTACTGAAACTTTTTCACCAGCTATATTCTATTACAGTATTATATAAAGATGTAATAAAGATAATAATGCTTCTTTTTATTTAAGTTTACGAAAACTAATTCTCCTAGGCGATTAAAAGGCACAAATGTTCTTTTCTTCCCACTCATTTTTATTGGTCACTTCATTTTCACTATTATGAATATTTCTTTTCCTCTTTTTCGCCCAATACCGCAAATTCTTACAAAACTAAAACAATAACCTAAAAACTCATGTCATGTCGTCATGTCCTTAAATAGCCTCGTCATAGTGGAAGTTTCATATAGAAGTCAAGCATAGTACCAAATTCGTTCAGAAACATCTAAATTGTCAGCTATATACAAACACCCTCAGATTAAGGATGAACAGTAGCGAATGAAGCCTATAGATCTTAGTGAGGATCATCCTTGTTCGAACTTAGTCAACTGGCGCTATGGAATCTGAAATTACTGTAATAAATAGCAGACAACCCCATCAGTTGAGAACTTTCAACAGCAGAAACAACTAAAATGGATAGCACATGTAACTCGAAGAGGAAATAATGACATAATCAAGATGTTAACGTTCCACACAGCTTCAAATAAAAGGTTAGGAAGGAAGGTACCTTCACTACTGGAAAGACTAAGAAAAGTTACTGGACTTGAGAAATTTATTTTCCTGAAAAGTTCTTTCAATAGAAAAATTTAAAATATTACAATCGTCAGTATCCTTGGTGCTTGTGCAATTAATGCCGAATATTTTCTTATCTGGTTAGAATTACCATAAGCATGAGAAATTAATAATCGTAAAGATGAATGCAGCCAATAAGCATAACCGTTGATTCACTTGAATGGGTGTAATTTCAGTGATTTTTACATTTTTCCCATGAAACAGACGATTTTAAAACAGCAGTATATCCACTAATATCAGATATTTTACTCTGCATGGGGATCCCATCAGCTCAGATGAAATCCAATTTGTGTTTGACATTCAGAAACGAGAGTCAATGGATATGAAAAAGAAAAACTAAATTAGAGCTTTAATTTTTTTATTGAAATAATTAGTCTGATTTATTTTTTATTTTTTAATTTCGAAAAGCATAATGAATAAAGAAAATGTTACATTCAGTTAATTGACTGAACAGGTTAACTATGGCCGTAATAGCTTTTCTACTAGCACTATTCCCCTCGGCAAAATATGTCTTTATAAAGAAACGATTGGACTTAGTGATCAATTAGCCACTCACTTCGCCGTTAATCATCCTGGCATGCCTGTGACAAAACCTTTTCCAAAATTCTAATGAAAAGACAACATACAGAGAAAAGAGAAATCTCAAACATTCAATGGAAATTAATGAACAAATAGAATCTGAACCGAAAGTTACCAATTGCATTTTCGGAAGTATAACACCTTAACCTATACTAAATAGCTAGATTTATTTATAAATAACTATCATTGCCCAAGAGAGAAATGGGATAAATATAGTTAAAAATCAAATTTCTAAGAAGATTTTATCATTTTATCAAATTTCCTCAAATTTCGTTGCGTTTCAATACTGAGATGAATCTTCAAGTCATTGATATTAATGAAATAAAATAGCAAATTTATTTACTTTTAATTCGAGAAGAGTGTAATCGAACCTGAAGTATTGAAAGAGAGAAATCAATGAAATTTAAAAGAAAAAAAAGAAAGAAAAAAAAAGAAGACGGCACACGACTTGTATCGTTAATAAATTCCTACTTATTACTTTAATAGACAGATAGATAGATAGATAGATAGATAGATAGATAGAAAGAAAGAAAAGAAAGAAAGAAAGAAACCAACCTAATGAGCCAGGATCTACCTACTAAAGTTTCATCCAACGGATCTTCATGGTATAACTATTTGCTCTACTTAGTGTATTGAGCACTTTTACGTTTTTCTTATTTTACTCGATTGGTGTTTTTTTCTTTTTTCTTTTGGCTAGGCATTGCCATGTTCAGTAATTTTTTCAACCAACGTGGATGTTTTTTTTGGGGGGTTGGGGGGTTGTTGTTTTTTTTGTTTTCTTTTACTGATTATTTTCCCTGATACTAGTTTGTTTATATATATTTTTTTATTTGCAAATTGTACTATCCGGTTTTTTTTTCCAACCAGTCGAGTATAGGTATTAAAATATACATAATAGATAGATAGATAGATAGATAGATAGATAGATAGATAGATAGATAGATAGATAGATAGATATGAATCATGATTTAAGTTTATAGAAATCATAGGATAACATATAAGACAAAAAACAGAGGTGGTGAAGCAAGACTAATTGGGAAAGGAAAGATCAGCCGAGCGCTGAGTGTACAATATGTGCGTCAGAGTGAAATCATATAAGTGTTACGTTTGAGAGAGCGACACATATTATGATAGAAATTGAAGATACAAAACTGAACTAAGAAGAATTAATCCAAAATGAAAAGACAAAACTTTTAAGTCGGGAAGAAATTAAGAATATGAAAATGCGAGAAGAGTGTAATCGAACCTGAACTATTGAAAGAGAGAATTCAATGAAATTTTAAATTTTAAAAAAAGGGGGGAAATTGTGAAAGGATGACGAAAGAAAAGAAAATATCTTGAAAAGAATATAATGAGAAAGGAAATGGGACAGGAAGAAAATAGGGAGGAAGTGAAGCTGGACAGAGAGTGCTGGTGAGACGTAAACGAGAGAGAAGATAAAGTTATTGAAACAAAAATATAAATGATAAAAGTAATCGAAGTCGAGAAAAAGAAGCTATCAGGTGAGAGAAGGAGGAAGAAAAGTAATAGTGACAAAGAAAGGGGTGGAAAAAAGAGAAAAAGAGAAAAGACAGATATAAGAATATAAGGGGAAAGTAATTAGAGAGAGAGAGAGAGAGAGAGAGAAACAAGAACAAAGGAACAAGTAATCGGAGCATATAGGGAAGTGGAAAGAAGTAATCCTTAGAGAGGAGGCGAGAGAGAGAGAGAGAGTAGTGTTCATCAAATGATGAAGAATTATTTAGGACAGGGAGTGAAGAGGAGGAGAAATATTCGGGACAGGGTGAAATAGAAGTTGATAATAGAAAATTAAAAGAAATCGCTGGGAAATTAAGGCAAGAGTAAAAACAATAATAATAATAATAATAGTACGCGAAAAGGAGGGATATGGCTGAAAAACATGGAAGAAATATTCTATTCGATATGCATCGGCTTATGTATAAGAAATAGAAGTTCGCCAAACTGGGACCTGGCAGTTGTGAACATCTGATTTGTTGCGAAATTGGTATAAATACAGGTGAGTCACTTAAGGGGTCCAATGACGTGGAAAAGATGGGAATGCATGAGTCAAAGTGAGGTCACATGACGGCAACAACGGTGGTACAGAATAAGAAAGAGTTGAAAGATGACGACGACGACGACGACGAAGAAGAAGAAGAAGAAGAAGAAGAAGAAGAAGAAGAAGAAGAAGAAGAAATGACGAGGAAGAGAAGAAAGAAGAAATGACAAATGATTAAGACAAGGACTTTGAAAAATTGAAATGGCAACAATCCTTAAGAAAACAAAATTTACGAGACTGATAAAAAATGAAGAAAATTAAATTAAAAAAGAGGACAAGTACAGCAGAGATGGAAAGATTAATAAAAAGAAAAAAAAGTAGCGAAATAATTAAGATTAAGAAAAAAAAAAGACCAAAGATGCAAAAAAAAAAACAGATATGAAAAGTAGTAATATATAGTAAAAAGAGAAAGAGATTCTTCGTCTTTTGAACAACATGCGATTCGTAAGTCAGACGTAGGCAACAACAACAACAACGATGTTTAAAAAGAAAAACAAAGTTCATGAAACTACTGAGTAAAGAAGGAAATGAATGAAATAGAGAACAAATGAAGCGGGTGCTGAAGAGATCAATTAATGAATGTTACAGAAAAAGAAATATTAGGAAAGTGGGAGTTACATATCATTTTTTTTCTTTTTATGTGCCGTGTCCTTTAAGGACGTAGCCGATCATGGCTCTCCCCTTCCCCCTATCCCTTGTGGCTCTCAATAAGTTTCATGCCACTGCCAA
Organism: Acanthosepion lycidas; assembly: GCA_963932145.1. Taxonomy (NCBI): domain Eukaryota; kingdom Metazoa; phylum Mollusca; class Cephalopoda; order Sepiida; family Sepiidae; genus Acanthosepion; species Acanthosepion lycidas. The sequence continues at coordinate 112,782,509 of OZ010574.1, forward strand.
CTCCCCCAGACCACGTTCAAGCCCGCCAAATATATCATGCATTACTTTCCCTTGTCTCTCTTTCCTTCTATTCGACCTGAGAGTATTTGATTTTCCAGGCCCTCCTTTTTCATTACGTGTTTCAGAAACTTCAGATGCCTCTTCCTGAGGTTACGTATAAGACTCCTCCTTGTTTGCATCCTCTCTAAGACCTCATCGTTGCTAACACGCTCGGTCCATGATATCCTCAGCATCTTTCTGTAGAACCACATCTCCGTCGCGTCGAATCTCTCCTTGATTCTTGAGGAAACCGTCCAACATTCGCTGCCGTAAAGGAGGACAGATATCACGTAACAACTCAATACTCTTTTCTTTGTTATTAAAGAAATCATCATGTCTTGCAATATTCTACCTGGCTTCGGATCTCAGTGTCGCACTTACTGTCTTCAGTCAAAGCACTTCCCAGATATTTAAAGTTCTGCCCCTGCTTGATTTTAGTGTCGCTGACCTGCAAATCGCATTTCGGGCTCATCCTTTTACTGATGACGATGCATTCTGTCTTCTTGTAATTTATGCTTAGTCCCTTCTTCTCGCTCTCCTTCGCTACCTTCTCTAGGAGGTTTTGTAATTTTTCTTCTGTGTCTGCTATCAGGTACTGTGTCATCTGCGTACCTTACGTTGTTACGATTTTGTCCTCCAATGTTGAATTCCGGTAATATGTCTAATTCTCTCAAAATTGCTCCTTTATATAAGTTGAATAGGTCTAGTGTGAAGACGCATCTTTGCCTTACGCCTCTTTCTAGTTTTGTACATTTGCTGAACTCGTTCTCTATGCGCATACATTTCTCTCAGTATAGGTTCTAATATCTTTCCCGAATATATCAAGGTTGTTGAGCAGTTCCATCAAATCTTTGTGTCGTATTTGTCGAAGGCAACATAGGTACACATCCTTCTGCATTTGTATTACTCTTTCTGATAAGATTCTGAGCCTGAATATCGCGTTGCTTATTCCAGTGACATTAACGAACCTACACTGTTCTTGTCCTATCTTTGACCTGATTCTGCTGCGTGCTCTATTCATCAGAATAAGGATGATGAGTTTTGTTACGTGACTCATTAGACTGATTGTCTGGTGGAGTTCACATTCGTTTGCGCCTCGTTTCTTAGGCATAGCTACGAAGATATATATGCTCAGGTTTTCTGGTATATCACCGCTGTTGTAGATTTCATTTATTATTTCTGTGATTTTGTCTATGCCAAAGTCGTCTAAGGTTGTCAGCATTTCCGTTACAATTCCGTCTGGCCCTGCTGCCTTGTTTCTGTTCAATTTCGCCAGTGCGGCTTTTACTTCGGTTTTCAGAATTCCGGCAGTTCTGCCTATTGCTGTTTGTTCCTTTTCTTCGTGGAAAAGTTCTCCAATATACTCGCTCCAGCGTTGAAGAATTTTTTTTTCCTTCTCTAATATGAGCGTTCCATCGTTTGATTTTAAACAGACGAGCATGTCTTCTGTCCTGTTAGTTGCTTTATTTGTCTGTGCATATCTCCTCCGTTGGTGGTACTCAATCTCGCCATTTCTCCACATTTTGTGTTTAACCGGTCTTTTATTTTAGCTTGCCTGCAATATGTCCTTATTTCATCGTGTATTTTTCTGTATTCCGTTACGTATCTTGACAGTTTTCTGTCTTCTTTACATCATGTTGAGAATTTAACCAGTCTTCCATTCGTTTTTCCTTCTTGGTTACTTCTCCTTTGGGATGATTGTTTGCTGATGTCACTAAAGCGTCCCATTTCGAGTTTCCATTGTATACCTCTATCTTCATTTCAAATCGTCTATATATTTTCTTTTCAGGTACGGGTCGCTCTGGAGTTTGTTGTATTGCAATTTGGGTGCTAAATTAGGGTTCTTTTAAAGGTTCTACTTAGAGGAGAAGAGAATGAAAAAGACTTTAGAAGGAACCAGAAATTGTTATGGGACCTTACCCATAATAACAAGAGGAAGCAGAGAGTTCAGTCCGAAGTCGGGCGACGGGCTGATCGGTTGATCGGTTGAACTCTATGCCTTCGGGCGGGGAGGAACCCGAAGGAGGCTACGCCGAAGGGCGGAGTCTCTTTCGGGGAGATAAAACGACCCTGAACTCGTTTATACGGGTTCAAAGGGCATATTTTTGGCCGAGCCCACGGACTTGGAGATTCCACGTTAAACCGGCCTTGTTCCACATGATGCCCTCGTGGGGGGATGACTAAATACCATTCAGACCGAAGTCGAGCGACCGGCTGACTGGCTGATCGGTTGAACTCTCTGCCTTCGGGTGGGGAGGAACCCGAACAAGGCTACGCCGAAGGGCGGAATCACTTTCGGGGAGGTAAACCGGCCATAAACCCGTTTATACGGGTTCAAAGGGCATATTTTTGGCCGAGCCCACGGGCTCGGAGATTCACGTTAAACTGGCCTTGTGCCACATCATGCCTTCGTGGGGGGTAACTAAATACCATTCAGACCGAAGTCGGACGACCGGCTGACCGGCTGATTGGTTGAACTCTCTGCCTTCGGGCGTGGAGGAACCCGAACGAGGCTACGCCGAAGGGCGGAGTCTCTTTCGGGGAGGTAAACCGACTCTGAACCCTTTTATACGGGTGACTAAATACCGTTCAGTCTGAAGTCTGGAGTTAGGTCCGTCAGAAGTCCGTCAGTCAGTCAGTCAGTCAGAGCGAGTCAGTCGAGTCAAGTGTCGAGTCAGAGGCAGTCCGAAACAGAGTCGCGTTCAGACAATTACAACAAGACATTGGAATAGTGATACTGGTCAAGACTACATTGTTCCCCCTACTAAACCTGATTGTTCTTACTAACACTTTCTACTCCTCTGTATATATTCCTGTTTGTAATATATCTGTGTTATTCCATATACGTGTCTGAGTTCTTTATTGGTTCTACCTTGGACTATCACCGTGGTACAAGGAACCGGACCATAACAGAAATCCAATCCTAAACGGAAAACAAGGGATAAACCCCGACTCCTGTTCAAAAGACCAGTTTCTTTTGCCTTCAATAAGCCTTGTGAATGTTCTTCAGTGCCTCTTTCCTCATTATGTGTCTTAGAAATGTCAACAATCTCTTTCAGAATTTAAACAGGAATTTCCTAATATTTCCTATTGTCCTTTAAACTCCTTCGTTGTCTATTCTGTCTATGGTATTCTTGACACTCGCCACTTCAAGCTGCTTCTTCATCAGTGAAGAGATTGTCGCGCATTCACTACTATTTATCCAGCATACTTATATCTACGTAGTTCAGTTACATTTCTAAGCAAGGAAATGCTTACAGCCATATCACGTTGAAATACCGTTTGTCGTACGATCAACGAAATTAAACAACGTCAAGCCTGGTCAGTTCCTTGATGAGTGACCGCTTGGATACACAAGGTACTGTAAGCTTAGATGTGTTAATGGTGTAATGAATAAAGGCTCAGAATTGGAAATCAGAGGGATGAGTCCCAATTCCAGCCGCGTCCTTTATATTCAATTCCGCGCAAATACAATTAGGAATATTATGAATCCACTTCATCTCCCCAGTAATTGGTTAATTAGCAAAACTTATATCAATAAATTGTTATCTCCTGCCAAAATTCTTACAATCTAAAAATATTTTCAGGTTTTAAATAACCTGCAAAGGGTTGATAAGCTGTAAAAACAAATCTAAATTAACTCTAATTTACTCTACATATGTCTATGTGCCTCTGTTTGGGAGAGGAACAGAGTGTATATGCGTCTCTGTGTGTGTGTGTGTGTGCGCGCGCACGCGCGTGTGATTGTTTTGTCAGAGCACAAAATTTTCACTGGTAGTTATCAGAATTTAATCTTTAAATATTTATGTCGTTGACTTTCAACATTAACCCCAATTATGAGGAAAGGGGAGGGGAAGATTACACTGGATTCCTGTCTCGGATTATCGCATACTTGGCGACATGAATCTGATCATATGAAATGCTAACTTTTGTGGCGAAGGATCTACTTCTCTTCTTCGAAGACACGCTGCACTTTCGTCATTTCTTCAGCCCTCCTCCGCTGGCAACAAAATATAAGGTATCTTCAGCACAAAACTGCTAACATTTTTGTGGGATATTGATGACACAGAGATCACGCAACATAACCCTAAATTACTGACATGATATATATATATATATATATATATATATATATATATATATATATATATATATATATATATCGTAGCCGTGTTTGCTGTAAATAAAAACGATGGAATTTAATTATTCGTTTTTGGTATTAGCCTTCAGTTTTATTAATATCCTTTTGTACTAATAAGCCTTTTTGCATATAAGTTTGTTTGAATGGTCACAACATTTTTTAAGTTTATATATATATATATATATATATATATATATATATATATATATATATATATATATATATTAGGTTGGTGCAAAAAATGACGTAATAATATCGTTTTTTGACGTTACAAAATACGTCAAAAACGACATTATTACGTCATTATTTTTGCACCAACCTAATCTCTCTCTCTCTCTCTCTATATATATATATATATATATATATGTATGTATGTATGTATGTATGTATACATACTTATATGGGAAAACTATATATATTTATTACTGTAATTTTCACGAAAATAATACGCATTTTATACTGTAAATTACAGGTGATAGTACGGGTGCGTATTATAAATAGGTTTAAACACAAATATTTTTTGTTATTGATTTATAATAATAAATACGTACTTGATCTAAAATAAAAAAGATATTATCCTAATTTTCATTTTAAATCCAACAATAATAATTGTAACATTTTTTGTCAATAGATTTATTCTTATTTGTATAAAAAATAAAAAAAAAATCTACAAAAAGGCCAATTTCGAAGAAAAGAGGAGATAAAGTTAACGATTTATTAAAATTTTTATTTTCATCATAATTATCACCAATATATATCAGAGCAATTTTTGAAAAATCTATGACAAAATAGAAAACATTTTCTAACGCGGTTCGTCCATTAACGGACTAAAGTGATGTTTATGCTGAGTATGAAAGAGTGGTAATGATGAAATTTAAATCATTTAAATTAAAATTTCTTTAATAACAAATATGATTAAAATATAAACAAAAAGAAAATAAACGAAATCGGCTAGACTATATGACCAAATATATATTTAAAAAAATAAATTAAGTTTAAAAATTCTACGTCGGCGCTTTTTCATGCATGTGCAATTACATCAACAAAAATTTCTTTAATCTAATGATGCTCTAAATGACGAAACGCTTTCACATAGATATGTATGTGTGTGTGTGTGTGTGTGTGTACAGGTACATATATATAGTGTACTGTATTTATCATTTATAAATGTCAAAGAATTGGATAGAGGTGGTGTTTGAGCAAATCGTGATGTCAAGTGATAAGTAATTGGAACTTTTATACACACACACCTACACACACACACACACACATATATATATATATATATATATATATATATATATATATATATATATATATATATATATATATATATATATATAATGATAAAATATAGTCCCAAGGTATGCTATATTTATGGGCTGATATGGTGCTCAATATCAGGTATAGAGCGTATGTGAATATAAAAGTGGACATTGCTGTCAACACCCAGTGGCGACAGTCTGTTTCATGTTAAATTTAAGCGACAGACCTATATATATATATATATATATATATATATAGTATTCGCAAGTTAATTAGAACAGATTATAATACAAAGAAATTTCAAGAAACATATTCAACAGAAAATTTGTATTCAAAATCAACAGAGTCTACAGTCTTGATGCAGCTACAGAAGTCAATTAAATTATTCTCATCGCAAACACAATGGTAAGTCCTCGATCAAAACCTTGCTATCGTTACACGGTGGCACCGCAAATGTAGTAGTACTGCTGATTTAAACTATAAGAACAAAGATGCTACATGCTGTGGGTGACATGATCCTGAAAATTCTAGGCCAGTCATTCCTGTGTCACGTGTGACATGTGGGGTGGAGAAAAGTCCTGCGAAGCCATTGATCTTGAGCTTCACATCGAGTCAGGCACCTCGATATAGTCAGTAACATTGACGCAGAATCCCAGCAGGAATACATGCCATAGCCCTCATTGCGCACTGAACTCAGGAGTATCAGAAACGACGTGAAAATGATGTGCATCATCAGGGTTACCTCCGTCTGAGTTTGAGCTGAACCACATACTGTTATTCCTGTTCACACTGCCAGCATCAAAAAGCTCGATATTTCGAACTCATTGTAGTTTTTGACTATTGCACAGAGACAATGTACTTTTTCTTTTCCAGAGCACAACTTGAAGTCATTATATTAATTCCATCGATATGACTAGAAAAAGAAATACGAATGTTAAAATATTTCGAATGCCCCTTAATTAGGTTTGATCATCTCCATTTATTATCTAATAAAAGTTTACGAATATATATATATATATATATATATATATATATATATATATATATATAACACAAAATATGTAGGACGTATAAAATGTGCTCAGTGCAGTACATTTGTCCATTAAATTTTGTGTTTTATATATATATATATATATATATATATATATATATATATATATATATATATATATATATAAATGTGTGTGTGTGTGTGTGTGTGTGTGGTTTTAAAAATGACTTCGGGCATTCATTTAAAGGAAACATTTTTCGTCCCACACTTCTTCCGAAAAATGCTTCACTTCATGCACGAACTTTACCGTGTTCTTTCTTCGATTTCCAGACGTGGTTCGCCTGTTTTGTGTTGTAGATAGATAGATAGATAGATAGATAGATAGATAGATAGATAGATAGATAGATAGATAGATAATTAAAAATGACGGACGGCATTCTTTTAAGTGAAACCTTTAGTCACACACTTCTTCTGAAAGATTCGTTGGATCAACTATAATTACAATTTTGATGAAGTGTTTTCCGAAAAAGATTCCGTTAAATGAATCTTATATATAAATTCTATGGTATAAAAAATTATTTTTGTTTAAATATAGTAAAAATATTGTGTGCAGTAATAAAAATAAAAATAGATCCATTAATTCATATGTAGTGCGTGCATATATGTAGACCATTCATCTAATTACTCTTTTATATATAGATATATATATATGTGTGTGTGTATATATGTGTGTGTGTTTATATGTGTATGTGTTTGTGCATGCGTCAATTATGTATATTAATCATGTATATATATATATGTGTGTCTGTGTGTGTGTGTGCGAAGATAATACTGAGGAAAAAGGATTGTCAAGTAGAAAATTTATTTGGGATTTAAAAGAAAGTTTTGAAATGTTGAAATTTCTTTTATAACACACATATATATACACACAGAGATAAGTAAATTATATATGATTTTGTATAAATTTCTCTAAAAAATATATACAAGTCAATTAATAAAACCGTACTTTAATAATGAATAAAACGTGAGCCATATATCAGGCTGTAAACTTAATCATATATATATATATATATATATATATATATATATATATATATATATATATATATATAGCTAGTGTTAATAAAGCAGTGCTTGGTGTAATACAACAGAGCTATTAAGTACATATTAATATATATACATTTTATCCCTCACCGATGTCAAGTAATTGGATGTCAGAATTTACTATATATGGAAGAAAATATCGGTTTTTACTATATACCTAAGAAAAAGATCGTAAGCTTAGATCTGTTGCAAAAAAAATATTTGTATTTTAGCGGTGGAAAAGAAAAAAAAAATATCATGTGGCCGAAGAATTTTGCACAAATATTTTCGTATGTCGTTTCGTATCTTCTCTTCCCATTCAAAATGCTTGCTAAATATCTGATGTGTGAAAATTACTCCAATACGGCCAATATTTCATCTATCGAGAGCACAAGAGAAAAACATCAAATTATAAGAGAGCTATTATTATACATTTAGAGTAGTTTATGGTTTTTACACATAACTGTATATATACAGATACAGATAAAAAAGAATAAGAAATTAGTCAAAAAAATATACATATAACAATGCAATATATATATTTATATACACAAGACGGATACGCACACATATGTACAGCTTTTAAGTATTGTCTATTTCAATTTTAACGTTCGTATCTCTATCCACGTTTATTTGTATTGTGCATGCTTTCTCGCATAAGCTTTTGCGTTATAACACCACATATTTTCTGAATTATATGCATGCGTGGTTAAGGAGATATATCTGCGTAAAATCTAGACTTATTTAAGTTGCATAAAATAAATAGTCCACTGTATATAGATGCATTAAAATTCTATATTGCAATTCGATAGAGACAGGAGAACGAATATCAATTTACAAGCTAGACTATGGAAGACAATGCATATATTCTGTTTTTTATGTTTTACAAATTCTCTGTGCGCCACCTGCATGTGCTGGCCTCTATCGCTGCTATTTTTTCTCAATCTGTCCTTTTCTCTTCTCTCTTGCAAATACACATCATATGTATAATATAAAGCAAAAATAACGGTGAAGAAGAAACGAATATATAAAAAAAAAAATTCTGGTTGTTTATTCGAATCTATAAACATATGAACTCCCATAAAGAGTTCCATACTTAGACAATTATGCGGTTTTTGTCTGTCTGTTAAGTTCCTGTTTGGCACATTGTCTGCACACAGCAATACAGCTTCCGTATTCGGCGGACAATACCCACGGCCCACCTTGTTCGCACCATATTGGTGGTAACTGCGAGATGTGGTCCGTCCGGATGGAGTGTGGAGGATGCAAGGGATGGGAGTGCCAGGAAGGACGCCTCGTAGTTCCCAGGGAGGCTAGACGTGGACCAACAACAATAGGGCGGACTAAAAGATTTTTTTTTTTTTTGGTTTTTGTATTTTGTGCATTTTTTTTCTTTTTTGTGCAAGCAAAAAGTAATGATCAGTGAATGTTATTTTGTAGAATTTACTGTACATATGCCATCACTCACTAATGGGCAAAATACGTACTAATTGTGATGATAGTTAGTGACCTTCATTTTCTTAACGGTCAGAGAAAAGGTAAAAGTAGTTCATGATGGATATTAACTGAAGATAATCTGGTACAAAGCCAGAAATATTGGCGTACGAACTCCATTGCAAACTTCGTAACAAACAGTTTATAACGTGCCATGAATTCTACAATAATTAGGAATCTTATCATAGTCTGGTACAAGGTCTAAATAATAGAACAATCGATAAAGATCTAACAACAGTATGCCAAATATTGATTTATTCTGACACAGAACTATAATAAAGCGCATGTATTAGATATTCATATATATAAATTAGATTAGCCCAATCTGAGACCATGACAATGACAATGGTAATATTAGGCAATTCTTTATAAAGAAACATTTGGCATTTATTGACCGAGCAGACTCTGCTACTGTCGCTTGAAATTTACAAAATCTTTCTAATAAAACAATTTTTCAGGAAAAAAAAAGTTTTGTCAAGTTTATTAATGTTCTTTCCAGTATTAATGAGGGTTACCTTCCTAATCATTTAGTTGAAATAGAATAGAACGTCAACATCTTGATTATATCGTCATTTTTCCTTCGTGTTACTTGTTCTATCCATTTTATTTATTGCTGTTGTTGTCCTCAAGTGATGCAGTTTATTTTATGTTGTTCAGTTCTTTGTTTGTGATAGAGCAGCACTACGTTCGAAGAAGGACGTTTCTCGAAAAAAAACTACACGCTTCAACCGCTCGTAAGCCACCTTCAAATACTCTAGGATAAAGACAGCTCTGAATTAAAAATTGTTTCTTTGTTGGGTTCACAACTCAGCCCTTAATGATTATTAATGAAACTTTAAAAGTTACAGTAAGTTAACTGTAGTAAGGCAATACGATCGCTGTATTTATTTCGTAAGTTTAGCTTTTGATTCAGTATTACAAATTATAGGACTATTACTAATTTAGCTTTCCTTTTAGTAACTGACAAAGCATATTGCAAATCAGAAGGATAACTAACAGATACTCATGGTTAACTAACAAATAGTTGCATAAAAACATATTAGTACGTTGCCGATAACTTTTAAGAGTTATAGTCTTAGTGATAGATATTAGTAATGGTAATGATGGTACTAGTATTTCTAATAATATTCTAGTGGTTAAAAAAACACAGTTGCGGCAGTGGGGAGAAGAGTAATGACAGTAATGATTTCCATCATATATTCGTAGGAACTACTGCAGACAGAAGCAAAACCACATTATGTATAGCCCATTTAAAGTTCTCCTGCATGCGTTGTCTCACATGGAAGCCATTAAATTTTTAGATTGTTCTTGTATATTTTTACGTACACTCATGCAGGAAATGCTTGCCTCTTACAATACCATTGTGGTGCAGTGATTGGTGGTAAGCTTATTCGGGAACAGTCTCGAATTCCAATGTTTATTTTTTCTTTGCTTTTTCGTCTTTCGGAAATTGTGGGATGGGAGACTGCAGGTTGTTAATTAAATCGTGAATTCAACATGGCGATAACATTTTAACTATCGACTACACATACCAAATTCGTGTTAATGTGTTCGAAAATAGCCAGTTTTATTCTTTATGGTAGTGGAATACCGTACATATTTACGATAAGAAAAAATGTAGATCAATAATGATAGATAATGAGATCGGTAAATCTCTCCGGTGAGTGTGGGTGAACATGCATGCTAGGAACGGAATAAAATGTGCATATTTTTTGCGACATTCTGAAAGGTTTTTGTTTAACTTTACTCGAGTGAACAAACTTTACAAAATCGTGAGTCAAAGAATTATTTTAAAAAAACAAATAAACAACATGGAAGTAAAGGGACCTTCGTAAACTTCTGTCTGAGAATAAACGAAGCATTAAATATCAATAGTACATCAAATTCCTTTTCATTTTGAGATCACATCATCTTTATCATCACCATCACTTCCATAATCGGTTGTGGTCATAGGGTCGCCACGCAAATGAAAACCTGAATATCCCCCTCTATATATCTGAATTGAAAACCGTGGAAATATTCACTCATAACTAACGTTTCTCGGGTAATTTGATGATGCGGACTCCATCCATCTCCAACATGAAGACTTGCTTTGGTCTCGGACATGTGGCCGTTAGTTTCACCGAGTGGGGAGTTACTCACATCCGTGACCGTTGACTTCAATTTAGGGAGCCCTTCGACCAGTGATGCCGTATCTTTATTGCACTGGTTGAAGGCATAGATATGCAATCCAGTCTACCCTCAATGTCGTATATAATAGTTGTTCCTACAAGAAGGCTCATCCACTTTTAACAAGTTTTGTTTGAAATCCTGCTGCTTGTCTAGCTACCCTCTCTACCAGGTTTTTCTGGTGGTGGAACATGTTTAATTGCCGATGACACGGCCATGGGACAGTTAGTAATGGGTTACATTATACGAGTAGCACTCGTACGAACGTGACATCAACTGAGACTATAGTACGTATCAAATACAGCCCAGTTCTATTATTTTGCAAATGAAATTATGAGCATATGCATGAAACAAGAAAACACTTGTATGGCTAATGTCCTGCCACTATTCTTACCATCTCAAACACATTTGATGTGTTTAATATATGTTAATTTTAATCATAAAAATGTTTAGTTTATGCATTGGTTCGTATGGCATGAAATATCGAACTTTGAAGGCGATCTACAGTGAGATTTTTTTGCAGTCACAACTGTTCATTTAATACAATTGTGCGTTTAAGCTTATCATAAAGAATAAATATAATAAAAGATGGCTCTGGTGTTGAACTCAGTATCCATTTTATATTTAGAGACGCTCTATCCCTGATACAGAGCATTTTACCCGTAAATATAACATGCATTGAAACTATATATATATATATATATATATATATATATATATAATTTATTTGTGTATGCGTTATGTTATATATATATATATATATATATATATATATACATATATATATATATATATATATATATATATATATATATATATATATTGAACAATAAAAAAAATATTAAAATTTAAAATCTTCAGACACACTGGGTTGTAGATTAATATTCTTTCGTTTTTTTGTTTTTTTTTATTATTATTTCATTTAGATTCCTCGACTAGTTTCGGCCAAAATGGCCATCATCAGGAGGGGAAATATTTCTGCTTGCTGGTAGCAGTAAACTACAGAAATGAATATATTGATGGAGAAAATGAACTTTTGTCTGTAGTTTTCATTTGTTTGTTTTTTTTTTTATCTTTTTAACATGAATCTTTTAACATTCAATGTGTTGGTCAAACAGTCTCTTTTAAGTTGTTATTTGAGATAAGAGCTGGATGGATCTATGCTTCTCTGAATTCCCTTGATCAGTTTGACAGTTTTATTAGTCCTGGAGAGGGGATGTGTCTCTGTTTAGTGTTTGTGTGTGTGTTATTTGGTTCTTAGGGAGTGAGTGAGTATGATATGTGTAAGCGTGTGTATTGCTGTGGGTGTGTGTTATCATTTGGCTCATTAGGGAGTGAGTGAGTATGCTGTATGTAAGTGTGTATATTCGTGTGGGTGTGTGTATAAGTGTGAGGCCTCAACACCTCTGTAAGCACGTCTGTCTTGTATGGGTGAGAAATGTGGGAAGGTTTTGATTTGTTGTGTTATATATTAGTACTATCTATATTGTTAAATTTATGGCTTAGTCCGGCTGGATATTGTGTTTTTAGACGTTGTATCCACTTATTTTCATGGGACTCTAAAATCTTTCTAATGTTACATATATATATATATATATATATATATATATATATATATATATATATATATATATATATCACAAAAGAATAATCATCAGTAGAGTCTGTCCAGCAATTCATTCTCCCTGACAGGAATATATCTGCTCTGTTATGAAATTAGTCTTAAGTATTTTTTTAAGTAAACACAAATTAGTTTCGATATTTTCACGTTGACTGTAAATACATTCGATTATGAGTAAACTTTCTCCACGTTCCAGCAACCTACCAAGAGATAAAACCGACACGCATCGATGCCAGTACAGTTGTATACGGGTAAAATCTCCTTTCGTGATGTTTATTTTAAATAAAAACACATGAAATATTTTAGACTAGAAAAATATGTATTTTAAAATTATTTACTATAGATTAGATGTGGCACAGGGCTCTAAGTTCGAAGCACCCTGTGAGAATCATAATCGATACTCAGTTGTAATTGATATAGTGAGACAAGCTTGTTAACCATGGAAGTGATCCGTGAATTTCTAATGTTTACTGAAAGAGAGATAGTTCACTTTATCTCGTATCTTTAATGACAGAGATGCAGATAACTCTTATTTGTACCATAAAATCCTGAAATGTAGTTGTTTGTTCCACAGAATATTGTATAATTTCCCTTTAGGTAAATTGAAAAGAATAGTTATGCTTGACTTTTTTTTAGTTATCCTATTACAACAGACTTTAAAAATCTTTGCAAATATTAAATTATTTATTTGCCTGTAAGCCATCGATTTCCGCCATTGTTAAAAACCGGAAGTAAAAATCTTTGACAAATTTGAAATCAGCAGGTTTAGTGCAGAATAAAAAAAATAGGTTTAAAAAAAGTGGGGGCAATCATAGAATTAAAATTAATTAAATTCCTTAATTAAGAAAACTGGCTACAAATTAAAAAAAAAAAAAAATACGCCAGGTAGATCCTGATGGTTGGTGAATTGAAAATAATGAAAGAAGTGAAGTAGCTGTTGGATATTTTTTTTGAACAAATCATGCATTAACTTCTTTCAGAATTTCTCAGATGGGATGATATCATTATTTACGCTATTTACATTAGGATTAATGTCCCCAAACTTGCTGCTATTATCACAAATTTTCGGGCTTCAGGTGACTGTTGATCAGGGTTATCGTCAGGAATTTCGAACTCCAAACGTTACTATTGAAACTTGACTAATGCATGGAATAATAATGCAATACAAAATGTACTTAGAACAAAATGTATTGAAACAAGAAAGTGTACACAATATTTACATATAGTCTTTTGTATATTCCAGGGAAGACCGTTCCTGGAGAATGTGTTGACTGAGTCGCAGTCGAGCAGAGTCTCTGGTTGAATCTCTTGATTCCTTCCCTCTCTTCCCGGTACCAACCATATTTATATGGTCGGTACTCCACTATGCAAATTAGGTGGATCCTACTACAACACCCCCTCCCAAGCCTTGGAATCTCTTTTGGATTTCAAACTGGCTTCCTATATGGGTTGATGATTATGGCTATTTCTTTGTAGATCCATTTGCATACTTCATATGCTTATGTCCATCCGCTTAATTTTAATATTTTTTCCGTTTTGGATTCACGTCCAATGGGTCCGTGAACTTTCGTTTCCTACCGGATCTTCTCGGTTCAGGAATATTCTGCGGAGGTTCTACTTGAAACATATCATACATTACCTCAATGGGATCTTCCTCCTCATCCGGTATACTCTCTTCATGCTCTAGAACGTAACATTTTTTAAGTTGGTTCTGGTGCCTTTTATGAGTATTTTTCGGCCCTTTAATTATGTAAATCAGGTCACCGATTCTCTTGTCCACTATGCCTCGCTCCCAGAACTCAACGTTGTTTTTGTAGCACTTGAAAAACACCTTCTCTCCGGAGGTGTATCTTTTTCTCGCTGTATACATAGTATTCTTTACTCTATTTTTTCCTGGCAAAAGCTTGTCAAACACTGACTTAACTTTCCTAGCGAACATTAGTTCAGCTGGTGCCATATTTGAGTGTGTTCTCTGGTTTGGCGTGATTCTGTATACTTGTAGGAATTGCTGAAGCGCCTTTTCCGTTGGAACTCCTGAGTCTTTCTTCAGCGCGCGCTTTAAAGTATCGACAAATCTTTCTGCGAGTCCATTTGACCTCGGATGATACGGCGGCATCGTTATGTAGTTAATTTGATATAACTCACAAAATTCCTTAAATTCTTCAGAAGTCAATTGTGTACCATTGTCACTCACAATACACTCTGGCACACCGAACCGTGGAAATAGTTCATGCAAGAAAGTTGTTGTGGTATTGGACGTAGGCTTTTTGCAGCGTAGTAATTCCGGGCATTTTTTAAAACTATTTACCACTATTAAGTAGTAATAATCTTCTATTGGACCAGCGAAATCAATGTGTAATCTTGTCCACGGATCATCCGTCTTGGGCCATGGTTTGTGTACTATAGGTGGTGCCTTAGCTGCTCACGCACACCCTTTACATCGATGAACCATGTTTGCGATATCCACATCCATTCCTTTCCAATATACAAAGCTTCGCATTAAGCTTTTTGTTCTATTAACTCCCGGGTGACCCATATGAAAGTCCCGTAGTATTCTTTTCTGCAACTTTTTTGGTACTACTACTCTCTCACCATATAATAAAAATCCGTCACAAATTGAATAAATCTCCTGCACTTTTTGGTCATTTGCTACCATTTTGATTTTTATTTATAAAATGAAATCATGGCTTTCAGCTTCTTTTTTGATTTCCTTTGATGTAAACGGTAGCTCTCTTAAAATGTTGTTTACCATGCTTTTCACCTCATAATCTGCTCTGATATTTGCAATAATTGATTCTTCGAATCTTTTTTCTTGACTCGGTACGAGTCTTGATAAACTATCCGCATGAATTATATTTTTGGATGATAGGTGCTTTGTGTGAAAATCATAATTGAGAAGAATGGTTCCCCATCTCAACAGACGATTTGACGTATAAACGGGTAACCCTTTCTTTGAACCAAAAATAGGGATCAGAGGTTTATGATCCGTTTCAAGCATAAAATTTCTGCCGTGGATGTATCTGTGAAATTTTGTTATGGCAAAAATGATACTCAGCGCCTCTTTTTCGATCTGTGAGTAACTTCTTTCTCCTGGGAGTAAAGTTCTCGAAGCATGTGCAATTGGTTTTCTAGAACCATCTGGCATTATGTGTTGAATACACGCTCCTATCCCGTATGAACTGAAGTCACTTGCCACTACAATATCAAGTTTTGGATTGTAATGGGTTAAAAAGAGGTCGGATGTAAGCATTTTCTTTATTTCATCAAAGGCTTTCTGACATTCTACCGTCCATTCCCATGCCTTGTCTTTTTTTAGTAGTTCATTCAACGGAGCTCTTAGATTGTACATTCCTTTAATGAACGCTTGATAATAATTTGCGAGCCCCAGGAAAACTCTGTAGCATCGCCACATTAGTGGGCGTCGGCATGTCTCTCATCGCAATGGACCTTTCCGGATCTGGACATCTGCCATTTTTGTTGATTATGTGACCTAAATACTTAATTTCCTCAAAACCAAATTCGCACTTTGACTCTTTGACTTTAAATCCAAAGTCCTGAATCTTTTTAAATACTTGATTGAGATGCTCTCGATGTTCGTCGATGGTTGCGCTCCTTAATATGATGCCGTCTAAGTAGGCGCACGCAAAGTCTAAATCATTCAACATGACGTCCATAGCTTGTTGAAAAATGACTGGTACGGCTTTAATACCAAAAGGAAGCCTGTTGTACTTGAATAAACCTCTATGCGTGTTTATCCCTAGTAACTTCGAACATTCCTCTTCGACGGGAATTTGGAGATAGGCATCTGATAAGTCGATTTTTGAAAATATAACTCCACCATTTAGCTTGTTAAAAATCTCCTCCGGGTCGGTAACGGGTAATGGTAGTCCTTGATTACCGAGTTCAACCCTGTCGAAAAATCAACGCAGACTCTGATTTGGTTTGATTTCTTTTTTATGCACACAATCGGCGCAGCCCATGAATTAGATTCTACTTTCGAAATAATTCCCATTTTTTCCAACCTATCAAGTTCTTCGTTAATTTTCTCTACACTTGCGAAAGGCACGTTACGTTTCTTTTTAAAAATTGGCATAGTATTTTCCTTTAATTCAAATTTAGCTTCAAACTTGTTACATCTTCCAAGACCAGGTATGAAGGTTTCCGGAAACTTTTTCTTTAATTCATCTTTGATGTCCTGTCTTGTTTGCGTATTACTTTCTACTTTTCTGCAGAATGAGTTTAACGGTTTATCCCACAATTCGAATGTTTCAATAAAATCTGTACCCATCAAGTTTTCTCCATTTTTCAGAATTAAAACCTTTATTTTTTTAACAATCCCGTTCAATTTCATGGGAAGTACAACCTCGCCTTCGAAGTTAATTTCCTTTCCAGTTACCGTTCGAGCGCGTTTCGTTGACTTCATTATTTTAGGCCTTTTTTAAATTTTCCATGTTTTATAGTTCATTATTTTTAAATCTGAACCCGAATCGAGTTGAAATTTGATATTCTTTTTAAATATTTCAGTCGTCACATATTTCCTCAAATCTCTATCTGATTTGATATTCGAATTTGTTTGTCTAATTCGGCTATTTAATTTTTTCGTTTTACAACACGATCCTTTGTGTGCCTTCTTGTGGCACACGAA
Source organism: Acanthosepion lycidas (assembly GCA_963932145.1). Taxonomy (NCBI): domain Eukaryota; kingdom Metazoa; phylum Mollusca; class Cephalopoda; order Sepiida; family Sepiidae; genus Acanthosepion; species Acanthosepion lycidas. The sequence continues at coordinate 112,799,958 of OZ010574.1, forward strand.
ACATTTCTTATTTCTATATGGGCAATTTACCTCCCAGTGTCTTTCGTTGCAACGTCTGCAATTATATGGTGGAACCTTTTTTTTCCTCCTCGTTTTTCTTATTTAATTTTTCTTGTCTATTTTTAAAATACGCCGAATTTTTAGTCCAATTTTTTTCTGATGGGTAATTTGACTGTTTTTTTATTTTTTTTTAATATAAGCAATGCCAGCTTCTTCGATTTTTTGAGACTCTTTCCTTAAACTTACGGCCCGCTGACACTCCTCTGCTAACTTTTTCAGGGTAAGGTTTTGTTCAGATTCGAGTTTAGACAAAACTCTACGTCTTATTTCGGCACTCTTACTGGATACCAGTCCTTGAGCAAAAATTAAACACTTAAATTCTTCAACCGTAATCTCTGCCAATCTGAAATTGTCACAATGTCTATTCACTATAGATGCATATGTTAAATAATCTTGATCGTCGGATTTAGCGACATTCATGCATAACCATCGCTTATGCCAAAGCGACATATTTGCTCCAAACAGCTTTTTAGCAATTTCACTGTTTCCGAGAATTCCAATTCATTCGTTCTTCTCGGTAGAATAAAATCTACAAATTTGCTATGTTCTGCTGTACCTAGCTTTCTTAGTAATAGACTGACTTTTCTTGAATTCGACCAGTTTTCACAGTCTGTGTAGAAAATATCTTCATATCGTTTAAAGTACGCTTCAAACGCTTTTTCTTCGTCTGGCACATAGTTGAAAGTTTCCAGCGAATTAAATATGGTGTTATTAGAATATGAAGAATTTCCCTCATTTGCCTGATTGTTGTTTAATTTCTCCAGTGTTAACTTTTGAATTTCTAAAACCTTGATCTGCATTTCTTCCTCTTTTCCCAGTCTTTCCTCTTGCTTTTCTTGATATTTTTGCTGTCTTTCATCTTACTTTTCTTGATATTTTTGCTGTCTTTCATCTTGCTTTTCTCAATATTTTTGCTGTGCTATCTGTTGTTCCCTTATTAGTAAGGCAAACTGTTCATTTTGACGTTGCTGACTCAACTGCTGGGATTTGAATAATTCAGACTGACTCAACTGCTGGGATTTGAATAATTCAGATATGACTTTGGATAATTCATGCATCTTTAGCTGATAGTGTTCATGCAACGAAGAATATACCTTTAATTTGTGTATCTATGGATATAATATAAGCTGACCAGAAAAATCGAAACAACTTACGACTTTTTTTATTTTATGTCTTGCTTTTACATTCAAGCCCGTGAAAATCAACTTTGGTATATTTTTTTTTTTATTACTTCTGTTCGTGTATTTCAATGACAAACTTCTGATTTTTATTATCATAGGTAAATTCGTCACTATAAAATATTGTTGAGAAAACACAAAAAAAAAATAAAATAATTTTACCTTTCAAAATCGACACTGTGTATTTGTGCGCCTTTTAATTCCATGCATGTTTTTGTAGTCGGCCAGTTTTTTTAACGGCTGTCTCGTTGTATATATCTTTTTCAATTTAAAATCACCGTTATTCGTTTACGACACCTTTCAAATTTTTCTGAGTGAACGTTCCTTTATGCTTAGTCGTTCTTTAACGAGTTCTAATTATCCAGAAATTCAGAATCCTTCGCCGTTCCGTTAGATGTTGGACTTTTAATTAATAATTTTTTCCTTCAGCCTGGGTTCTTCCATGACTTGTCCCAATTGTTGAAAGCTATCAATTATTAATTCTTTTTTTTTCCGTGTGGTTCTTTCTACCTCGTCGCCATTTTTGAGACTTGACTAATGCATGGAATAATAATGCAACACAAAATGTACTTAGAACAAAATGTATTGAAACAAGAAAGTGTACACAATATTTACATATAGTCTTTTGTATATTCCAGGGAAGACCGTTCCTGGAGAATGTGTTGACTGAGTCGCAGTCGAGCAGAGTTTCTGGTTGAATCTCTTGATTCCTGTATTTATCAATCCACCCACGAGGATCGAATGTGGCACAAGACCGTTTTAATGTGAGTATCCCCGAGCCCGTAGGCTCGGCCAAAAATATGGCCTTTCTGAACCCGCCTAGACGGGTTCAGGCCCTGTCAACCTTCCCAGACGAAACCTTGCCCTTCGGCAAAGCCTCGTCCGGGTTCCCCTCTGCTAATGCAGAGAGTTGACAGTCGCCGAGAGTCTGTCTCTCGGTCTCTGAATCGCTTGATTCCTTCCCTCTCTTCCCCGTACCAATCATATTTATATGGTCGATACTCCACTATGCAAATTAGATGAATCCTACCACTACAGTTACTTAATCAGCGAGAATAGATTGTTATCATTTCACTGACGATGTCTATGAATACCTCATCTTGTTCTTTTTTGGGACTTCTAAATTATTGCTTGCCCTGTTTCCACTGAATCTCATGGATTGAACTCACAATTACGATGCCAAAAGCCAACACTTTAATCCAATTTATATGAAACAATATGACAGGTACTGTCTCAGTGAAGATAGGGAGGGCAATAACTTAGCAGTACTGAAAAAAAGATGAGATATCCATAGGAAAACAGAAAAGCGACAGTAAGCTGAATAAAATAAGTATTAGCGGATATGAAGTATGGACTGTGGAAATGAATAAAAGTTTCGGTTTGAAATTTCAATAAGCTTACCTGTATGAAGAGAGAAACTTGATGAAAACCGGAGACTACAACGGTCGAAAAGTTATCAATATAACAATCAAAATTAGTATGCTGATCTGGATAGCAAAGCACATAATAATATCGATCTGAAAAATCAATAAATTTATTTGCATGTAACATTACAAAGGAAAATATATGAAACATTTTAATATACGTATTTTTGAGAATAAAAAAGAAACCGCGTTCATTTGCATGAAACCTTATCAAAATACAATATAATCTATTTACCTTGCTCTCTATCTTTGTATTTCTCTCTCTCTGACTCTCTCTCTCTCTCTCATATATATATATATATATATATATATGTGTGTGTGTGTGTGTGTGTGTGTGTGTGTGTGTGTGTGTGTGTGTGTGTGTGGTGTTGGACGGCTTCGCTTGTCACTTCTGCTATGTCAAGCGAAAGCTCGTATCACTTCCAAAATCGTTATATTCGAAACTTCGTAGATGCCGGTACTAGTAGTAACGCCTTCCCTTTGCTCAGTGGCGATCTAGTTTCAAACTACAGTGTCGGCAACAACGCTTAATTTCTCTCTCTCTCTATATATATATATATATATATATATAAGATTCTGCCATAAATGTTGTCTATGTACAATCTGTGGCCTAACATTTGATGATCGAGTTTCAAATGCTGACCTTTTTGAGAAATGCAAGAGTGGTACCATAGACACCTTCATAATGCAATCGCAACTACATTGGGCTGGCCATGTAGCAAGGATGAGTGATGATCGCATACCAAAAGTTCTTATCTACAGTGAACTCCATAATGTTGACAGACCTTAGCGCAGGTATAAATATAAACTGGAAAGCAACCTTTCTTGCGTCAACATTCCATTCAAGAACTTTTTAGAGATCGCTATGAAGAGATCAGAGTATCGTTCTAGCTGCCATTCAGGAATAATGCACCATCAAGAAGTAAGCATCAGTGAAACACGAGAGCAAAATAAGACATCTAACAGTTTTCCTGTTGTACTTGGACGCAATAAATTCTTCTGTACTGTTTGTGTTTTTTTTTTTTTTTGCAATTCTCGATCTGGTCTCAAATGTCATACCCATTATAGACATGCAGATAATTAGTTCGTGGTCGTCGGAACCCATACGTCGAAATCAACGGGAGAGTCCATCATATATATATATATATATATATATATATATATATATATATATATATATATATATATGTATGTGTATATATATATATAAAAAGAAAGAACAGAATGATATATAATCCGGTCTTCTTATAGATATTTTTATTTTTACAAAATAGTGCTCAATGTAAATTTACAAAGCATTAATATTATAAATTAACTGATTTAAAATGTGTTTTTTCGCTACACAGTTCTAACCATGTTTCAAAAATGGAAGCTAATGTCTTTAATTTAATTACAAAATTAAATTCTAAGCTTTTAGCTTCCATTTTTGAAACATGGTTAGAACTGTTTAGCGAAAAAAACATATTTTAAATCAGTTAATTTATAATATGTGTGTGTGTGTGCGCGTGCGCGCGTGTGTCGGGTGTAACACCAAAATTGTCTAAATCGTTCTCCTTTTAATATTTTGAATTTAATGTATCTAAAAACCTTTCCTTGATAAAGTTGGATTAACGAAACGTGTCGGAAGTGACTAAAAGCATATATTTTTCAATTATCGTTTTTATCCAAATTCTTTTATCCTCACAATAATTCTGAGGAATTTAACAGTATACATATATATATATATATATATATATATATATATATATATATATATATATATATATATATATGTGTGTGTGTGTGTGTGTGTGTGTGTGTGTGTGTATACGAAATCTGCTACCATTTATTATTAAAATCCACACATGATGTGAGAATTACCCATGAGAAGATTCTTGTTAATTCAAAGACCTGCCAAAAACTTTATCCTCATATTTGTTTGCTCCTTTAGATATCATTCTCAAAACCCCCAATAACAACAGATAATATTTTTGGCCTGTATTTGTTTTATAATCACATTCCGAGTCATAACCTATTTTTTCAGGAGCAAGGGAAGGATAGGATATTTTGTTGTTTTTTTCCCCCTAAATGAAACAAAAGACAGCTATTAGCAAAAAAAAAAAAAAAAATGACAATTCTCTTTGTATGATATGGGCTGCGCTTATTATTATGTTGGTGCAAAAATAATGTCGTTTTTGACATTCAACTTCAAAAGAAAAACGACATTATTTTTGCACCAACCTAATAGTATTTTTTTTCTTAATTTCCTGGAGAGATGGTGCGTCAGAGATTTTCTTGATTTGTTGTTGAGTTTCATTCTTTATAGGACCCAAAGCTCCGGTTTCAGTTTTTAAGTGACACATTTTATTGCTGTG